>JAPDVU010000001.1:54234972-54739972 GCA_026230045.1 Corynorhinus townsendii
CGAGATTACAGTTCCTTGAACTTGAGTGGCTGAGGTCTTCAGGGCCACCTGAGTCTCACATTTCCTAATTGCTCGGTTTTTCTTTGATTTCCATAAGACTCCTTATAATAAACTCTCTTTACTTAGGCCAGAGGTCGGCAAACTCATTAGTCAACAGAGCCAAATATCAACAGTACAACGATTGAAATTTCTTTTGAGAGCCAAATTTTTTAAACTTAAACTTCTAATGCCACTTCTTCAAAATACACTCACCCAGGCTGTGGTATTTTGTGGAAGAGCCGCACTCAAGGGGCCAAAGAGCCGCATGTGGCTCGTGAGCTGCGGTTTGCTGACCACTGACTTAGGCTAATAAGTTCTGTGTTTAAGACATCCTTACTAGAAATTAAGATCCTAGAGTTCAAACTAATTATGGTCATATTATTGTACAGCTGTGACCAGCTCTCCTAATTTGCCTGAGACTGAGGAGCTTCCTGCATTCCAGGACTTTCAGTGCTATAAACTAGGACCACTGGTCACCCCAACTTCAATAACGGGGCTCTACCAAACTCATTATGCCCCTCCCATATGCAGTGCTTATTCTTAGAATCAAAATCTGAGAGCAGACCAACAATTATTATATACCTACAAACTACCTTATGTTCTTCCTTTCAGGCTGTACCCCCATTGTAAGGTTCAGAACATCACAGTTATATTCAGGCCAGGTCTCAGCATGACATAAAACTCACAGTGGTAGTTCAATAGGCTTGAGAAAATAAGTGCAAAATGAGTACCATTAAGCCTAACATAGGGCAGCAGCTTTCTGAAAAGAAATGTACCATCATGTTAAAGTTAAAACCAATCCTTGAGATGACCTGAATGCACCCCTTCACCCAAAAGAGTTATCCTTGGTACAATCCCAGCTCTCCTGAGGCATGTTGACATGTGAACAAAATAATCATGATTAATAACACACTGCATTTCCTCATGAAATAGGACAAGCAACCTCTTGTTGCCTTGAACACCCACAAGGAGGAAAATATGACAACATTAAGCAAGGACAGTTAAGTTGTCCTGAGACAAACTGTAGTATAAAATGACAAGAAAATGGGATTCAACAAGCAGACATATTTTCTCCCTGTCTTTAGAAGCCTAATTAGGAATGTGACAAACAAAATGCATTCTCTTTCCTCACAGATATGAAAGGACATCTCTTTTGTACCTATGGTAGAAAAGGCAACAAGAAAATGAATAGGAAAACCAATTTCACCTAAGGCTGTGGGCAAAAGCGGAATCCCATTAGATTCAGTAATAATGTCAGAAAAAAAATCCCAGGACTTTCTCCAACCTATCATTTTACAGCAGAATTAGCAGGGTATTCAAATCTCTCTCTTTTTTTAATGGAAAGTAACCCTGATTTCATTAGGCCTATTCTTCCTCTCAAGAGTTCATACACCCTATTAGGATATATTAGTACGCTCTCTGATGACAAGTTGATTCATTTTCATAGAGACCTCCCCCACCTAAAAATTCAACATATCAAGCACCAGACATATTTGTTGGACAAACATGTGAAGGAAATGAACAAAGTGGGGGGGGGGGGAGGAAACACTAATTGGATTAAATAAATTGCTAATATGAAGACAAACTTGGTAGGCAAACTTTCAAATAAAAATTAGTAAGAAAATATTTCTGCATGAATATATATATATATATATATATATATATATATATATCACCTCTTTCCCAAAAGGATAAGAGGCACTGGGTAAAATAAAGATAAAATAAATTATTTAGCTAAGAGTTTTACACAGGAGGAGAAAAGTAAATATTCAAAATATAACAATGAGTCAAGTGGTTATGTTGAGTGAAAAGACCAACTATAATCTTCCTGGCAAACAAGACAAAGAGGAAAAGGTGATAAGTCACATAAGCATTTTGAGAAGAGGAAACTGACTACTTTCCCAAGGGAGATAAGGCTTTTTCTACACCAACTCTTATGGAAACTTCCCATGTAAGGGGGAAGCAGATATCCCTCTGTGACATAGTAGACAATATCTTTACAATTTCAGGGCAAATGTAGAAACATCTGCAAATATGGCACCTGATGAGGTTTAAGCAACAGTTAAAATAGTCACCTTATAAAGAAAAAATTAGGTTTACATAGCTTAGTCTATAAATAAGTATACAGAATAAGAAATCAATAAAGGGGGATAGACAATCTTGCCTATATTTTGACAGATTTTCCCCCTATAATATATTAAAACTGTATAATAATAGTCAAAGGTAACATCAACAATTTTAACAAATACATTCGTGTGCATTCTGGGTATATAGTCATATTGACCAATATTATGTCATTAACATTTGCAACAGCACTATCAAATAAGTATTGCTGATGTTCGGTAAGAAGAAAACTGAGACTCAGAAAGGCAAAGAAACTTTATCTAAGAAACTTCATGCAGCAAAGTCAAAATTAAATCTCAGGACTCCCTGGCTTAGAACTATTACAATCGTGACCTCTCAGCCTTCCTGCCTCCCTTAGTAACATACTTAAGCCTGAAATCCACTTGTTTTTTCACGTCAAACACTGGACCAACAGACTCAAATATGTGTTTTTTTAGAAGATGGAGTAAAGTTTTGAAAGTATATTTAGAAAAATAATGATTCCATAGCTTTGATATTCCATAACTTATTGTCTAAACTATTCTTTGAGGCCATTTAGGGGACATCACACCTGAAAAACTACTTGAAGAAACTTGTCATTTATCAAAGCTTACTAGTTACAAAGAGCTGTGAAATGATTTTGGAAATAAGAAAAACTCACCTAGTGCTCCAGGCAGCTTATTAGTTGAATCGCTATGATAAGAGAGGTTACAAAGTCCCATTCAGAAAAGGACTCGGTATCTATAAAATCTTAATCATTTCTCTGATCAGAAACAGACTTTTCACATCATCCCTAACCACATCATCTCTAACCAATGCCATGAAGTAACGGTAGTCCCCTGATTACATCATAAAAGTCGAATCTCCCACTGGGATTGGAGAGGAGGGTTTCTCCTCCTCCCAGAAGTAATAAAAGTACGCACAGTAATATATAAACTCCATATGCATGATAAGCTTCTTCTTTTTTCCAGTTTTATTGATATAATTGACATGTAATATTGTATAAGTTTAAAGTATACAACATGATGATTTGAAACACTTATCTATTGTGAAATAGTTTCCATAACAGAATAAGCTAACATTCATCTCACAGTTACCATTTTTTAAATTCTTTATTGTTTAAACTATTACATGTGTCTCCTTTTTCCCCCATTGACCTCTCCTCAGCCCCTCCACCCCCAGCACATGCTCGCACCCCCCTAGTGTCTGTGTCCATTGGTTATGCTTATATGCATGCATACAAGTCTTTTGGTTGATCTCTTTCCCCACCCCTCATCCCCACCCTCCCTGCTTTCCCTCTGCAGTTTGATGGTCTGTTCAATGCTTCTCTGTCTCTGGATCTATTTTTGTTCATCAGTTTATGTTGTTCATTACATTCCACAAATGAGTGAGATCATGTGATATTTATCTTTCTCTGACTGACTTATTTCACTTAGCATAATGATCTCCATGTCCATCCATGCTTCTGTGAATGGCAAGAGTTTCTTCTTTTTTACAGCAGCGTAGTATTCCATGTGTAGATGTACCACAGTTTTAATCCACTCATCTGCTGATGGGCACTTAGGCTGTTTCCAAATCTTAGCTATGGTGAATTGTGCTGCTATGAACATAGGGGTGCATATATCCTTTATTTGTGTTTCTAGTTTCTTGGGACATATTCCTAGAAGTGGGAATACTGGGTCAAATGTGAGCTCCATTTTTAGTTTTTTGAGGAAACTCCATACTGTTCTCCACAGTGGCTGCACCAGTCTGCATTTTCACCAGCAGGGCACAAGGGTTCCTTTTTCTCCGCATCCTCGCTAGCACTTGTCATTTGTTGATTTATTGATGATAGCCATTCTGACAGGTGTGAGATGGTACCTCATTGTTGTTTTGATTTGCATCTCTTGAATGATTAGTGACTTTGAGCATGTTTTCATATGTCTTTTGGCCTTCTGTATGTCCACTTTCGAAAAGTGTCTATTTAAGTCCTTTGCCCATTTCTTGATTGGATTGTTTATCTTCCTTTTGTTAAGATGTATGAGTTCCCTATAAATTTAGATATTAGACCCTAGTTAACATTTCTTTTTTGTGGTGAGCACATCTAAGATCTACTCTCTTAGCAACTTTCAAGTATATAGGGTGTCCCAAAAAATGTGTATACACTTTGAATATAAAGGCAGTGTTTATTAAATTTCATTTTCAAAATGTAATAGATTCAGCTATTAAAGTATGTATACATTTTGGGGGACACCCTGTATAATACAGTATTATTAACTTTAATCACCATGCTGTATATTAGATCCCCAAAATTTATTTATCTTATAACTGGAAATTTCTACTCTTTGACCAATATCTCCCCATTTCCCCCACCATTCTACTCTGTGTTTCCACGAGTTCAGCTTTTTTAGATTCCACATGAGATCATACAGTATTTGTCATTCTCTGTCTGACTTACTTCACTTAGCATAATGCCCTCAAAGTTCATCCATGTTGTTGCAAATGGCAGGATTTCCTTCTTTCTCATGGCTAAATAATATTCCATTCACTATATATACTACATTTTCTTTACCCACTTGTCCCATCAGCAAATGCTTAGGTTGTTTCCATGTCTTGCCTTTTGTGAATAATGCTGCAATGAACATGGAGTTGCAGATAACTCAAGATCCTGATTTAGATATATACTCAGTAGTAGGATTGCTAGAAGTTCTATTTTTAATTTTTTGAGAAACTTCCATACTTTTTTTTCCACAGTAGCTGTATGAATTTACATCCCCACCAGCAGGCATGTCCTAACCAACACTTATCTATCTTTTGATAATAGCCATTCTAACAGGTGTGAGGTGATAGATATCTCATCGTGGTTTTGATTTGCATTTCCCTGATGATTAGTGATTAGCATTTGATTTGCATTTCCCTGATGATTAGTGATATTTTCATATATTTGCTGGCCATCTGTATGTCTATGCATGCTCACTAGCCATCTGCCAAAGATTGCTCTCACCACTGTTGGAAGTGTGCACGGTCAGCTACAGGGTGAGGGGGTGTGTGGGTGAGGCACACAGAGCACTGAGGCTTGCCCAGAAGCTCATGGGTGGGCTTCTTGATAAAGTCTGAGAGGTAGTTAGTAGGATCCACATTCCTTTACCCTCCCACTCCAGAATCCTATCTGTCACTCTCCCAGCGTCTTCCCACCCCCAGCCATTCATTTAATGACTCAATAACCGGGATGTGCTGATGCAGAAATGGGCCTCTTTGGCAGCATCGCACACAGCTGCAGAAGCCAGGCACACACTCACAGGTTCCTACTTTCCCTAGCCAGGAAAAGTCAGACCAAGAAGATCTATCTTGGTGCAGAAATATGCTGCCCCCAAGGGGGGCAAGGGAGTGGGGCAGGTGATGTAAAGTACAATTGTAACTCTTATGCTCTCCAATGCATCCAAACTCATGTATTTTGCTCCAGAGTGCTGGAAACCTGGCTTCCACAAAGGCTCTCGCATCCCAGGGTGATTGGTGATTGTCTAGGACTGTTTTCCAGGGACAGCCAGGCCACAGCCAAAGGGTCTAGAGCTGGTTCATGGGCCACTGCAGGCTCCACAGCCCCAATGGAGGTCTATCAGCTCATACCTGTGGGCAAGACTCCTCCCAGGTCACAGGATGTGTGGTGCTGGACCCCACAGCTCCCACAAAGGCACTTTTGTCCACAGCTAGTTGCAAAGTTGCTGTTGCTGAAGGGGAGGGTTCGAATGAGGGACATCTTACTCAGTCATGCTTTTGACATTATGCTAACTTCTGACTTTTGCATAATACCATTCAGGTAACTTATTGAGCCTATTTTTGTTTTAGTTTCCTTTCTCAATCTTTATTAATTTAAGGGTAAGGGGGGCAAAACCATTCTTAAAAATTAATTAAGATACAAGAATCCAGGCTTTGAAAATTCCCAAAATTTTATTATAAATAATAAGAAAAAAATTGGGGGTAAAGCAATTAGATTTATGTATGTATTTTATTGATGAAGATACTTGAAAATTGTAGTGCCCAAACACCATCGTAATCCCTCGCTTCAGTCCAATTGTGGCTATAAGCAGGAGTGAGTAGAGTTACAGTTAAGGTAAACATGAAAGGGAAATGGTGACTTTTGGTACCTATAGGAGATTACAAAAGATACTATCTTTTATGTGTATGTGTGTGTGTGTGTGTGTGTGTGTGTGTGTTTTCATATGTATGTGTGTGTGTGTGTGTGTGTGTGTGTGTTTTCATTTCCAAAATGTTGTCCATCATACTTATTCTGGTCTCTTTGAGAAAATATTATTGGGGCTTCCAATCATGAGGCACTCTCATCACTGGCTGCAGCTACAGAAGTGGGCAGATGAACCAAGCCAGGCCGGTCATATACTGCATGCCTCTAGAACCATTGACTGGCCACAAAATGGGCACATGACCCTCAAGAGGCCAACAGGAGTCCTCCTTGAACTATCTGAATAATGGACAATAGGAAAAAAGACAGAAGTACAATCCTATGAGCCGAGGGTTTCCAGGAACAACCTTTTGTCACATAGGAAAAAGGCAGCTATGCAATATGAGAAACACACCAACATGCAAAGTGGAACAAAAATAAGAAGAAAAAGATAACAATGTTTGTGCCTCTGCCAGACTGCCTATGTCTGCAGTCCACTATTGGCCTTCCTGAGAGGGAAGTCAGTAATTCCCTCTATATATTTAATGTGCAATGATTTGGGGTTACTCTGTCTTACAATATTGATTCTGTGGATGAACCACAAGAGGATTAACGCCAAAGTAATTTAAATCGCAAGCCCCTAAGTTAGAGGTATGAGTGATATTTCCCCCCAGTTTGTCTCACAACATGATTTCAAATAAGTGCTTATGTACCAATGAAGTCTGTATTTATATATTTATGGGAGATATAGTATTTACATAACATTTAGAAATCAGACACTAAAGGTGATATACAGATCTGTGGTCCCTGCTGGATTCTACAGTGATCTGTCCATCCCTCCTTGGGTCTCTTCTGTGTAAGAGGGCTCACAGCTCAGAAACCTGGGCTCGCCTGATTATGGAAATTGAAACACCAGGAGATTTAAACCCTGAACCATAAGCCCTGATGTTTTCAATTACCAGACTACTGGCTATTAGGTCTATTTAACCTTGTGCATTGTCAGGATGTGAAATGGTAACTGCAACTGTGGTGGTTAAATACATGTGTCAGACATAACTGCAGAGGTCACCTCGGCCGAGACCAAGGCTCCTCCTCTCGGCAGGAGGCAGCACAGGCAGTGGAATGACTAGAGGGTGGGAGGACACTAGGTTCCATCTCACATCATTAGTAACTATAGAAAAAGTGACAGAAATGTTTAAAAATTCCCTTAATATTTTATACTGCTAAATAGGCTGTCAGCTGCCACTCTAGCTAACAAATTTTTAATAACAGATATTTTCAAATGCTGAAAAGCATATAGAACAAACCTTCTATTCTTTAGATAAACCCTAACACTTTTCAATAATAACATTATCACACACACGTGAAATTTTCATGCTGTTTAGAAAGACATTAGATAAGATGTAAAATTCTCTCTCCCCCAAATCCCACTCCTCTCCAACTCTATTAAGAATCATTTTTATGCACTTCCAAAATAAAGCTATAATTGACTAGCATATTGTATCTAAGTGTATATCATTTTATTTGTATGAAAGAGATCATTCACAATGCTTAGCATTTTTTTTCTTTTTATTTAATTTTATATCTTAGAGAACATTCATAGCAGCACAGGGAGATTTAGTTCATTCTTTTTAAAGGTTGCTTCATAAAATCGTGATTTATTTGGCCCATTCCCAACTGATATCCCTTTAACTTGTTTGTTACTAGGGTTTTCTGCTATAACAAATAATACTGCAGCATATATGTATATGCATGTATGATACATGTATTCATACATACATATATATCACAAACACACACATATATCCCACTCACACAACACCCACACACCACAAATATACCCTTATAAAAATCACTAGAGGTCCAGTGCATGAAATTTGTGCATGGGTAGGGTTCCTGGGCCAGGCCGGTGATTAGAACCGATCTGTGGGGATTCCGGCAGGGCGATCAGGGGGCACCTGCCTTGGCTGGCCTGGGGACTGTGGGCTGGGGGCAGCTCCTGCGTTGAGTGTCTGCCCCCGGTGGTCAGTGTGCGTCATAGCGATCGGTCGTTCCACCGGTCGTTCCACCATTCAGTCGATTTGCATATTAGGCTTTTATTATATAGGATGATATTTCCCCCTGTGGTAAAACTGCTCTGCTACTTAATTCACAGGGCAAGGTGCAATTAGCAAGATCCTCAGAATAAAGGGGATGCAAAGTGCAATTAGCAAGATCCTCAGAATAAAGGGGATGCAAATGCAAAGAATCACTATTAACTTGTTATCCTTAAAGATTTAATAGTTTCTTTTTATTTGAGAAGAGTTTTCACTAAGTTTTGTTCTAGAGAGTGAAGTACAATGAGCCCTTTTCCCTGCATTCTAGTCCATGTTTTCTTTTATATTCTTGAATTTAATAGTCAGTTTGTCAAGCTTTCTTATTTTTCAAAAAAATATTAACAGTAAAAAATAGAAATAATACTCATTCTTTTTCTATACTTAAAAAATAAAATAACACCTTGTGGTGTGTTTGTGCATGTAAGTGCGAAAGGACAGGTCTTTCTTAGAATTTTTCATTAGGGTATCTAGTCCTTCCAGGAAACTAGCACTCAATCTCTACTCAGGGGCATGTTTATCTATAAATCATATTTGTGCACACATGCTTATCTCAATCAATATGTACACAAGAACACACAGTTCATTTTTTTCATGAGCCAGGTTCTTGGCTCTTTCTTGAAGCAAAAATCACTTTGTAACTACCAAAATGCACTTCTTAAGTATGAGAATTCACATGCTTTTTTTAATGGAAATGTTTATGGGTAATTGTAGATTTGCATGCAATTGTAATTCATGCTGTTGATAAGCACTTATTTCGCTTTTGCATATGTACTTTAGAAGCCCCCCCCCCCGAACCTTCTAATATAGTTACACAGTCTTGAAACTGAACTTCAAAACTTGTTAACTAGGTTCCATTCACGAGTAGCATATCTTGTAGTGCATGCATTCTGATATTCCACAGTGCATTCCTGTGAATTATGAAAATAGAGGAAAGGGAAATCATTTCCACAAAGTTTCCTCACTAAGAAAATATTAAGTACACTTCCCAAATAGTTTGCCCTCTCACTCAGTGACTGGTTGCCATGGGTTACCACCTTCTCTGATGCATTTATCCCTGGAGGAAGAATAGGAGATACCAATGAAGGGAACTACCACTTACTACAAAAGAATAATCAATGCAAATAGATTCTAGCATAAAATCATTTTTAAACCATAGCAAGGACTTTCAACTTATATTCTATTTCCATTTCTTTTTAAAAGCAAAGTTTTGCTACCACAACTCTAGCTGTTCTACCAGAAATATTTTTCCTTTTTTTTTTTTTTTTACTGAATCTTTAAAATAAGGCATTCAGCCATGTAACTCCTTTCTACCAAAGACAAGAGATTGCTGGTTAAACATAAGGACTTTTCATATGAAATTAACTGCTCCAAAAAAAGAGAAGTTGAAAACATAGATAATAATATTTTGTTTCTAATACTGAATTGTCTGTGTGTGTGTGTGTGTGTGTGTGTGTGTGTGTGTGTGTGAGCGAGAGAGAGAGAGTTATGAGAGAGAGAAGCAGAAACATTTGATCTGAAGGTATGTAAAAGGCCTCAGAGCCTAGGATCTGCTTAACCTATAGGAAACCTTTAAAGAGCTTGAAATTTGCAGGATGCCTATCCACCTACCAAAAGTCTTCACTCTATAGCTCCCTAAACAACAACCACTAAATGGCGTTGAATTAGGGGCATATTTCCCCCACAACATCTTGATATGTTTGGTATGTTTGTATTTTTATCTGGTTCTCATGAAGATTTTAAAATGAGAGCAAGGAACTTTTAAAAGTTATAAGCATGTTTTAAAGCATTTGAAGTACCTTATCTTAGAAGTAAGTGCAGTTAATATTCACTTTAATTCATATTCAGTGACTAAAATTACATAATTTTTCAAACTCTTGACACAGTTGCCAAATCACCCTTTAGAAATGCTACATCATTTACATTCTCACCACCAGTGTATCAAAATGTCCATTTAACTGACCAATGGGGTTATTAAAGGATATGATCATACTGAGAAGTTAAAATTTCTCTTATTTTGCCAAATCCTTTGACCCAATTCAGGAGTCACCAAACATTTTCTGTGAAGGGTCAAAGAGTGAATATTCTAGGCTTCTCAAGCTATATAGTCTATTGCAAGTAACTGACTCAAGAGAAGCCACAGCCAGGGTACAACTTGATTTACAAAAGCAGGCAACTGGCCTGATTGTGTCCATGGACATAATTTGCCAACCCCTCTCAGAACTCTATGTAGTCATGATTTCTAAAACTAATCTCCTGACAATTCTTAGAAATCTACAAGAAATTGGTGTTGTGCATATCAGTGTGTATTCATATTGCAATACCTATGAACAAGTTAATTCATATTAAGAAAACAAAAAGAGGAAACAGCAACTTAAAATTGTAGAGATTTTCTAAATTCCAAAAATTCTATCCATTCTCATCATCATAGCTAAAGCTCTTAAAACACTCTGCAGCTTACAAACCATTTCTCATTCATGATCCCATTTGATCTTAAACACTATGAAGTGGCTATGATTATTCGGTTTTTCAGATAGGGAAAACAAGGCTCAATTGACTAGCTATGAGACTCAAGGCCAGAGGTGACCTTGTGACCACAGAGGCTGTTTAAGATCTACCAACCAGAAAGGCAGCACTGAAAATTCCGTGACAGAGCCCATGCAGCCGGGTGAAATTACATGCATACATTGCCTCTGCTTTTCGGGTGAGTTGTTTGTTTTTCTGTAAGACCTGAACATTTTGTCAGTGAGAATGGGTGGTAATTAGTAAGATAAGAGATTGATCTTGTATTCTAGTCTGCTAATGTTTGTTTTGTGCTAGAATTGTCCCTGTGGCTCTAAGCCAGAATGAATGAAGCAACTATAAGTGTCTAGGCAAAAAGCCTGCAAAATAAATTTACAAGAAAGAAAATCTATTATTAGGGATACTGTGAACTAAATTTAAAGGGATATTCACAAACTCCACTGTGAGTTTACACAGTACTGAAACAGATTTAGAGAAACCAATTGCAAAAGACAACTGCAATTTTTAAAAAATCTGAATATTAAAAGATACCAGCAAGGATGCTAAAACATATTGAAAGAAAGAGGTAGATCATCTTTTTCTTAAATAGAGAGTCAGTATTATTCTGTGACCACACATAACATTCTGCTGATTTTGACCATTTTTCTTTGAATCTGTGTGTCTGGGCTCTAAGCACAGTCCCTGGGCAGACACAAAGCAGAGTTAGGCTCAGTCCTTGTACTCCAGGACACATTCTCTGAAACTAACTATCTGTCCACACCTTAGTCGGTAAAGTACTCTCCCAGACACAGTCCTTAGCAGCCATACTGGTCTATGGCCCCATTTTCCCACTCCCGCCCCTGCCACCCCGTTCTTCTTGATACAGGGCCTTAAGAAATCCCTCACAAGAGTTTCTTCCCACAGTTTCCACAGCTCCTGAATGCAGCTCATTATACAACAGCTCCCTGGGTATCCCCATGTCATCTTTTCCTTGAATGCACTAGGCAAGTGAGACTATGCTGCAAACAGCCAGCTCATTTCCAGCTTGGCTGCATGCAGATGGCTATGCTTTCAAAGTGCACATGCTTTACAGTAAGTTTGCAAAGTCAGCACTGTATTTTGGAATAATAATAAGCCCAGCGACAACCGAGGCCAGTTGCCAACATGCAGTAGGGAACTGCTGAGACTTTCCTTGGAAACACAGCCTTGAAAATGTTCACAAAATCCTAGCACATAAGCAGCTCATGGTCCAGTGGCCATCTAATCCCCAAAATGGTTACAACCAAATTGGAAGGAGAAAAGCAAGTTGTAGGGAAGCTGGATATCAATCTCTAGGTGGAAAAGCAATAGTGCCCAGAGTGATTTACCATTCCAGCACCTTCCATTAAGTTATGTAACCTCAACAGGTGAATTTAGCTGTCTCAGCTGCACCTTCCTATCTAATAAAGGAAACCCACCAGCCAATTAGGAGCAAGTATGCAAATTAACCCAACCAAGATGGCTGCGGCCATGGAGAGAACAGGAGGCGTGGGTTGCCCCTGGCAATGGAGAAAGCCAAGCTTTCTGCCTGCCCTGGCGGGCCCAGGCCTCCACTCAAGGCTACAAAGTTTTAATTATAGAAGATAAATAAATCCCAACAAAAATGGCTGCAGCCACGGAGCGAGCAGGGGACTTGGCTCCACTCAAGGCTACAAAGTTTCAATTATAGAAGATAAATAAATCCCAGATACCAAGGCTTCCGCTTGGATCGCCCAGGGGCATGTCTGGCCTGCAAACCACCACAGGCCCCTTGCCCAGGCTGCCGCATGCCCCAAGGGAACCACCACCCTGATCCAGGACACCCTTCAGGGCAAACCAGCCGGTCCCCACCCATGCACCAGGCCTCTATCCTATATAATAAAAGGATAATATGCAAATTGACCATCAATCCAACACACAAGATAGCTGCCCCCATGTGCTCAAAGATGACTGCCCCCATGTGGACACAAGATGGCCACCACGAGATGGCCAGCAAGGGAGGGCAGTTGTAAGGGACCAGGTCTGCAAGGGAGGGCAGTTAGGGGTGACCAGGCCTGCAGGGGAGGGCAGGTAGGAGCAAACAGACTGGCAGGGGAGTAGTTAGGGGGTGATCAGGCTGGCAGGCAGAAGCAGTTAGGGGCAATCAGGAAGGCAGACAGGTGAGCAGTTGGGAGCCAGCAGTCCTGGATTGTGAGAGGGATGTCCAACTGCCCGTTTAGGCCCGATCCTACCAGTAAGATGGGGTCTAAGCAGGCAGTCGGACATCCCATGAGGGGAACCAGATTGGAGAGGGTGCAGGCTGGGCTGAGGGACACACATCCCTGTGCACGAATTGTGTGCACCGGGCCTCTAGTCTTCATTATAAATATGGAAAAGACAATGCATGCTACGATGTTTGTGTGAAGAGGAAAGGGGAATGGGCTTTCTAAACTGTCAAGGGCAACATCAATTATTCTTCTGCAGGTTTAGCAATACCACCTAAGAGACACACAGAACACCCATAGGCACTTCAATAGCATCAACATGAACACCTGGCACACAGCCAGTCCTCTTGCATGGAATGGTGTCTTAGGTGAGAAGCTGCATTAAGGGAGGAAACAGATTGTACACATGATTTCATAGGTGTTGCAGTGTACTAAAAAAATAAATAAATAAAAATGGAAATTTCAAGGTTTGATGAAAAGTACTGAAAATAACCAATCAGCCACAGCCAGTTTGGCTTAGTGGATAGAGCATCGGCCTGTGGACTGAAGGGTCCCAGGTTCGATACTGGTCAAAGGCACATGCCCGGGTGGTAGGCTCAATCCCCAGCAGGGGGTGTGCAGGAGGCAGCCGATCAATGATTCTCTCTCATCATTGATGTTTCTCTCTCTCTCTCTCTCTCTCTCTCTCTCTCTCTCTCTCTCTCTCCCCCATCCTCTCTGAAACCAATAAAAATATATTTAAAAAAGAAAACAACAACAACAACAAAAAGAACTAATCACCCTGCACAAGTTTGTGCATTCTTCACATAAAGCATTTGATTGCCTCCATCTTATACTTAGCTTACTGGCCTGTAAAAAAACTGATTCTAAATCAAGGAAATTACTTACATGGGAAAGAATCTAGAAATATTATTTTCTGGCCTTTATTATATAAAAATGTACTTCTATTATATTGAATCATATCTAATTGCTTTTTTTATAGGTCAGACCCACTCGAATATCAGCCATTTCAATACATTACATCAGAGATTGAACAGACTATAATGCAAACGACCTTGTCCTCCATGAGTTCACTATCTAATACTTGCTAAAACGCATCCCACATAATCTACTTCTTATTGCAGTTTTGTTCCAATTCATTAAGTGCTTGCTTAAAGAACGCACCTTTTAAATGATTTATAAACTTATACATTCAAGAGGCAGTGTTTTAAAAGAAATAATAGAGTCTATACCATTTAAATAAATTCATAAGGGGAGTTACTCTTAAAGAGAGCTCCCCTCTCTCCCCTCTCTCTCCTTTCCTCCTTCCTTCCCTCCCTCTTTAAATAATAAAATTCAACCTCTGTATTAGGCTGGGTTCGCCAGAGAAATGGAACCAACAGAAGTGCGTTTGTGTGTATGTTGTGTGTGTGTGTGTGTGTGTGTGTGTGAGAGAGAGAGAGAGAGAGAGAGAGAGAGAGAGAGAGAGAGAGAGAGGGAGACTGGTTGATTCTAAGAAACTGGCTCATGCAATTATGAAAACTGATCATTCCAAAACCTTCCTGGCGGGCCAATGTTGCAGTTCAAGTTCAAAGCCATCTGTTTTCAGAATTCCCTCTTGCTTGGGAAGGGTCAGTCTTTGTTCTATTCAGGCCTCCAAAGGACTGGATGAGGCCCACCAACATTGTGGAGGGCAATCTGCTTTACTCAAAGTCCACCAATTTAAATGTTAATCTAATTCAGAAACACTCTCACAGAGACAGCCAGAATCATGATAGACCACATATCTGGGTACTGTGACCCAACCAAGTGGACACATCAAATTAACCATTGGAACCTCAGACAGAATATTCTATGTACTATAGTAGGTACAACTGTAGACAAGAGGGAAAATAACTGTGTTTCCTATTACAATTACATTTACAGTTTATATTTACTTTATTATAATTAAATTGTGGCTGTTTTTCCAGTGAGTCCTTACAACAGAAGTTGCTTCCTTCATAGCTTTAGAAAGCGACCACAATCAAAGCCTTCTCCCTTTCCAGAACTATTTCTGAGGGAGACTCCATTCCATCTCTCTAAAAGCATTTTATGAGAGTTTTGTTTTCAAAATTCAAGTTTAGCTTTAGGAAATTAATGGCACTTCTTGAGATAATTTTTTTATAACTCCAAGCTCCTACAACTACAGAAAACGTACACAGCCTCTTCCTGTAAAAAACAAAAAACTAATAGAAGATATTGTTCTGTTGAGCTATTTATAAAAGAAGGAGAAAATGATCCATAGCCAGGAGACACTAAATTATTTTTAAATCTATTGATCATCTTTCCTCACAATCCTCTACATTCATTCACTTAAACTTTATCTGCTTACATGATTTTTATAAGAATCATTAAGAGATGATAGAAACTCAAAAAAACTCACTTTGAAGTTCATTGTCATTCACTCAGGAGCCCTTAGGTGCTTCGGAGACTCTGGGGTGCAGGTTCTGAGAGCAGCTCCAAAGCCCGCTGGGAGTAGGGAGCAGAACAGTTACAAAAGCAAAATTAAACTTCTGGTAATTTCTTGTTCTGAGGACCTAAGTCAACATTTAATCTCCTTGGGATGTCGTTTTTCCTGTTGGCTTTTTAAAATTAAATTTGTCAAATACAATTCACCTAATCTTATATGTAGTAGTATTCTTATTAGGGCATTACCATGTAAAACATATTATCATTATAACACTATTACAAGGGCTAAAGCTCAGAAAAATAGAGCAATTACCATCACTTCTAGATCTATGGAGAGGCAGTGTAGCATAATGGAGAGAGAAGTCTAATACATTTTATTTCAAAAACCACTAGTGAGGTTCAAAAACAATTCAGTATTTACAATCAACCTCTCACAACCAGGCATTTCTCAGGGTTTCTCACCAGTCTTTCTCCCCTCTCTCTCTGGGGCAGCAGGAGGGGTGCACAGCAGAGTCTTTTCCTCTCCCTGTGCCTGGAGGACCGACTCAGCAGGTACACAGGAGGCCCAGGGAGAAGAATACTCTAGTACTTTGTGATATATTCTCTTAATATGTCTATTAGAATATTAATCTGATATAATACAGCCTCTTTCTCAATCTTTCCTTTAATTCTTCCAGTAGATATTTATTTATTTATTTATTTATTTTAAATAAATCTCATGTCTTCTGGTTCCTCTGTATCCTTCATATTGAGCTCCACAATGCTAAGCACATAGGAGGAGCTACGTGAAAACATAATGATCTATTGGGTTTTGCTTTTTAATTCCAGGTGTAGGTGGATTGAAGTGGAAAAAAAGGAAAGGGTTGCTGTTAGTTCAGTGAGTATTTATGGTTTTACTAAAATAGAAAAGCAAATGAAGCACATTTCTGTTTCCTGAAGATTTCACTTATGAAGGCACACCCATTATCCTCGTACTCACTGGTCAGGGTAAAAAAAGAATAGGAATCAAGAACTTCACGGGTGGAACTAAAAGTGTGTGATGTGCTCCCCCTCTCCTTTCTCTCAAGTTTCTCCCTGGAGAGATCTAACTAGCAATGATCCCTCTCCTCCACTGCAGGCCCAGTCTCTCTCCTCCCAGCCCCTGATCCAAATCCAGCCAATCAGATTTGGAGCTGGGAAAGTCCCTCAGTGTGTGGCTGCAGCTACAGTTGTTAACTCTGGAGCAGACATTCCACCGTGTGGATTGGAGACCAGAGAATGAAGCTAATGAGCAGAAAATAGAGACGGAGGAAGAGGATGAAAATCCCAGGCCCAGCCCATCTCTGAGATCAGGCTGTTATCAGAGAATTACACCAGTGGAGTTTCTCCAGTGCTGGTGGGAGTGGAGCTCTTACGATTTCTTGAGAAAAAGAATTGTCTAAGACTTGCGTGGGAGAATGAGATGTCGTAGAACGGTTTACTCGCATGAAATTATATCCCTTGGTTTTAAAAGTACTATTTTCCTTAAACCAGTTCTGGAAAATGTGCAGTTAGGGACCCAGTAGAGCTAGAAGCAAAGCCAGCGTCCAAAGTTTCCGTTCCCTGGTGGAGCTGGGTCCGATGCTGCATTAGACTGGTCACAGTCCATTAGTCTATTGTGTGGTATTCACATGGCTGTGGGTCATGAGGGCAAATCCAGGGGAGTGTGCCCCCTGCAACAAGAGAGCCAGAAACCCACCTCATAAGAGGGCCAACAGGGAAGGGGAGGAGCTCCTTTGTTCCAGAGATTATGTGTTTCAGATTTCACGCCTTTGCAGGGGCCACTACCCTGTTTCCAGGTATGACTAACAGGCAAGCTCCTTCCCAGACCTTACTGGGTCACCCAGACCTTACTGGGCATGCATCTAAACTGCCTCTGTCTAGTCCCTTCCCCCAGGATCTGTGGGGAAAAGACCTGGAGAGTGTTAAACTGCCGCTTCCTGGCACAAATGGCATGCATTTATTATCTGGCCTTTCCTTTACTCCCTCCCTGTTAATTAATAACAAGATTTTTACAATGGTATCAAGGCTACCTTCCCCCACTGGTTCTATTATCTATTCCTGCATTCTTACAGGTAATCATTTTTTGTTTAGCCTGTTTCAATTGATTCCTGTTACTTGCCAACAAGAATCCAAGTTAATACAGTGGGGATCTATTTTGGAAGGCAGGGGCTAAAAGGAAGACATAACCTGATGCCTTTAGGGACAGATATATTCAGTATAAAAATTATTTCTTTCCCGTGGAGCCTCTGAGCTGACGTGGGCATCTGGTATTTCAGCTACCCAGACACTCAACCATCATTCTTATCTGCTGGCTTCTTAAAATTGAAATTCATTAACCTTGAAGTGTGAAAAAATTCTATACAGCATGTTCTTTTCCCTCCAGCCTAGCAGATGCACAGCTGCCCTCTGAGATTGTGCTACTTTTCCATGGGTCATAAAAAGATCTTCATTACTGCTGG
This sequence comes from Corynorhinus townsendii, assembly GCA_026230045.1. Taxonomy (NCBI): domain Eukaryota; kingdom Metazoa; phylum Chordata; class Mammalia; order Chiroptera; family Vespertilionidae; genus Corynorhinus; species Corynorhinus townsendii. Next base: position 54,252,995 of record JAPDVU010000001.1, read on the forward strand.
TGGGATCACACCTACTCTTGGGGAGAGCCACATGTCATGAATATGTAAGAAGAGAATTAGCATAAGAAATGTTACCCTCCCATGCTTGCTAACTTTTTAAATTCCTCTATTTTTATTTCCACATCCTTGATTCATCCTCTTCACATTTATGCCTGGAATCCTCATTGGCCTGTCACCCATTTTTACATCATCAATTTAAGTTTATTTCAATTTGTCTACCATCCTCACTGCTCTTCCTTGATGCTCCCACAGCATATATACACATATCTATCATATTGTATTCCAAAACACACATTCTTTAAATGTCTTTTTACTTCTGTATCTCTCACACCAGGCTCAGAGCTACTTATTGAAATAGACTGTATCTTGTAACCACAAAGACTCATAAGTAGCTAGAAACAAATGCTTGATGAATGAGAAGTGAGAGATTAAGTGAATGATTGAGTGAATTAGTGACTTGGCTCCGTCTAGCATTTCTCATATTCCAGTCATATATTTTAAATGCATTCTCCCCTTCTTTTATTGTCAGAATAAGTGACCAGCAGACTCTGACTTAGTTTCTACAATTATATCCCTTTCATTTAACACCTCATTCTTACCACATTTTCTTAAGAGAGTTTGATAAGTCTCTTGGCTAGGCTACAATCCCAGTCATTCAATCAGACACTAATCTAGCTATTATTGTGAAGATATTTTGTAGATAGGATTCAAGTCCATAATCAGTTGACATTAAGGGAGATCTTCCTAGATACTGTGTGTGAGTCAATCAGTTGAAAGTCCTCAAGAGCAAACTAAGGCTTCTCAGAAGAAACTCCAGCTGTGGTCAGCAGCTGCAGCCCCTAACTCAGAGTTCTAGCCCCCCTTTCCTTGCCCTATGGATTCCTAGCCAGCCCCAGAATTGTTCGACCAATTCCTTAAAATAAGTTTCTTGATATATGTCTCCTATTCATTCTGCATCCCTGGTAATCCCACTAATGGAGAGATTATTAACAGACCATGCATAGAATAAAGCCGTGTACTGGCTACCATTTTTCATTGCCCTCATGTTTTCATTTCCTACGGCCACAGTAGCTGAGGGTAACTTAAAGACCGTTTATAATATATATAAAATATATATTTTTTTGATTTTTTACAGAGAGGAAGGGAGAGAGATAGAGAGTTAGAAACATCGATCAGCTGTCTCCTGCACACCCCCTACTGGGGATGTGCCCGTAACCCAGGTACATGTCCTTGACCAGAATCGAACCTGGGACCTTTCAGTCCGCAGGCTGACGCTCTATCCACAGAGCCAAACCGGTTTCGGCCCGTTCAACTCATCTTATTAGTGCCATAAATTTTTACATGGTCTTAAAGGAAAATAATCATGGTTTGTTGTATCAAACAAAAGCATATTAATTCAAATATAACATGTGTTCCATTTATCTCTTGCTTTAAAATGTTGTTTTTCCTTCAATTCATGTTTTTCTCACCTTGTAACATGCGCTTTGTTAATCCAGCCAATCACTGCAGATAGTCTTGCAGGTAAAATCTACTGTAATAAATTTTCAGTAAAGTAGTGGCCTCCAGGATCTAATATATTTCTTAGTCTTTGACACTCATTTTTTATTTCTCATTAATCCTATTTGCCAAAGGTTTTCCCATACAGTCCTCAAAAAAAAAAACTTTGTAAAACACAAAAATGAATCCATTAACCCTAGAACGCTTACATTCTTCAAAAACCTGATTGTGCAGTTCCTGTCCTGAGCTACCATGTCGGTTAAATATTTTCTTTCTTGGTGTTTGGTGCTTTAGTTTTGTTTTCACTCTTCCCATTTTTAACCAATTTTCTTTCCCATGAGACAGTCCCACAATAAAATTTTCTAGCTTCACAGCTTTTTCTCAGTGTCACCAGGATTGTCTACTTTTATTTCATGAGCTGATTATCCCATATCTTCATTATTATCACAAGAATTCTAGTGTCTTCAAATTTTTACCTGCCAAATCTCCTTAGCTTTTTAGGGGAAAAAATTCAGTTTTGCTGTAGCTAAAGTTTCAAAGGTATTTTATTGACTTTACAATCACATCTATCAGTTACTGTAGCATATAACTCTTGTGGGTTGCATCAACTTTCTCATTTTATGTCCATATTATAAATTCCATTTGAATGTTGTGCTTCAATCCCACATTCTGGCCAATTTATTCTAAGTAGCTGGCTTCATCTATCAGATATGGGTTGCTTTGAGTGTCACCAGTTTTTCTCAAGGTGTAAAATAAATTCTTCACTCAAAACTATCATTCTTACAATGCAAAAAGGTGTTTGCTCTTAAATAACGTTTCCACTTTATGTATCTTTTGAGGAAGACATGCATTCATGAATCTCTTATTTTTCATGAACTACTTCTTCCAACTCAGATTTTAGGCAAGAGGAATCTCACCTTGGTACTGCTCTCCTGTCCTCCTCCATGAACAATGGAATTCCCCTTTATATTCAGCTTGATTATAGGAACTAAACTTACATCAAGTGCCTCTTTTCTCCAGCCACATAGTCTGCACTGTGTATCTCTCTCACCTTACTCTTTTGGTGTCATATGTGCCTACTCCAACTTGCATTTGCTTTTTCCAGGCAACTTTATGTTTTATCCACTCCCATCTCTCTATGTCCCAAGTAAAGCCAACCTCCTATTATTCCCCCTGCCCTTTCTTGGTCCTCCTTTTCTTCCTCCTTCTCAAATGGTTCCAGACATCTTATTTACATCCATCGTGCAGATCCAGCTTGCTTTCTTGCCTACGGTTTTGAAACGTTGATTGAGCAACCAGTATATGGAAGGCAGAACACAGAGGTAGACAGAGTGTCTTGTAAATTAAAGAGCCAAGTGTCAGGTAATAAGGAGGCTTGGGCTAATACAGTAGCATCTTCTAGTGTTTATGAATTCTAAATCATCTACACTGCATTTAGAAAGGGAGATCTTCCTAAAATGCACATCAGATTGTTGCCCTGCTTAAAATTCTTTAGTGAATCCTCAGGCTGAAGGATAAAATCCAAACTACTTAGACAGTCATTCATCATCTGATCCCGAACTACTACCCCTGCTTCACCTCGAATTATGCTTCTATTGGGCTGTATCTCTGTGTGTATGCATGTGAATATATGCGCATGAGTGCACATACCTGTGCATGCATCATGTGCAGGTTCAGGTGGGAAAGTTTTTACCTGCCAAATTTTACATGCATTCTCCCCTGCTACAATAAAATTCTAATCTTCATTGTGATGGTATTTGGAAGTGGGGCCTCGAAGGAGGTAATTAGGCCATCAGGGTGGAGTCCTTAGGAGTGGGATTAGTGCTCTTATAAAAGGGACTCCAGAGAACTCTGGGCCTCTTATTGTCATGTAATGACACAGCAAAAAGACCACCAGAAAACTAGAAAATGGACCCTCAACAGATACCCTGCCAGGGTCTTGATCTTAGACTACCTAGCCTCCAGAACTGTGTGAAATAAATGTTTTTAAGCCAACCCAGTCTACGGTATTTTTGTTATAGCAGCCCAAATAGACTAAGACAAGTGGGGTGGGTGAGCTAAGCCAGAGGACTTAAAGGAGAATAGAAGTCCAAAATCCTGGTAGGACAGGTAGAAAACATGACAAATCTGGAAAGAGGTGCAGGTGGTTGTTTCAATTAGAAATGAGGCAGATTTTAGAGATAGAGGGAAGGCAAGAGGCCAAAACAAAGAGGAGGGTGCCAGTGGGAGTTCCTGAACACTACCAGGTAGCCTTTGCAGCTTTGCTCATAGCTGGATGCGTTTGAAAAAGCAAGATGGGAGGAAAGTTAGTGCATACCCTTCTTCTATGATTTTTCCCTGAGCAGTGGTTCTTGAGAGCACCCTGGGTTTGCCACATGGTATGCACTGGCATAACTGAGGAATTGGTAAGATGAGCGGTGGCCTGTAGCCCATATCAATCCCTATAGTCAAGTATTGGAAGATACTGTTGGTCTCTGTGGTGGCAAAATCCACTCCCATATACTCTGTTCTCTATTTAGGCTTTGAGGGCTAGATTGAGAATGGGAGGTGGGGAGCAGAGTTTCTGAGGGTCAGATGTGGCAGGGAATTATGAAAACCAGGGTAGGTCCACAGGCACAGGATACTGGAAATGGAATGCCACGATTTTTCTTGACTTCAAATAGTTCCAAAGAGTGGTCCTCCAGATTTTGTCTGGGACAGGTTCTGTATTTGTACTGAGAATACAAGATTTCTTCCATTCAGGTTATTTTCTTAATGTTTGAGCCTATAAGAATTAGCACTAAGTTGCTTTTTAACTTACAGATCATCTTAAGTAACTGGTAGCTTTTCCAGATACCTTCCAGATATTGAGGTTGGGGAAGTATTTGGAGGTGCAATAAAACATAGGCAGAAAAGTGTAGGGTTTTCTGAATGGAGGAAATATATAATATTATAGGTAAATATAATTTATCTATAATAATACATATTATACATAGATTTAGCAGTGTTAGCATGTCAGGTTCTATGTAGAAAGAGCCACAATACATTCCATTGAATCACTAGTGTGAGGACAGACACCAGAGAGCAGATGGTTCTGGACAGGTAGGATTTTTAATTGTATCTTCTAGATTCATGATATCAATTGATACTTGAAATCAGCGGTCAGATTTTATATTAACTGTGGAGGCAAGAAATGCCTAACGAACTAAGAAAAGTAATGACTGTTATGTGCTCTGTGTTCTGACATCTTCTTGAGGGTAACAAACTTCATTGTGGCCCTGGGAGGGGCAATTCCATCATGAAATCCATAAAGATAGCAGTCTATCAGGCCTTGTGGAGTAAGAGCAGATTTATTTTCCCTATTGGAGTTATGGGCTTATCTGGCCCAAGCATGTGTGTCTCAATGATTGGTGCACAGAAATGAGTTCTGTCATAGTTAGGGCTACCAACACTTCCTATAGCCAGGCTTGAAGTCTTGAATGGCTTTCAAAAGTCAGCACATTAGTAAGACAAACTCTTGTCAATTCGTATAAAAAATATCCTCCCCCAGATGTGGCCCAAGAAATTCAACTATTGTCATCCTTTACCCCTTAAAACATACCTCATGACCGCACATTCTTACTGAAATGATTTTCTGAGTTATATCTATATCCTGCTTATCTTTGCTGTTTTCTATACTGGCTAAAATGCTTCTTCATTCCTAAATGAAAAATACAGGCCTGCAGGTAATCTCATTCTCCCATGCCAAGTCTTAAACATATCTGTGAATGGAGCTGTTTAAGTATCACAATCTTTCACCTATTCAACTCACTATTTTTCCAGTTTCTCTGGGAGTTCGTGTTTTGTAAGATAAACAGAAAAAACAGGATTCTAGAAGTTCTGATCCAACTTTTCTTGACTCACTCATTCATGCAACTAATATAACAGAGCACTGACAATGTAGGAAGGAGGCCCTAGTGGATTTACATGTTCTTTAGTCTAAATTTTGGGCAAATGTCTCAAGATCAGACTTTTTAATACTTTCTTAGCACAGCTCTGTGCACATCTACAAATTCACCCAATTTTACAGTGTCTGCTGCTATTTTCCAACCCGTATTTGCAAATCACACACAAAATTAGGAGTTTTACAAATCACCCTAATTTTTGGAATACAAATCTTTAGAATGAAAGTTCAAAAGAGATTCCTTTCTTACTTGGAAGTCCTCAAAACTATGTTGACAGAGTCACTTCCTCCATCATATGAAAAAATTCCTAAAACCATCCCTCGGAACAGCAGCAGCAACAAGGATTAAAAATGCTCTCCCTGCTGTTTCACTGAGGTTTGTGCTTTACTTGCTTTGTACCCACCTATTTGTATATTTCATAGTCTGCAAATTAACCTGATTGCACATTCATCAGATAGGAGTTGTGCATTCACTTATTCATTCATGCAACATGCATTTATCTGGAGATTGCTTGTACAATCATGTGGTTAGTTACACCCAGAATCCACTCATTCATTTATTCACCATTCAACAGGCATTTATTAGAAACTCTCTGTCTCAGCACCTGGCCTGGATGTGCTGGGATGACAGAAATGACAATATTGTGGTTCCTGCTCTTGAGAAGCCAGCGGTACATAGGGGTCATCACAGTTTGACTCATAAAGAGAGGCACTGCCCAGCTTCTCTCATTAAGGTATGAAACATCACAACAAACTTTCCCCTAACTGGATCTTTCTGCTCTCTTCTTCCCTTCCCTAAAATTGAAAAAATTTTTAAATCTTCCCTTCTGTCCTCCTATCAGCCATACAGAAAAGCATATGGTCTCCTTTCTGCACCCCTCCATTTTCTCCTCTTCTCCACCCTCACACAAGGGATGCATGTTCATGCTGTTCCAGCACGTACACAGTTAATCCTCAAACACTTCCCACATTGGGCCCAACTGCTATTAGAAACATTTGTCAAATGAGGAAACAGATGCTGAAAGTATGATAGTGTCCCCAAACCACACAAATCCATGCTGAAACAAGATCGAAGATCTAGGTCTTTTCACCGAGTTGTGCTAACTCCAACATAATCTCCCTGAATCAATCAATGTTATCTTCCAAGAGCATACATAGCTAATTTTCATAGAATCGATCTAATTTCAGTTTTCCTTTATTCCTAGAATTATGCTTATTCCTTCATCTAAAATCTTTTTCTTTTACTTCACAATTAGAAATGACAATCAAATGAAGCCAAACTGGCAGGTTTTCCTGACCAGGTTATGACTTTACCTGGCACTCGCTGACCCTACTAGAAAGAGTTTGAGGATGAAAGGTAACTTTAAAAATGCTGAGGTAGCAAGCTTGCTTCTAAGGATGCTGAACTGGTTGTTCAATAAATGATCTAGCTTCCTTTATTTACGAGGGCAAGATAAGAATCTAGACACTCTGGCTCTTAATCCTTTAGATCTAGACAGTGTTGAAATGCACATTACAGAGATAAAGAGCACTAGAAACATAAACACGGACTTCCTCTTGCAACTCATTGGTGTCTGCAGGAACAAAGAAACCAACATTTTGCTTAATTAACCTTCACACTTTTCTAGAACTAGAAGTCTTGTGAGTATAGACTTTGGGCTACTCACCAGTTTGAAGTAGATTATCAGAGCATCCTAGCTGTCTAGATGGGATTCTCTGTGTATGAAACTGGGTTGTCAACCACCTGAGAACATATGTTTATAGACAAAGACATCTATGAGCTGTTTCTGGATAAAAGAGAGGGCAGAAATGTTGGTGCAAGCATGTTCAGGAGAAAGGGAAGATACAGAGGAACAGGGGACAGATGAACCTAATGGAGGGAAATACTGTGGCACATACCTTTTCTCTTAGATTTAGGAACAGGATTGTGAGACCAGAAGCTGAAGGCACTGTGTTCAGGGAAGACTGAAATTCTGAGTACAAGCAGCGCTGCTTTGAGGCCTAAGAGCCCACGTTCTTTGCAAAGGTGGGGCAAGGAGTATTCTCCCATTTCATCACTGAATATAGCAGCACCCTGCAGGGTTATGGAGCAAAGCTACATCACAGTGGGTCCTGTCTACTCACCAGACTGGCAGGTGAGCAATGTTTTCATGGAAAGCTGACAGCCGAGCAAGGCAGTGACAGGCTTCCCTGAAATGATGCTAGTTAGCAGATGTCCACTAGGAAACCTGAGAAGTCCATGTGAAAATTCTTGGGAACCTCCAGAAACACATGGTGAGAAAAACATGGCCAAGAATTGAGTTGTCTATGTCAGCAGGTGGGTGCTAGGAGCTAACAAAACATAGTATTCAATGCTAATGTTTATACGCAGAACCTGGTGAGACCCAGGACTTTCAGGTAAAAGACACTGAATAAAACAAAAAATTCTATAGTTGATTTGTTTTAAATTTTTAATAGGAAAAAATCCAGCAGAAATAAAAGGATAGTGAGTGGAAGAAAACTTAGTCTGGCTTCATACCATCAAGATTCTGGGTTCTGACCTTCCTCTCAACCAGTCTGTATTTAACAAATTCCCTTGAACACATTTGTACACTCCTTCTGCATTTAAGTCAGATCAGCTCAATCATATTACATAAAACTGAAGCAACATTTATTTTTTGAGGCCCAGGTGAACTATCCAGTAGAGGTCACTGGGCAGACAAGCACAGCCTGCTCCTTCCCCTCATCCAGTTCCCTACCTTGGACTCCCATACCCTCCACACAGGCCTGAAGGCCAGAATCCTAGCCAGGATTTCTCAGACTCTTTGACCTTGGAGCTAAATTCAATCAATCCAATGCTTAATGAGAATAAACTGAAGGGTGAATGGGTGCTCTGACAGCCACTCTAGTCAGTATTTCCTCAGGGAATGAAATACTAGAAAGATGAGGAGGATGAGGTAAAGCTTTAGTTGCTGCCTGGGCACAAAGTCACTGCTACTGGTTCCTCTAAAGCCCAACAAGAAACAAGCTCCAAAGATGAGAGAACATCTTTGTTTTCCCCCACGGGGTCTCTGAACAATGGGACACAGACCTGTGAACAGTATTCTTAGGGGAGTTCTAGAACCACTGCTCAGTTAGGAGAGTGACTCCAGGCTTTCATGGATGATGTCTAGGGTGTGCAAGGAGAGAGCTGGTGATCCTTCAAGGGTTGAGGGAAGACACCAGTCCAAGAGGAGGTACAGCTCAGTCAAGACCCCTTGAGGAGGTACAGCTTAATCAAGACCCTATGAAAGAGGACCAGGGGGCCAATGCACCTCATGGAACCCTAAGAAGACTCTGTCTTCCCATCCCCTAAATGGAAGGGGCACATAAGGATTTGAATTAGCTCATGCCAACAAGGGCTGTGGTCAAAAAGACTCCTCATCCAACTCCTGTGAACAACATTGGAAAATGGGGCAAAACTTATGAGTGATATAGAGCTTGCAACTTCCCAGAGTTTTAGGTTAGAATAATTTATCTCTCATAGATGAAGAAAAGAAGTGATATACCACTCTGGGAAAGATTAGGAAGATGTTACTAAAGTAAAACATAAATATATATGCCATATGACCTAGATATTCTACTCCTGTGTGTATGCCCAGATGAAAGAGTGCTGTGGCCACCAAAAAAAAAAAAAAAAAACATGTACAAGAATAATCATAGTGCTGTTATTCACAAAAACCTAAAAGTGGAATCAACTAAAAAGTGCACCAAAAGCTAAGTAGATTAATAAATTGTGGTGTGTTCTTGCAATGGAATACCAAACAGCATTGGAGAGAAAGAAAAAAACCCTGCTGCTACATGTAATACCACAGGTGACTCTCACAGTCACAATGTTGGACAAAAGAAGCCACAACAAAAGAGTAAATACTGTATGATTCCATTCATATAAAGTTCAAAAACAGGCAAAACTTATCTATGATGATAGATGTCTGAAAAGTGGCCACATTACTGGGGGCATGAAGGAGGTAACTACGAGCTGGAAAAGTATTATACCTCAATATAGGTGGATACGTGGGAAAATACAAAATGTATTGAGCCAGTATACTTAAAATAAGTGAGTTTTCTGTGTGATTTCAGCAAAGAGATAAAAAGCAGAGGATATAAGTTTTTAAAAAATAAAAGAATTATAGGCATGCCTGTTAGCACAAGGAACTAACTGGGTATCAAATAAGCAAAACCCAACTAAGTTTTTGAGCAAGTTAAATAGCCTGGGACTAAAAGGGACTATGGCTGTTCAGTGGTAGTAGTTTAAGACAATAGCTTCTCACCCAAGGAGGGCACAGTCTGTAATGCCATCTTCACTTACAGCCAGGGAGGATAAGTTAAAGAAACCCTCTGCCAGGGAGAGCCAGATGCCTGGGAAATTATCGCCTGAAAACAGAAGGGAGACCTACCCCAGGGTAGCTCGCCAGTGCGGAGGTCAGGATTGCACAAGCAGAGGCTCCTATGAGTCTGCTTCCCCTTTCCAATAGCAGGAATTAATGGGGTTTCTTGTTTCCGTTCCACCACGCTGCTTGTGTGTGGGTGGATCATGGGTCAGGGCTGGGGGTGGGGGGGGGGAAGTTGGAGAAGGAGTACATCTGTCTCTAGATCAAGAGAAGCTAAATTCAGAAAGGACATCAAGACACTCACGCGATCCTGAAGCATGAGTTGAATGTCTTCAATGTTACTATCTCCATTTGAAAAATGAAGAAATGCCACATCCAATCCGTTCATTGTGAAACGTCCTCTATGCACGTGAGGTGTTTCTCCTTATAGTTGAGGTTACTTTCTGCATTTATCCTCCGACTCCCATGACCAATGCCCTCTCCTCTCCATCTTCAAGACACTGCTGCATCAATTGGTTCCCTTGTTCTCAGTATCTTCAGTCTCTGATCCTCGCTACTGGCTCATTAGCTTTGTCTCCTTTTCTATCTTTCATTTTTTTGACCCCTAAATAGTAGTGTTCCCAAATTTCTCCTTTTACCTGTTTTCTCACCTTGCTCTTTGTGGTTTGTCTCAGGTTTACATTTACTTTCAAGGCTTTAATAACTATATCCTTAGCTGGTCACTCCCACATCATTAGTATGGTGTGTTATACTAATACTTAGTAATATTACTTTATCAGTAGTTTAGGAGTTATACTAAAGTAACAAAAATGTTGCTTTTAAGAAGCACACAAAATCCACATATTGACAAATTTTCTTTTCTCCCTTGGAGCAAAACAATTTGCTAACTGAAGCATTCAGTAACATAGTATTTTTTAATATATTTTTATTGATTTCAGAGAGGAAAGGAGAGGGAGAGATAGAAACATCAATGATGAGAGAGAATGGTTGATCTGCTGCCTCCTGCATGTCCCCTACTGGGGATGGGGCCTAAAACCAGGGCATGTGCCCTGACTGGATTTGAGTTGTGACCTCTTGGTACAAGGTCAACACTCAACCACTGAGCCATGCCAGCCGGGCAGTAACACAATATTTTAATTGTGCGTTTATGTTTCTGTATGTTCTAATTTGAAAACAAAGTACATGTTAACTCTGGATTTCAGTCTGACTTATCATAGTAACATGTTGTATTAAATGTTTTTGAGCTGCTTTTGAGCATAGTGACTTCTGCTCACTATGAATGAGACAAACCTTTCCAAGTCATTAAAATACATATGATTTCTCAAAAAATGTGAAGACAAGGAGGCACAGAGAGATTTAGTAACTCAATTGGGCAGTTTGGCTACAGAGTCATTCAGTTTTTACAGATAAACTGGAAATTACATCACCTGATGCTATAAATATTCTACGTATCACACAGCCTATGTTTACCAGCAAATAAATAATAACTCCATTTGATGTGTGAAAGTACATAATCTCATTAGATGCTTAAAGATTTAGAAATACTTTAATGAGCTAAGAGGAGCACAGAAAGGAGTCAGAGAAAACATTTCCCCCACCAAGATCATGAGGGCTCAGGACTAAAACCAGAAGAAGGAAGCCAGCTGTGTGGGTGGATCTGGACCGGAAGTTGCACAGCCAGAGGTTTTCATGACAGTCTTAGGACTTCTGCCTGAGCATAGCTCTGCGCGGGCAGGTGAGCACAGCTCCGCCCTCCAGCACATCTCTGTCCCTCCTAAGAAAACGAAACAAGTCTTCCAAAGGGCGTCCTCTGTGGCGACATGAACAGACGGTGCTTCACGAATCACTAGAAGGGCACACAAAACATTTGCAAACCTGCAGGATGCTCCCTCTGAGACACCTGGAAATGCAGCTTTTGATAACCGAGTCCAAATCCCCTGAAGAGATAACAGGGGGACGGCCCTCAGAACAATGCCAGATCACCTCGTCCCACGGGGATAACTTAGGATTTCCAGAGCTAACGCAAGACCACGGGCTCTGACTCAGCCAGAAGTGCAACCTTTCATTTGACACCTTCTGCTGGCTCCACATGCTGACTTCAGGGGCTCTCCAAACAGAAAGGGAAAACAGGACTTCCCTTTCTGTCTTTGTCCCACCTCTAGAACTGCTTCAGAGAAAAGACTCTTCCGAAAAACACTCTCTAAGGAAGCCAAGTGGGAACAGATCCCTAATCAGGAGGACACGGCAGCCCTGTCTTCCCCCACGGAGACAGGTGCACGCTTCTGGGGGAGCAGCAAGCCACTGGCAGCAGCCTGCTGCAGTCCTTGTCACAGGCGACCATACTCAGGTGCTTTCGCGGCAAGCTGCCAGCTCGAGGCTGAAATTAATTAAAGGGCTCCTCTTGCCAAGGATAGTGGCCGTTCTGACATCTCACTTGGAGACTGGGGCTCGCGAAGGTTCAGCTTCGGAAGAGCAGCTCTGCGTTCACCACGTGTGATCTCCCCAATGGGAAAAGCCAAGCGCCCGGAGTTGCAATAATCACGTTAAGTGCCAGTTTCCTTTGCCAAAAACAGTACACTCTTTTCCTTTATCCTTCCCCTGGGGGAAACTCCCACTGAGTCATTCACTGGGTTCTCTGCTTATCTTGCAACTCCACACCAGCAGCGCCACTTCTTTTTTAACATATGTAGGCAGTTCCACAAGCCTGCATAGTCTATGGTTTTAAAGATCATTACATTTAGGCTCAACCTCAGAGCAGGACAGAGCATGTGGTCTCCTGGGCCAATGTTTAAAATGCTAGCAACACTAGAGTTATCTCACTCGTTACCATGCGGCAGGCAACTCCTTGATTTAAACCATCCGCCAGCCCCTGACTCGGAAGACGAATAGTCCCGGCCACCAAGTGAGAGAACCCAGGCATGTGGACGTGGCCCTGGTAAGAGTGTAGAGAGGGAAGGGTAGACGGAGTTAGCGTCTCTCCCAGGGAAGGCTGCTTGCAACCTTTTCTCTGCTGTCCAAGCGTTGTTTATAGTTACTACAGAACTCACCCTGTTGTGATTTATCCAAGCATAGTAATGTGTCCTGCAGCCACCACCAACCAACTACGAGCTCATTCAAGACAGGAATTCATTTGTCTTTTATCATCCAGATAATCATGGGAGGCTTTCAATATTTATTTTGGTCTAAGTCAGTGGTCGGCAAACTGCGGCTCGCAAGCCACATGAGGCTCGCGAGCCGCGGTTTGCCGCTTTGTTGACTAATGAGTTTGCAGACGCTGACCTAGACTCTCGATTCCAATAATTACAGGCTGTTGTTGTTCCTTGTGATTAAGCCCCAAGTAAATCCAAACCTCCTGCTCAGCCAGGGCCTAGAGAAGATGTGAATAAATATGGTGTGTCTGTGGGGAGGCAGGTTGGAGATGGAAATAATTTAGAACTTACACCTTGTTACCTGAAATATTAGGTCAAGGAAAGAAGGGAAGGAGCAAAGGGCGGAGAAAGCTAAATAGAGAAATGAAGAAAACGAGAAAAAAGAAGAAAAAAAATTTACGGAAAGTTATGGATGTTGTTGTATGAGTTCTTTATCAAACAAACAATCCAAATAAAAAGTGGGCAGAGGCCCTAGTGGGTTTGGTTCAGTGCAGAGAGCATGAGCCGGAGGACTGAAAGGCCCCGGGTTTGATTCCAGTCAAGGGTGTGTACCTCCCTTGCAAGCTCGGGTCAGGGCTCATGAGGGAAGCAACCAATCGATGTGTCTCTCACATTGATGTTTCTCTCTCTCCGTTTCTTCCCCTCCTTACCACTCTCTCTAAGAAAAATAAAAGGGGGGCGGGGAAGGGCAGAGGACCTGAACAGACACTTCTCCCAAGAAGACATACAAATGGCCAACAGATATACAGGGTGGAGTAATACTAGATTTACAATTGTTTGTATTAAAAAGAATACAATCCTATATAATGAAAGGCTAATATGCAAATCAACCAAACAGAGGAACCACAGGTTGCTATAATGTGCACTGACCACCAGGGGGCAGACTCTCAATGCAGGAGCTGGCCCCTGGTGGTCAGTGTGCTCCCACAGGGGAAGTACTGCCCAGCCAGAAGCTGGGCTCATGGCTGGCGAGCTCAGCGGCAGCACTAATAATGTCCGACTGGCAGCTTAGCCCCGCTCCCTGTGGGCCTAAGCCACCAGAATTCCCCTGTGGACTCCTGGACTGCAAGAGGGCACAGGCCGGGCTGAGGGAACCCTCCCATCCCCCCAAGTGCACAAATTATTTTGTACCAGGCCTCTAGTAATTAATAAATAATAATATAAGAATACTAGAGGCCCGGTACATGAAATTTGTGCGGGGGGGAGTGTCTCTCAGCCCAGCCTGCACCCTCTCCAATCTGGGACCCCTCGAGGGATGTCTGACTGCCCGTTTAGACCAGATCCCACTTCTGCCTGCCAGCCTGATCACCCCCTAACCACTCCCCTGCCAGCCTGATTGATGTCTAACTGCTCCCCTGCCAGCCTGTTTGCTCCCAATTCCCTTCCTCTGCCAGCCTGGTCACCCCTAACTGCCCTCCCCTGCAGGCTTGATCACTCCCAACTGCCCTCCCTTGCAGGCCTGGTCCCTCCCAACTGCCCTCTCCTGCTGGCCATCTTGTGGTGGCCATCTTGTGTCCACATGGGGGCAGCCATCTTGTGTGTTGGAGTGATGGTCAATCTGCATATTACTCTTTTGTTAGATAGGATACTGTTTCACATACAACTGTAAATCTACTTTTGCCCCACCCTGTATGAAAAGATGTTCAACTTCACTAGTTACTAGGAAAATGCAAATCAAAACCACAATGAGATACCACTTCACACTTGTTAGGATAGCTATTATCAACAAAACAGGTTGGAGAGGTTGTGGAGAAAAAGGAACCCTCATTCACTGCTGGTGGGAATGTAAACTTGCACAGTCACTATGGAAAACAGTATGGCAGTTCCTAAAAAATTAAGAATAGAGTTAATATATGACCCAGCAACCCCTCTTCTAGGCATCTACCTGAAAATTCTGAAACATGTATTAGCAAAGATCATGCTTATGTTCGTTGCAGCATTATTCACAGTAGCCAAGACATGGAGACAACCAAAGTGTCCTTCAGTAGATGATTGGATAAAGATGTGATACATATACACAGTGGAATACTACTCAGCCATAAGAAAGGATGAAATAGCAGCATTTGCAACATGGATGAACCTTAAGAACATTATGCTAAGTGAAACAAGTCAGTCAGAAAAAGCTAAGAACCATATGATGTCACTCAATTGTGGGATATAAAACTGAAACTCATGAACACAAACAGCAGTGTGGTGATTTCTACAGGGAAGCAAGTAGGGGAAGAAAGGGGCCCTAATATAAGGTGACAGGGGAAGATTTGACTTTGGGTGGTGGGCACATGGTACAATACACAGATCTTGTAACATAAAAACCCACACCTGAAACCTATAGGTTCATGTTGACCAATGTCACCCCATTCAATTCAATTAATAAATATTTTTAAAAGAAATAGCTAAATTAACAGTGCTTTTTGTAACTTTAGCATATGACCCTGTACACCTGGACTTGTGAATTCTCCTGAAGGCTCAGGCAAGACACAAATTCAACAAGACATGGGGGCAGGGGGAGGAGGGTAAACCCAATAGTCTCTTCCTTTACACAAGGAGGAGTTATACTAGATATAATCTCTGGTCACTTCCAGCTCAAAAGCTCTGTGGTCATTACTTGCTATGATTGAAGATGGTGGTGGTGTTAATAGTAGTACCAGTATTTCATTTAAAGTGTATTTTTTGAGGAGCTACTATGTTCAAGTCTCAATTAATATCAGTGAGTAAAACAGATTAAAAAAACAAAACAAAAAAACACTGTCATCTTGGAACTTATTCTATTGGTGGGAAAAAGGGATGTTAATATACAAAATAAATTACATAGCATCTTAGAATGTGAGGTGAAAAAACGGGCAGTTTGGATGTTCTTTGAGCCGAAGCAGGTTGCCATTTTAAATAGGGTGGTCATGGAGAAGGTGCTGATAAGATGGTATAGCTGTATTACTGTTGAACAGAGGAGAGATGCTGTAGACTTCCCCCTTCCCTCCTCTCCTCCTGGCACGGCCCCAGCAAAGAAAGATTCTTCGCACTCATTTGCAATGTTTGGGATAAGGATAGGTGGGGCTCTGAATTCCATGCCCTCTCCTTTCAGCTCTACTGCCCAGTACTGGTTTTTATCATTGCATTTTCCAACCCATTCTCCTGAGAGGCAGTATGGTGAAGGGGTAAGAGCACAGGCTCTGGAGCCTGATTTCTGGGACTGGGGTCCCAGCTGCACCCCCCATGAGCTCTACAAGCTTGCCCAAGTCACTTAGCCTCTCCATGTCTTACTCATCTCATATGAAAAATGAGACAAACAATGGTATCAACTGTTAAAAAAAGAGAAGACAGGCCCCAAATGGAGTCACTTGTGCTAAACCCCATGTCAGCCAAGACTTAATTGTAGTTTCAACCTCTGCCAGGAATGTAACCTAAAATCTGGAATTGCATGGTCAGCACTAATGCATTGGAAGGTGACCTTGCCTGAGACAATTCACTCTTTGCTGGTAACTTCCATTTCCCACCCATTTCTGCCTATAAAGGGCTTTCATTTTGCACAGCCCTCTGGAACGCCTTTCTATTTGCTAGCTGGGATGCTGCCCAATTCATGAATGGTTGAATAAAGCCAGTAAGACTTTAAATTTTATTCAGTTGAATTTTTTAACACAACCTGTAGAATTATTCTAAGGATTGAATAGGTGAATGTGTATGAAATTCTTCAAGCAGTGTCTCAGAGCTGGCTCTGGGCCTTGCAATGCAGCCATCACACTGGCTCCCCAGCTGTCTTATTTAGTGGTTGGCTTGAGCAATGACTTCAGGAGATTACCGTAATCATCAGAGTGCAGAATTAAAATAATAAAGAAAAACAATCAATGTGGGAGGATAGAGAGGGGCGAGATTATTTGGCCTGTACAGATCATTTATGAAAACAAAAGAAAAGCACAGAGCTAAGCAGCTAAATCAGAGGTTGCAATTAGCTCAATTGTGGAGTAACTTGGTCCCATTTTGAGCAACAATAGCAAGAGTGATCACTGTTAATTGAGGTAAATTAAGTATTCTGACTACTCAGCTTTTATAAAGATTTGTAAGCCAGTTTTCATGAATTCTTCTCCATGCTTCGTATGGATTCATCTTTTATTTATTATGCTTCTTTTCAGACCTAGCACATTTTTCTGTAGACTAAGAAAACAAGATAACTATGTCTACAAAAGCTCATCTTTCAGAACACATTATGTAAAAGTAAATGTGTATATGTGTGTATGAGCACACAAGCCTATTTTTAAATAACTATAGCCCAGTCTTGATTATGTAAGATTCTGAAAAATCTGAAAGGAAATAGAAGGAGAAAAGAAAGAAGAAAAAGTTGCCGTAGTGTCCTTGAGACTCAGTAAGTAATACAGGAGCTAAGAAAACTCTCTACAATCACAAGGGAAATTCACAATTTACCAGTTCACTATAATGTCTTAAGTACTTGAAAAAAAAACCTAGTGAAATCAGAGTGGTGATGACACAGCTGGACAGAGTACAGTTTGTAGTATTTACCGCCCCCCCCCTCCCCCACACACACACAAATGCAAAAAAAAACCAACGGTATATTAAGTATGATTCGTAAATGCCCCTTTTGCATGTATATTTGCAAGATTCATCAACATCCCTTTATTTCTGCTACCCCATTACACTATTTTGACAGCCTGGAATTGCTGTGACAAAAATCCATGTTTTATTTGTAGCTCAAAATAGTTTTGTTGTTTTTTTCAGGTGTATGTGTTAGGGGGTGCTGCTGCTAATTGTTACTGCTTCAAATATATCCTAAAAAGTGTATTACATGGGCAGTTATGCATGAACCATTGACTAAGGACATGTTCTTGAACCTTGTTTTCATGCAAATGCAGCTGGGATAATTACAGCTCAAATGGGATTAGAGCAACATTTTTTATGACATTTGCCCTTAACTAACTCCTTCCTATTAGCAATGTTACTGCAGCAGACAACCTATGGATCTCAATGTGCTGTTTATTTAAAAGTGATAGTGACAACCTCAGCAGCTGCTGGGAGAGAATAATGGGTGCTCTAGCACTGGCAGTGGTGTAGTTAGCAGGAAGGCCTTATTTATGGAAATGCCTACAACTCAAAAGGCAGGAGGTAATGTTACTGATGGGATTCTATTATGTATTGTAAATTTTTATATCTATTAAGCTGTAATATGCTTGTGAATTACACCTGAACAAAAACAAAATGATTAAAATGTATTCCTTGATTCTTGCTTAAGATAGGAACACACAAAAACAGGAAGTACATTTCTTCTGGTCAGAAGACTGTTTTCTGTACCCAATTTTAATCCTGTAAATCATGACTACTTGGTCTGACCTTGAGTGTGTCTCTTTCCCTTTCAAAATTTCAAGATCACGAGGCTAAGAATAAAAAATTCCTAGGCTAGGGATATAATGTGATAACATTATGGAGGAATCACCAGTTTTCAATCTATTCAATTATCTCCATGGCTGCTACACTAAAAGTGAGGAAGCCCACATTTCCATAGGACTTTGTATTTACCATCCCAAACCCTCCACCCATTGAAATGCCTCCCTTCAATTGAGATAAAAGCCACAGGCCCATTCTACCCACAGTATTGACTTTGTCTGGCCCACTTATAAAGAATATCTACCCAACAAATGATAATGCTAGCGGCCAAATGGGGCCAATATTAACATTTAGAAAAGGCAATGACTATATGTTTATTTGAGGGACAGAAATATTTTATATTCTGCACCTCCAAGCATGGAATAAGGTATTTTTACCTACCTGAGAATGTTCTAGATGCTGCCATAAGAAAACATACCAAGAGTAGTCTCTTCCACTCCCTGCCTTTCCTACCTCAAGCCTTCTTCTGGAGGCCTTTGGAGGAACAATAATACTAGCCCCAAGCTTATGAATTAACAAGCATAATTAAATGTCTACTATGTGCTTAAAATTATGCCAGGTACTTTCCGTGAAGACACAGAAAATTATGCTCATTTTACTACTAGGAAGGTTTTATGTTTCATTTATTAAGGAATGCTTTGCTTCTACGGAGCTGGAACCTGTCCCAGGATTGAATTTGAGTGCATTCTAATTGTTACAATTTAGAACTACTAAGAATTAGAGGCCTATACAAACATATTTCTCCAGTGCAACTAGAGTTTAGTCTTCTCTAAATGCTGATGTCAGCTCAAGTCCATTGATATACTTTCCTTAATATTGTTACTCTTTTATTTATTTTTTATTTTTTGCACTTTTTTTATTGATTAAGGTATTACATATGTGTCTATATCCCCCCATTGCCCCCCCTACCCCATTCTCATACATGCCCTCAAGGGATAAAGTGGGACTCAAAGCACCAAGGCTCAAAGTAGTCTCTATTTGCAGAGGGTAGAATTACAAAGGAACATCTCTTACTGAGACATTATTCTAAGAATTTTACATGGATCCACCTATTCAATTCTCACAGCAATTCCATAGGCTGGTGCCATTATTTGTCTCATTTTATACATGAGACAAATGAGGCCCAGAGAGGCTAAGTAATCTGGGCAAAGTTGTAGAGCTCATGGATGGTGGAACTGGGACTCCAGTCCCTGCAACCAGTCTCCAGAGCTTGTGCTCTTAACCATACCACCTCTCAGGAGAGTGGGATTGGAAAATGCAGTGATAGAAACCAAAACAGGGCAATAAAAGCTGAAAAAGAGGGCATAGAATCCAGAACCATTCATCCTTATCTCAAACATTGCAAATGAATGCTAATTTCTTTGCTGGGGGGGGGGGGGGGGGGGATAAAAGGAAAATATAGAGGGAGGGAGAGAGGACAAAGGGAAGGAAGAGGGAATGAAGGAGGGAGGGAGAGAGGGAGGGAGGGAGGGAGGACAGGCTGCAGTGCTTTTCCTCTTTTCAAAGTGATACAACTTTCCTTCCCATAAATTACTGGTCTGTGTTGGCACACATGAAAAAAGATAATAACTGCAATGTGTATATAGCATCCTTTATCCAGCAGAGAGCCCTACAGCAAGTCAGCAAAAACAGCTCTCTGCCAAAAATGAACCTTCATAGCTTCCAAAAAAATCTATTTAGAAAGCAAACAGCATTTAAATTTACTTGAAATGATACCCTTTTCTGTGACTGCTCCAGAACATGGGATTCTGTCCTTCTGGGGGAACTGAGGAATTTTCTCAATGCTGACTGGGTTGATTTGGACTTTGTGCCCTTTCTCAGGTCATGGGAAGAAGTCACCATGACCTACCAGCGAGGAAATTCTGCCAAGAGGCTGAGAGCCCTGGGAATCTGCCCAGCCAGCTTTGCGGAGGTCAATGAGCAAAGTCTAGACATTAAGTATTAGTCTTAAAAAGAGGAAGACAGATACAATATAGTTTCAAAAGCCTGAGGAACCATCTTAACTACTGATATACTATCTTGGGCTGTGTTTTCCCAGAAACCTATTCATCAACACTGATGAAAAATTTGAATCTTCTAGTAGCTCATTACATTCTATATTTTTAATCATCTTTTCCTGAAGGAAAATTATCTTGTCTATGTGAGTGAAGCATCACTTACGTCTATTAAAAATAAAAACATCATCTGCTGGGCTAAGAGATGATATGGGCACGTGCTGTGCCCACTCACACATCATTGGTGATAGTGGAGAGGCACAAGTCAAAGCCAAGGGTTGGATAGAATAGAAAGAAGTCAACATGACCACAAATAATCCCACAAATTACAGCCACCAACAGATGGATTTCCTTCAGGTTCCCACGTATTATAAAACCAATACTTTTTAGATGATAGGGATACATTTCCTCAATGCCCTACTTTTTAAAGTTGTCATTTGTATGGGTTAATATCTCAGAAGTCCAGGGAGAACAGAGCAACACACACAGAGAGAAACAGCTGTTTCCCTGCCAGAAAAAGTACATTAATGATAGTTGAATTTTTTCAATAAACTCTTCAACCTGAGGAACCTATTTCTAAGACTATAGGCAAGGATCCTGGATGGGACTCTAGGTTACCATATGTAGATGAAAGTTACAACAGGATAAAACAGAGCATTTTGATGGCAAACTGAAAAACCACTGTTTTTCATTTCCAAGTAATTTGTGAAACAGAAATCTCTAACCTTTAACCCATCCCTGGGATTCATCTTATCCCTGACCCTCACCCTATCCATCACCCTCAGCTGTCCATCTCCCCTGGCCTATCTCTGGACTATGACCCTAGAGTGGGAGTCAGGGTCAGGGCGAGGAGTCACAGGGAAGAGGTGAGAATATCTGTTTTGCACATTACCTTTAAATTAAAATGCTGGAAGTTCAATAGTGTTATGTCAGAATATCCCTACAGGAAAATTACTGAGTCAATGTATCTGGGTGCAAATATCTTGCACTGAGAAATGTAAAAGTATCAAGACACAAAAAGATATAAATACCAATGAACATAAAACAGTGGCAGGAGATGCTGTGGAGCATGCTTGAAGCTCATTCTCTGCTGCTCATTCACCCAGTACACACCTACTAGGTGTCAACTCTAGTTCAATAGTGTGGGCTAGAGAGGTAACAGAGGAAGAAAGTCAGAAGATACGAACTAGATCCACCCTCCAAGAGTCTGCCTAAATTTAATATGTACCCTAGAATAAGCCATTTCAAGTCTTGGCATATTTGTTTTTCCTCTAAAACATATTAACAATAACAACTGCCTTGCAATAGTAGGCACTCAATAAATAATCATGAATGAATGAATGAATGAATTCATGTATATCCCCTAGATGTTTTGAGGCTTTCCAAATTAAGGAGTGAACTGGTTGGTCTTTGGCTGAAAATAAGAATAGGTGATCTTACAACTGTATAAGATGGTGTTTAGGTAGTAAGCCTTGGAATACTTGCTGTCTTTGGCTAAACACTGAAATCCCCACACCAGCTAGCCATTAACATCTTATTTTAGTGTAGAAATTGACTTGATAAATAAAACCTGAAAATCAATATTCTTTTCTCAACAATTATGAAAAAGAAAAACAGTGCTTTTTAGAATAAAATGGTCTCAAAATGATATCATACTAATGAACAATCATGTATATAGCAAATCCATTTATTAAATAAATCTTTATTGAGTTCTTACTACCTGTGGGATATTATTTTATTATTCATAACTGAATCAGCCATTGTTCCTTCCTTCTAAGAGCTGACTTTTTAGCGGAAAACTGGACCCATAAATCAGCAGCTAGAATCCAATGGCAGAAGAAGATAGCAAAACACTAAAAGCAATGGTTTTGGTATCCAACTGCTGTTTGACCCAGTGATCTCATGTCTAGGAATACATTTTAAGAAACCTGAAACATCAATTTTAAAAAAAAGTATATATGCACCCCTATGTTTATATCAGCATTATTAACAATAGCTAAGATCTGGAAACAGCACAAGTACCCACCAGTAGGTGAGTGGATTAAAAAGGTGTGGTACATTTACATAATGGAATACTATGCAGCTGCAAAAATGAAGGAGCTCTTAAACCTTGCCACAGCATAGATAGATCTAGAGACGCTTATGCTATGCAAATAATCCAGTTAGAGAAAGACAAATATCACATTATCTCACTTACATGTGGAATCTAATGAACAAATAAACTAACCAACAAAATAGGTCCAGCGGTATGATGCATGGAACAGAATAACAGATCTCAGTTGGAAGGGGGATTGAGGGGTCAGGATGAGATTAGCCAAAGATCATATATGCATAACCCATGGACACAGACAATAGTGTGGGGAAGGCCTGTGGCAGGGCAGGGGTTGGGTGGAAAGGGACAAAAATGGGGGGGGGGGGGGATGTGGGACATCTATAATACTGACAACAACTTTTTCAGAAAAAGTGAGGCACGGAACAGTTATGTAACCAACCCAAGGTCACATAAGTAGTAAGTGGCAGAACCAGATTTCAAAACCAGACAGCCAGATCCCAATAGTCCATGCTTTTGGAAGTCAATCATATAACTGTCCTAACAGAAATAAAGAAGGAAAAGCATTAGCCTAGTGGTGAGGGGGGAGAAGATTCAGAAGAAACATTTAACGGACTTTTTATGTAAATAACTAGGCAAAAATCAAAAGGAGGCAGATATTGACTCAGTAAAATGAAGAACTCTCTAACATTCTGTCTCACTAGTGAAGAGTTAGGCTCATAAAGTTCCCTGTCAACAGAATATCCAGGTAGAGGCTAGAAGTCCACCAATAAATGATATCAATGGCAGTAACACTCAGGGAAAAGTGAGACTAGAGAACTCCTAAAGTCCCTCCTTTCTCAAAAGTCTATAATTTTAAGAACATTACATGGACCTCACTCTCAGGAAGCAGAGAACAGGACAAACTCAGCAGAACTCAATTAAGATGGAGATCTAATAGGCAATTTAAAAAGTATCAAGATAATGAAATGGGTGGCATTCAGAACGGTGGGCTCTCACACCACTAAAGATGATTATCTCTGCTACCTATTTTCATGTCAAGAAAATTCAGAAATGGAAACAGCACAGCAAACAATGTCATAGTATAAAATCCTAAGAAATGCCAAGTAACTAAAATATGAGACACTAATCAACTCATTATGCATCTGGTTTTCCATATCAATAGATGGCGTCAAAGAACTTATTTGAGTTGTTTAGACTGTGAAATCACTTCTTTCCCCTCAAGAAGGAGAAGATCTAGTTAAACCTGAGATTAAAGAGGTGGATAAAAGTGCCCCCTGGACAGCAATGGCCAGGAATTAGACATGCTGCTACTGCTGGAGCAGGCAGTCTTGAGACATGATCCATTTCAGGGATGTCTTCCATCAGACTCCAGGGAGGCTAATCCTTTTGCAAAGCATGACAGCTTCTCAAACTTGATTGTGGTGAATCCAAACCAGATTTTATGCTATATGATCAGCTTTCTTTCGCAATACAAAATCATTTTTATATTGTATTGGGTATTAAGTTCATTAGATTTAAATTTGCAAACAAAGACATAGATGCCTGCAATGCGCCTGCTCTGGACTCCCTTGAGGCTCATCTAGCAGAATAAAATGTCAAATAATAGCGAGATAGAAATATATTGAATCAGGGCTTCTCTATAAAAAAAAATGCTGTCAAATGGTAACAGAGTTTTCCACTTCCTTAAAGAGAACCATTCAAATTTCCATCTCTGAAGAAAGAGGGCTACAATGTGTCATTAGAACATTCTCATTGATACCATTGCTTTTCAAATGAATGTCATCAACTCTGAAGCCTTTATTACTCTGACAGCAAGCTGAAATTCTTAGAGGCTGACTTACCTTTCTGCAGTCACATAAGGACTTCTCACTGCCCAATGTGCTGAAAATGGTGGTCTGCAAAACAGGAAGGTGGGAGATACATTAGAACTATCAGAGTGTAATGATATTGGCCCAGACCTATGCATCTCCATTTCAAGGTGGGTACCACTTCCTGGAACCCCACTGATTTCTCTGGAATTTAAAAGTATCTGCCTTTCACCGCTCCCAATGCCACACACACACCCCCAACTGGAACATTTATTACAGGCAACAATGACCCAGTGAAATAAAGATTCTTATTTATATTCATTTCATAAACAAGGTAATTGTAGCACAATTAGGTTGCCAAATATCATACACCTCAGAAATAGACCAGAACTCAAAGACAAGTTGTCTGACTCCAAAACACACCTTCTCAACCACACCTGGTACTTTCTCTTTATCTTGAAGAGATATGTCCAAAATGTCAAAAGCCAAAAATCTTTCAAATGGTAACTTTTATGAGCTGAGTGATGAATGGAGCTTCTCTCCATTCAGGAGGTTTGTGACTGTGAACAGCAGTGCTAGGCTTGCATCTCATCTCCTCTTTCTTTAGCACATCACCATCCCAGTGATTGACATATTTGTGTATATATTTTCTTGACCTCATGAACTACTAGAAAGGCACTGAAACATTCAAGGCCAGTTGAAATTTACAAATTTGTTACTTTTGGATTGTCCTATGAAGTGTTCAACTGAGCTGTGGTCACCCACATATATAGTATTGCTTTTTTTGTTTCAGTAAATCTTTCTTTTTCTTTAATTACAAAACTAATATGTATTCTTAATGAATTAATACCCATTCTAACCTATCCTCCTGAGGTAACCAATAATAACAATTTGTGTTCATCCTTTCTCTACAATCACATGCATTACATATTAATTATATTTATTATACTAGAGGCCCGGTGCATGAATCCGTGCACCAGTGGGGTCCTTTGGTCTGGCCTGCAGGATTGGGCTGAAACTGGCTCTCTGACATCCCCCAAGGGGTCCCGGATTGTGAGAGGGCACGGGCCAGGCCGAGGGACCCACTAATGCATAATCCGGACCGGGGAGAGACGCAGGTTGGCCAGCAGGGGAGAGACTGCGGGAGGGCTCCAGTGTGTGTCTGGCCCATCTCACTTAGTCCCGATCGACCTGACCCCAGCAGCAAGCTAATCTACCAGTTGGAGCATCTGCCCCCTGGTGGTCAGTGCACATCATAGCGAGTAGTTGAGTGGCCTTAGCATATAATTAGCATAGTCCACTTTGATTGGTTGAACGGCGGACTAAACAACCAGACACTTAGCATATTAGGCTTTTATTATATAGGACTAGAGGCCCAGTGCACAAAATTCATGCACTCAGGGGGATGGTCCCTCAGCCCGGCCTACACCCTCTCACAGTCCAAGAGCCCTCAGGGGATGTCCAACTACTGCAGAGGCGGGAAAGGCTCCCGCCACCACTGCTGTGCATGCCAGCCATGAGCTCGGCTTGTGGCTGAGCGGCGCTCCCCCTGTGGAAGCACACTGACCACCAGGGGGCAGCTCCTGCACTGAATGTCTGGCCCCTGGTGGTCAGTGAACATCATAGTGACCGGTCATTCCCCTGTTCGGTCGATTTGCATATTAGCCTTTTATTATATAGGATTGCATATACACACATAGAACTTCTTTCTTTCTTGAGATCACACCATCCTGCTTAGACTATATTATCAACATCTTCCCAAGTCAGTTCATATAGATTAACTCATTATTCTCATTAGCTATGTAACATTCAATAATATGGATACCCCATACTTTATGTATGCTTTCCTTTATTGATTGATATTTAGTGATTTCCAGGTTTTGATTCTTTTGTGTTGGTTTTCTTTGCTGCAATAAATATCCTTAGATAAATAGGTAGATAGGTAGATATTATATATATAACATGTATATATATATACTAATAATTTTATTTTGGTTGAATAGGGTTAAAAGAACTAAAAGAAATGTATAATAAATACAGACTTTGTTAAGGCTTGAAGATCTAATGTATATAAACTTTCTCCTATGCTCTCCTCATATTTCATAAAAATATTTACCACCTCACCTAGAGTTTTATTTTGTTTTGGGGCAAGCACTAGGGAAAGTTAAGAATCTGAGCCAACACATGACCTGGCCCAAAATAATATGCAGCATTAAAGGACAGAAAACACAGATGTGGATACACACACAAAAAGTATCTTTAATGAAGAAAAAATAAACTTAAGATTTAGGTTGGGTGGGATCCTTAAATTTGGTTTGCTGGCAGTTTTTGTGTTTTTATTTTGTTTATGAGGGAAGAAATACATGTTATTTAGAAAGTTTGAATTAAAAGGGGGAAAGGGAAAACAGGGAAGAATTTTGGTGGTGGAAAAAAAGAGGAAAAGCAAAAGTCCAAAGAGAGGAAAAGTTCATAAAAACAGACACCAGAATTACCAAGAAAATGACTCCCATAAAGAAACAGCCATCTTTGCTCAAAGAGAATTAGGGCACGTGATTCATTCTTCTTGTCATAATCTGTCCCATTGATCTCATTTCAACCCTTACAGACAAACAGCAGCCCGTGTTGGCAGGACCGAGCATAGTCCTGGAGTTCCATGCCATGTTTACCTATGCTGCTGCCAGGTTCACCTTCATTTCTCTCATTTCTCTATTCCTTGGGGATGCAAGGGAAGATATCTTTGCTTGCTGTTCAAAGATTATACCACTAATGAGAAAGAGAAAAGCCAAAGGAGACACTTCTCACATGCTATAGTGAGAACCCCACCTGCAGTCTTTCAATCAAATACCTTCCTCATGACCATCATCATCTTGATGCATTTGCTGAGCATCCTGGCATGGGGGCCCTCTGTTCACTCTCAGATTTCTGCTCCAGGAAGGTAAAGACCTAACAAGACTTGGTCACTGCTGTGGCCCCATTACTTAGCCCAGTGCCTGCGACAAAGAAGGTATCCAATTAATATGCATTGAATGGACGCAAAAAAAAAATAATAATAATAATAAGCAAAACTGTAGTCCTTATCCCAAAACACGGTTTGGGAAGCATGATGCTGAAAACGCAGCCTCACGTGTAGTAAGTAAAGCCAAAGAAGAGAAATAAAACTCCTGAATGGTAGTAAAATACATTTTCTTTCTATTTAGCATACGTCCATTATCTATTATCCACTTGGTTTGGCTAAATCAATTTTTCAATGTCAGGCCTATGAACATTTTGAACTGGATAATTCTCTGTTATGAGGGGGTGGAGTGTGTGTGCGTGCTGTGCTGTGCACTGTAGGATGTTTTGCAACATCTCTGGCCTCTACCCACCAGATGCCAGTAAAACATGCCCCTTCCCATGTCAACTGTGACAAACAAAAATGTCCCCAGACATTACCAATTGTCCCCTGGGGGCTGCAAAATTACTCCCAGTTGAGGACAATGGGTCTAAACTCTAAAGGAGCTAGTTACAGAAATTATTCTAATTCTCTGGCTAGTGCAACAAATATTTGCCTGGAATTTCTCTTCTTGTCCATGATTTCAAATCCTATTCTCAGTCCTAAATGGAAGTCAAAATCTGAGGAGGACCCAAATTCCAGCTATTGAAGACTATGTGCGGGCAACTTGAGAGACTAAATGCATTTTTAAGCTTCAGACACACCACTGGGAAGAGTAAATTAACTAACGTGTCTAAGAAGTCAGACATTAGTGCTATAAACCCAGGGAAATGATCTTTGAAATTAAACAATACCATTCAACCTTCAAGAACAGTGTCAGGTAACCGAGAAACACAAGGAAGGAGAAATGAGAGCCAGAGATGGGTGAAATTGGTCTCCCTGAACAAAATTAATACAATTAGCTCTAAATGTTACATTTGTAGAAAAGAAACACTTGAGCCAAAGGACAAATGTATGGTGAACTCCCAGCACCTGGAAGGAGTGTGAAAGAGGTATGGCACGGGTCAATGAGAGTCCGTCGCCTTAATTTGGCCATTTTCTAAAGGGATTTTACTTATACGCTTGGTCAGTCTCATTCCGTTCCTGTCTAAAGACTATCCGGCATTCCAATTCCCTAATTGCAGCTATTGTAAATGACTTTAGGTGGGCTTTCTAAACCTTCCATAACATGTTCACTTTAATTACTGAAAATGAAGGACTTAAAGCATGTCAACTTACCCATGCTGTGACCTTCTTGATTGTTGCATCAATATTTTTCTACTAAAGAGGAAACTCCTCATGAGTCCCCTCCACCAAAGTTGCAGGATGCTGCGTTTGTCACAGGAGCGCACGCATAATGAAGCACTAGGGCTTTTTTAGAGTGCTGACTTCTAACCCTGTTGGCAGGGTGACCAGCATGGGGTGAACAGTATTGTGCATGGACCATTGTAGCAATTTTCCAAAATGAATCTTGAAAGGTGGGGCCCCACTGTTTTCCATTTATGCACTGATGCCTGAAATTTCACTTATTAGAGCTCAGTCTTTAGCAGAAGGCTTTCAGTCATAAGAGAGAAACCCTCGGGAGATGCTAGGGTGAAAAGGGGGAAATTGAACATTTCGTGTCTTATAATTCATTGGTCTGTTACACCTTAGAAGGAATGAGTTTATCAGATCCTTTCCTACAAGCAGATATTTTTAAAAATAATAATTTCAAAAGCAGATTTAACAGGAAATGAAAACTTACATCATGAAGACATTGGATAGTCAATGGTGATGGGAAAAGGTCTAAAGGCACAGATGGCAGGTTAGACTCCCTAAAATGCAGACTGTGAGATGGAGGTGAGCATGCAGGTTTATTAGAGAGTGCTGTTGGGATCTCCACTTGTAGAAGGAAGGGGAAGGGAGTAGGTCTGAGCAGAGGGAGATATTGGGCTGTGGTGTAAATTCAGCAAAGGTCTCAGCCAACCAAATGGGGAAATCTAAAGATGGGACAGACCTGTCCCAAGCTGGGATGAGACGAAGGGCTGCCCTGGGAAGGGGGCGTCACCATAAGCAAAATGATTCTTTTCAGCCAAGGGCAATTTCCTAAGAGGACTGACAGCAGAGGGCAGCCTAGCAACAGGGAGATCTGTGTGGTGCATTGCTGTGTCCACAATAATATATTTCACTTTGACACACTTTTGCTAAGGACAGATACTGGCTCTGGCAAACTTACTTTAGTTGAATGGTGACCCCTTATTAGAGCTTACAGTTTTGCCAGCCTTTTATGATAGGTGTTGGGCAGATAAACAAATGGACCACTTGCTCAGGAGGCATTTAATTCTTGTCACTTCTTAATAGACCTCCTTGTGAGCTTATGATGGATTGCTGGCCTCGAGGTCTTGAATTTTTCATTATGAAACAAGGAAACTCATATGCATTTCCTCTTAGGTTAGAATAGCTCTGGCTAATTTGGAGAAAATGGGCCTGATTCTACCAGGTACATTGTTTGGAAATCAGTGAGTATCCTGCCAACTTCTTTTCTCCATCCTCTGAGGAGGAATATTTGACTGAATACAGAGGTAGAGAGTTTTACAGGTGATCCACAAAAGCATCGCTTATAAGATGTCTTTACATCTGACTTTGAGACACACAAATTATGGTTAATTCAGAAAACTGAGGTGCTTAAACATGTCTTCATTAAATTACCATTAACAACCATGTGTAGAAATATTCCAATGGGCAGAAAGGCCAAGGCAACCCAGAAGGAAGAGTGACTTGAAATAACAATTATAAGGCCTTGGTCAGAGAACCCAGATGGAGGATCAGTGATGGATGGTTTAGCCAGTCCAGCCTATGGAAAGAAACTTCTGGCAGGGCAGCTGCTTATCCGAGTCTCACGGGCGGGAATGTTTTGCAAAGTGACTGAACACTGAAAAGAGACTCCATATGTTCTATACTCCTTTTTAAGGGAGAGTATACCTCTGAGAGTTATTACAATGTTATTTTATTCCTGCTAAATTAGGTTTAAAAAAACTGAAATAGATATATTCTTTCTCTGCTGAGCCAATTTCTGCCATGGAATGTCTATAACTAAGATTTATATTTTACTAGTAAAATCAGCAAACATGTGACATGATTAAATTGGAACAAAGTCGTGTGCAAAAGAAGAGAACTGCATTGAGTATTAGATTATAAAAATTAAGGAATTCAGAAACTAAATATCTGTGATAGATGGTAGTGTTATGAAATTTTATGTCCATCATCAGTGCCTTTATGTGTGTGTGTGTGTGTGTGTATGTTTTGTTCTCAGCCAGATACCACCAAACAGAGGCCAGCTAGTTTTGATAAATGGTCAAATTCCATTGAAAACTATGAACCATGTAAAGGAATGATGCCTGCATAAAGCATTTTCATTTGATACCTGCAATTTGCACCCCACAGACACACTGGATGATTTCTTACTCCTTGATGGATGTCATGACTAGGCCTACTCATATTACTAACAATTTGAAAGTCTCTTACACTTGAATCAATGGTTCCCAAAAGTGCATACTGCTTGGATGCTCTCACAGGCATTTTAGTCAGCCAATTTTAGGATTTCTAGTATGAATTTCCATTTGGTCTTCATATTTAGTAGATTAGTATTGATACATGTACACTGAAAATAGTGGTAGCCCTCTAGGCAAAATATGGCATTCATATTTATTTATTTGAACTGCATAGTTATAAAATACAACCAGCTAAAGGAAAAAATTATACCCTGGAATAAATGATAAAATTACAGTGTTTTTTTGTAGTCCATGAATACTGAAAATTTCAATTAACCAAGTGAAAAGCCATTGAATATGCCAGCAGGATTTATATCCCAGACTAATGACCATCATCTGCATCCTATTTAGCTAATGAAGGTTTGGAACACTTGTGGATAATTAAGGGAAAGCTGATGGGAGGAAATTTGAGCCATGGAAAGATCAAATCTATTTATGTCTGCATTTAAAACTAAACATATCTAATAGTTCACTCAATCAAGGCATAATGTCTGTTCATTTGGGATAAGATAGATTCTCATAAGTTATGAGCCACCGGCATGGCTTGGTGGTTGAGCATCGACCTATGAATCAGATTAGCTCCCGAAACATTAAATTCATTCCTCATTCATTTAGTCAATAAATTCTTATTGAACACCTACCATGTACCCTTGCCCTTGTGGATCAAAGTGATAGCACCATGATTTCCCTAATGTTTTCCCACCACTTTCCCTCTTCTACCTTAATTACATTTACAGCTCTGGGTTTCAGTTTACCCAAGTAACTACCATCCACCTGTCTATCATAACAGTCACAGCATAGCTGCAATCCAACGGCAGGTTGGGAAAGGATAGGGTGTGCAATAGGGTACCTCACTTGTTCTGAGACCTGGGAGAGTACCTAAGGGGTGAGCCTCAGACTCATTAACCAGTAGACACTCATGTGAGGGAGACGAAAAACTGAACCAGTCATTTCATTCAACTGTTAATATCCCACTTTAGTAGGGAGCACCTTAAAACCCCCTCTCGGGACCCCCACCATAATCTCCAACAAGTCTGTGTGTAACAAAGGCCATGCCTCAAGGCCTTGCAATCCTAGGGTCTATGTCAATGCTGAAAATGGCATGTTGTAGAAAGTCGAATGATAGCTCCATCTTAGGTACACATGTTTGTGTCTTTCAGAATCATTTCTACGTCTGAAAGGAAGGCCAAGTACAAAAAAATCAGCAAAATTAGAGCCTACACATAGCCAGTTGAGCATAACTCTAAGCCAGTAGATCTCAACTATTGGTGGCATAAGAATCACCTGGGAGTCTTGATAAAATCCTAGAGGTTCTGATTCAGGAGATATGGAGCAAGGCCCAGGAATCTACATTTATAACACATTTCCAGGTAAAACTGATGCACCATACCTTGAGAACCAGTGATCTAAGATATACCCAAGTAGTTATCAGTAATGATAACGATGCCTTTTATAACCTCATAACAGAAACAAAACAGTATTTTTGACTGGGGTTTACATAGCATAATTTTAATTAGTAACAATACTAATAATACCTTCTGACATTTATGTAAAACTTCCAATTTCTAGAGTTCTTCAACACACACTGTTTCACTTGAATTTCCAAGCAACTCTATGAAGTAGTTGTTATACTCATGTAGGACACTAAGAAACAGAGAAATGCCCATCTGGCATGGCTCAGTGGTTGAGTGTCAACCTAGGAACCAGGAGGTCATGGTTCAATTCCCCGTCAGGGCACAGGCCCATGTTGCGGGCTCAATCCCCATTGTGGAGTGTGCAAGAGGCAGCCAACCAATGACTCTCTCTCATCATTGATGTTTCTATCTCTCTCTCCCTCTCCATTCCTCTCTGAAATCAATAAAAAAAAAAATTTTTTTTTAAAGAAACAGAGAGGTTAAATGACTTGCCCAAGTTTTCTTAACTAGTAAGCAGTTAAGTCAAGGTTCAGGTCATTGGCCTTCAGAAGTATTTCTAGGATAGAGTGTGCTATGAGAATTATACTCTGGGATCATCAGAGTACAATATGAAATTTAGTTAAAAACTAACAATATGAGGTTACTCTAGTCATATCAATGTCAAAGGTGCTTTACTAATAACTTAATATTAATTCCTTCTTACTCAACACTGTTTATAAAAGCTAATGAGACTTTGCATTCATGAAAGAGATGTCTTTTTATTGATTTCAGAAAGGAATGGAGAGGAAGAGAGAGATAAACACATCAGTGATGAGAGAGAATCATTAATCGGCTCTCTCCTGCATGCCCCCTACTGGGGATCGAGCCTGAAACCCAGGCATGTTCCCATGACCAGAATCGAACCTGGGTCACTCCATCCACTGAGCCAAACTGGCTAGGGCTAAAAGAGATTTTTTTTTAAAAGCTTCCTTAAGAAGGCTGGGTCAAACAGAGACTGAGAAATCCTATATAATAAAAAGGCTAATATGCAAATTGACCAAACGGCAGAATGACTGGACACTATGACGCAACACTGACAACCAGGGAGCAGACGCTCAATGCAGGAGCTGCCCCCTGGTGGTCAGTGCGCTCCCACAGGGGGAGCACCACTCAGCCAGAAGCTGGGCTCACAGCTGGTGAGCACAGCAGTGGTGGCGGGAGCCTCTCCCACCTCCATGGCAGCACTAAGGATGTCCGACTGACGGCTTAGGCCCACTCTGGGAGCAGGCCTAAGCCATCAGTCAGACATCCCCCAAGGGCTCCTGGACTGTGAGAGGGTGCAGGCCAGGCTAAGGGACTCCCTACCACCCCCCCTCACCACCCGCCCCCCAAGTGCACAAATTTCATGCACCAGGCCTTTATTATATACATAAAGTCCAGGCACAAAGTTAAGGTCAGCAGCAACTGTGAACCCTAGGCACATGGGAGAAGAGGTATTAGCTTTTTAGTATGGGTCCCCCCTGCCCTACAGGGAGTGAATCTTTGATGTTTCCAGGTTAGTAGCTTTGGGGTAGAAACCGGGAGAAAGCTCTGAATCCACAGGGAGCACAAGGAACTCCACAGTTTACAAACTGCACAGGAGTAAAAGACAGGACCTGAGCATGCTCTCCACAACAGCCACCAGAACCAACTCCCTTGCTGTGCCCTCAAACCCTTCACCCTGGTGGGGAGGATTCTGCATAACAGCTAGATGCTGTGCTTTGGGGCAAGGGATGCAGACACTATCAGAACACAATTCATGCACCTTACCATAGTATTTGAATGTGGCCAATTAGTGCCAAGAGGAGCAAGCAGAGCCACAAAGAAAACACAACAAAATGCAACATATCAGTACAAAAGGCATTGGGTTGGGTCAAGCTTCATCCCACACAGTGGCAGATCAAGTCTCCCTAAAAATCATCAACTTAATATAACAAGCCTAACAGTGCCTACTCTGGGTCATCCCATTATTTTTTCCAGAGCAGAATATCCTAATATGATGCGGTAAATGCTGAAGGATGGATTGAAGGAATTGAGGCAAATAAGAAGAGCAAAATATTTCTGTATATTCTGACATCAAAAGAATAGTGAGGAAACTTTATATTAAAATTCTATGTATATGAGCATCTACAATTTTTGAGTCAATAGCTGTGGAACTTTAATAAGACATCAAATACTTTGAAAGATTACTACTCAAAACTAGGGAATTTAGATCCTTAAAAGCCCTCCAAATCTCTACTGCACCTTATCAAGATCCTTTGGCGAACTTATCATAGGTGATTCCACATTACTGTAAACTCATTGAGGCCAGAGGCTAACTTTTAATCATCTTTGTACCCTATATTTTAGCACAGTGATGGTCACAAGGTGAGGACGCAGAAGGGATTTCACAAATGTTGAAGGTATAGTTAATAAGGTAAGGGAGGAAGAGAGGGAAAAGGAAGAAGGAGGAAGGAGGCAGAAAAAAAAGGAAGAGTAATGGTAATAGGAGTGCATATTATGTGGGAAAAGTGTTATGAATTGAATTGTTGGCCCCAAAAGGAGATGTGATGTCCTAATCCCTAGTACCTGTGAACGTAAGCTTTTTTGGAAATAAGATGTTTGCAGATAATCCAGTTAAAATGACATTATTAGGTTGGGTTTCAATCTAATATGACCAGTATCCTTATTTAAAAAGGGGAAATTTGGCCCTGACAAGTGTTCTCAGTGTGTAGACCCACAGGTTGAGAACCGCTGCTGTAGAGCCTAAGACCATTGGAAAACGCAGATATTTACATTACGATTCATAACAGTAGCAAAATTACAGTTATAAATTAGCAACGAAAATAGTTTTATGGTTGGGGATCACCACAACATGAGGAACTGTATTAAAGGGTCGTGGCATTAGAAAGGTTGAGAACCATTGGTTTAGAATATAGGCCCATTCATTTAAGGGTCAAGGGTTTGATTTCCAGTCAAGAGCATATACTTGGGTTGCAGGTTCAATACTTGGCTGAGTCGGGGGGCCCATGCAGGAGGCAACCAATAGATGTGTCTCTTTCACATTGATGTTTCTCTCTCTCTCTCTCTCTCTCTCTCTCTCTCTCTCTCTCTCTCTCTCTCTCTCTCTTCCTCTCCCTTCTTCCCTCCCTCCAACTCTCTCTAAAACTCAATGGAAAAATATCCTTGGTGAGGATTAAGAATAAATAAATAAATAAATAAGGGAAATTTGGACATGGACACTCACAGAGGGAAGATGAGGTGAAGATGGCCATCTGATGATAGAGGCAGAGACTGGATGAATGAAGCTGTAACAAAGAAACACCAAGGACAGACAGCCACCATTAGAAGCTAGGAAGTGGCAAGGAAGAATTCTACTCAGAGTCTCAGAGGGAGCTTAGCTCTGCTGACACCTTGATTTTGGACTTCTGGCCTCCAGAACTATGAGAGAATAAATGCTGTATTAAGTCACCCAGTTTGTAGCACTTTTTTATGGTAGCCCTATCGAACTAACACAGAGAGAGGCTCTCTATTTATTGATCACCTGTTACAGGGGTTGACAATCTTTTCCTGTAAAAAGACAGACAATAAATATTTTAGGCTTTGTGGGCCCCAAGATCTGTCACAACAACTCGGCTCTGTCACTGTTACATAAAAGGGGTGATAGACAAAACATAAATGAATATGTGTCTGGGTTCCTAGAAAAATATTATTTTTTAGACACTGAAACTTGAATTATATATGATTTTCATATATCATGAAATATGATTCTTCTTTTGCTTTTTGCCTAACTATTCAAAAATGTGAAAACGACTCTTAGCTTGCAGGCCATATGAAATCAGACAGTGGGCTAGATTTCACCTGAAAGCTAGAGTTTGTCTACCCTTGGGTCCAGATCTAAGAATCAGAACTACCTGGCTCTAGTCCTGGTTCCACTAATTATTATTCTTGTAACCTTGATGACATTACTAGCTTCCATCTCCAAAAAAGCATAATAAACTTTTCCCTTCCCAGCTGGATGGTTATTATGAGGATAAGATGAAAATCATGTACCTTAAAATATTTTGCATACAGTAATGGTATTGATACTTTGATATATTTAGCTCTGTCTTACTCTTCAGAAATAACTATCAACACTAAGGTCAGGGTGCTGATCAATTAACTCTGAGTCATGAGCCAGAGCAGAGCAAAAACAAACACTGTAGCCCCTTTAATCACAGGCATCTTCAGATAGATCAGGGAAGAGGATAAAGTGCATATCACAGATAGAGCTTTAGGCAGACAGAGGACTCGGACATAAACACAAGTCCAAGAAAAATGCTCATCATCTTTGGTCACATGTGACCCTGGGCTACTGCAGAATCAAGAATTTCTTGTTTCAGGGAATGTTCTAGTCTAGATTGGGCCTGCTCCTGGGATGCTGCACTGTAACTTAACTCAGTTCCCTGGATCATCATTCTAATGAAACATTCATCATCCACTAAAGCTCTTTTAGCCATCTTGAGCCCATGTGCACAGTGCCAGCAGCTGACAAAGCCATAAATATGGCCCAGCATGCAGAACTGTCCTCACGCTCACCGCCACAGGGTTGGAACCCTGCCCCAGCACATGCTCTGTGGGGCTGCACTGGGCTGACAGCTCCAGATTTTCAGGTCTGGCACAAGGTAAAGCCAAAGAAAGTACCGAGGAGTAAAGAAAATAGTTCACAGGGGGAATTATCATTTGCTAATGCTGCATAGGGCTGTAGACTTCCCTGGAACTGAGTTATGCCCTTGAGGAACTGAGAACCAATCATTCCAAATCTTTAGCATAACCCACCCTAGTCACAAGTCCTTAGGAAGTAGGGATTTTTATTCCAAATTAATTATTCCAATTCTCCTTCATCCTGAAGACTGTGCATCTCCTGGAGGCAGAGAGATATGCTGCCACTAAATTTTTTCTCAGATCCTGACTTCCTACTCATGTTTGAAGTGAATAGAAGAGCATCCACATCCCTAGCCAACTGCTGGCTGCTACCAGTGTCTGGGGTCTCATCCTCCCTGTTGCCCTCCTCCACACTGCCACCTCCATCCGCCTTTAAAAGAACAGAGAAAAAAAGCCCTGGTTGTTAAATATCTCTTACCAATCTGACACATAAATAGGCCAAATGTGTCCCTCCTGGGAACTTAATGAAAAGGGCATGAGCTCAAACCCCAACACTGCCCCTTCTTATGTGGACTGGGGCACACCACTTAACTTCTTTGAGCCTCAATTCTTTATATGTAAAACTAGAAGCCCAGTGCATAAATTCATGTCCGGGTGCGGTCCCGCGGCCTGGCCAGTGATCGGGGCCCATCAGGGCCATCGGGGCTGGCTGGCCAGGGGGAGAGTCTGTGTGAGGTTGGATGTCCAGCGGGGGGAAGGGCCACGGGAGGTTGGCAGGCCAGGGGGAGAGACTGCCAGAGGTTGTCTGTGGGAAAGCACTGATCACCAGGGGGCAGCTCCTGCATTGAGCATCACTTAGGCTTTTATAGAGAGATGGGAACAAGATCGTTTACCTTAGAGTACTTTGTAAGAATGTGAGGGGACATGTACTCAATAAATAGCTAATACACCACTTCTGAAAATTCTGAATTCTGTTCTTCTCCAGTTGTTTCCAACCACACTTACTCTACAGCCTTCACAAATGCTCATTACAGGGATTAGTGCCACTAAAGACATAATTGTGGATGGGGAAGTAAGGAAAAGGCTACAAGGTTTCCTGAAGCCTGGGCTCTGGAAGAGCCAGTGGCTGGGAGCAGGAAGGAAGGATAGGCCCTTTCCTCCGCTGAATGATCTTCAGATTATTATATACTGGCAACTTGTCATGCTCCTTGTCAAACTAGATGGATGATGACTTACACTATGAATGCTGCACAGTACCTGAAAGGGAATAAAGTGATATGAATGATCATTTTACACACACACACACACACACACACACACACACACACACACACACACACAGTTATGTTCGAAAGTCTGACTTATTGAGAAAACATTTCAGGAACTTCTATAGCTTACCTCCCAAAAAGCATGATCTTTCCTGCAGCAAGAAAAAATACAGTCAGAAAAAAAAAGTAGTTTGTTTTTTTTTACTTGAAAAACTACTTGTCATCCAGATAAGACAATGAAAACATGAACCATACCCACAATTACTTGGGGGAACTAGAAAGTATGATAGTCTTAAGCCTAGCTGTAGGTGCTTGATGATAAGATTCCCTCCTTATTGAGCACAAAAGAAAAAAAGGAGAAAGAAATCATGACATGGAAAACAATGTGGTGATTGCAAGGTGGGCAGGGGGTGGGAGCTGTTAGGGGAGGTAGAGGAGGGTGTAGGGGGGATAAATGGTGATGGATGGAGGCTTGACGTGGGGTGGTGAACACACAAAATAATGTACAGATGATGTGTTGTAGAATAGTGTACCTGACACCTGTATAAATTTGTTAACCAGAATCACACCAACAAATTTAATAAAAAGAATAAAATTCAAAAAATTGGAAAAATTATTTTTCAGAAAGAATTTCTCTTTCAGGCATCTCAGGAATGATGGGACTGAAACTGAAGACCAGCCTTAGGCAATGAAGTTGAAGGCACTAAGCCCTTGGGGAAACTCTTACTGTGGGAAAGGCGGGGCTATCTTTTATCACGAGGCTTTAATGCTATATCTTTCAATCTTTTCCTTCTTCACAGTAATTCCATGTATCAATAGAGAACTATATAGTTCCATCTAAAAAAACAAAGCACCAACTATGTTCATTTGTAATCCAAGCTGATGAAATACTAACATGTAAATTTGGTGGAGAGGGGATGGGGGCAGGGAAGAAGCAGGTCAAGGAACAAAAACATTTTCTTAATGACTGGCTAACCCAGGTCAATTCAATGGAGGCACAAAAGGAATGAAGGTTGCAGGGCCCAATGTGATGGGTTCCTGTGTGAAGCCAGTGCTGTCATTAGTAAATGAATGGTGACGTGCCATTATCTCAGATACTATAGGTAATGGTTTGATGGAAAATTGATGGCTATGCCGTTTCACCGCACACCAGAAATAAAATAAAATGTCTGGCTTACCACATGCACATTTCACAATTAGAGCCCTGGCAGATGCAGCCCTCACCCTCATTCTAAACTGCTGCATATTTATTTCTTCAGAGTGTATTTTGAGTTCCACCTGCACAAGCTCTCCAAGTGAAAGGCTAATAAGAGATGATTAAAGTGTTCCCCAGGGCTTGGGGAAATCCCATGCTTCAATTTTTTTTGGTTTTGTTTTTTCATTTCTTTCCAGCTGCCCTGGGCCCACTTACTCAACACACATTACTGAGCACTTATGTTGTAGGCATCAGGCTAGGCTCTGCTGGGGGTACAGAGATAAATGAGATATGACATGTGCTTGAAGAGATGACAAGCAAATCTGTGGAGTATCTCCTATTCTTTGGAGAAGATCTACTGAGTTCTTGGTCAGGTTTTCTTCTCTTCCGAGTCTCCCATCCTTCCTGTGCGATCTCTTTTTGTTTTATGCCACTCCTGTAGTTTGTACATATTTCTATAATAACCTTTTTCACACTACCTATATTGCATTTATTTGATGTCTCTTATCCCAGAGAACTCTAGAGAAATACAGGCCATGTCAAACTCTTACTCCTATTCTAAATGTTGCAGTAGCTAGTACAGGGTAGTTGCTTTTTTAATTTGCTGAATGTGAACACAACCCACCCACTTCTATGGCTTTAATTGTTAGCTATGTTATGGTTATCCTAAATGTCTTATTGACAGCATATGGCACAGTGCATGACACATAGCTAGTGTTCAATAAATATTTGTTGAACAATTAAAGGGATGAATAATTAAATAAATGAGTGGAATGCAGACCAGAAATCACATAAGATAAGGATTAAAAGATGCCCCCTGATTTTAGCATTCAGGAAGACATTGGTGACTTCTATGCTTGTGTTTCACCACATATTTTATACCCATATAACTCTCATTGGTTTCACATCAAGAGATTCAAGATTTGAGATATAATAAATAAAAAGTCTCATGGTTGTCACTTGTCCTTCCCTCCCAAAGCAATCACTATGAATATGGATGGACAGTGCCCTGGCCAGCATGGCTCAGTT
This sequence comes from Corynorhinus townsendii, assembly GCA_026230045.1. NCBI lineage: Eukaryota > Metazoa > Chordata > Mammalia > Chiroptera > Vespertilionidae > Corynorhinus > Corynorhinus townsendii. Next base: position 54,293,204 of record JAPDVU010000001.1, read on the forward strand.
GGTTGAGTGTAGTTTGATTCCCGGTCAGGATTCGTACCCAGGTTTTAGGTTTGATCCCTGGTCAGGGTGCATGCAGGAGGCAACTGATCAATGTTTCTCACCTGTCCCTTTCTCTCTCTCCCCCTTCTTTTCTCTCTAAAAAATCAATAAAAACATTTTTTAAAAAGATTGATGGATGGCTCTGAAAAGGTGCAAATAATTTTCACCCAGATAACATATAATAGAATTATTACCTCCCTTAAAAGATAGAGAGTTAAATACATCATTTCAAAATTGCTTCAGCAAACCGTATTCTCTTCAAGACAAGGAAACTTTAAACTATTACAATCAAATTATCTCTTGAATTTTTGGCTATTGTATCTGGTACATGTTATAATCATATGCTCTCTATTTGAGGAATCCTTGCAAAATAGGACAACAGATTATTTATCATCATAATACCTCAAGTTGCTGATATAAAAAAAAGTAATTTAATAATAAATCCCTAGACAAATGAATGGAACAGAACCTCTGACAGATTGCTAATGTTTTGTTTTTAGATTTACAAATGAGGAGAACTTGAAATAAAGAGGATTGGAAATGGAAAACGTTAAGTACAGCCTGCAGACAGCAAATACCCTAGAGGACATGAAATGGGGAATTAAAAGGGAATGTATTTCAGCAACTTCTGAGATTTGCTGGGAATTGAAATTTAGCTACCCAGGGTCTGCTGTCTGCACAAACACAATGATGATCAGTAAACTGCTTTCTTCCCTCTCAATGCTTGACTTTACCAGTGAATGTCATTTGCATATAGGACTGTCAAAGCAAAGGAGATGTATGGAAGGAATTTGCTCTCAACTTGTCCCTTGGGAAGTTAAGAGAGGTCAACTACATCCTTCCTATCAATGAAATCTTACATATAGCCCAAATCTCTAGGACACTTGTCAACTCATTGCAAACACCTCTAAAGTTGATAAACCGGCTTTCTGTAAGTTAGAGACTTGAAGGAAATACATCTTAAAAAAATATTTAGAGCATTTTCAAAACTATTTCCTAGAGTGGTCTGCCAGAAGACTAAGGGAACCACAAGCCAGGAGTGAGTCTGCTGTGTCCCAGGCTGCCTCCTGAGGAGCACTGTTTACTCTTGGGAACCCACGGGCTTCACAGAGAAGCAAGCATTCACATCGCAGGACATCAAATCTCACTCCCTCTTTTTTGTTTGTTTGTTTTTTAAAATATGTCTTGATTGATTTTAGAGAGAGAAGAAGGGAGAGGAAGAGAGAGAGAGAAACATGGATCAGTTGCCTCCTGCACGCTCCCTATTGGGGATCAGGCTTGCAACCCTGCATGTGTCCTGATAAGGAATCAAATTGGTGACCTTTCCATGTATGCGAGATGCTCAACCAACTGAGCCACACCAGCCAGGGCTCACTCCATCCTTCTGATCACAAAGATTGAGATTGGAGTTCAAAAAAACTGTTTCTATATTGTTTAATTGGAGATCTCAACATTTTTCATGTTGAGAAAACAACTATACCTTGTTCAAAGAGAGCTAAGTTCTATGGGCTGTCAGAAAACAACTTCTAGAGTTCAAGAGAAGTGGTGTGCCCTAAAACATCAATAGAACATGGTAGAAAAAGATTCAGATGTGTAGTTAAAGTACACAAATACACTATTTTGTACAATGACGCATACTAGCAATATGACTTTGTACAAGTTACTGAACTTTCTGGGCCTGTTTCCTCAACTATAAAATGGAAAGAAAAAGCCCCCCTTCCAGAATGGTGAGGATTACATATGACTACACTGAGTGGCCAGATCATTATGATCTCTGAACACATAATAATCTGGCCACTCAGTGTGTGTGTGTGTGTGTGTGTGTGTGTGTGTGTGTGTGTGTATGTATTAGAGGCCCGGTGCATGAATTCATGCATGGGTGGGGTCCGGCCAGTCTGGCCAGGGGGAGGGGACATGGACAGTTGGCCGGCCTACCTGCTGGTCGAACTCCTGGTCAAAGGGATAATTTGCATATTAGCCTTTTATTATATAGGATATACACTGAGTGGCCAGATTATTATGCGTTCAGAGATCATAATAATCTGGCCACTCAGTGTATATTATATGCCAAGCACATAGCTCAGATACCTGATGGACATCCAATAAATGTTGATTTCTCTTCCACATGGGTTACTTTAAAAAATTAGACTAGAAAAGGAACTTAATCTGTCACAAAACTTTTAACACAGCACTGAACTCTAACATATTGCAGTGGTTGGATGTACCCTAGTATCAGATACAACAACTTGTCATATAAAAGACATCATTGAAATGTGAAGTGCCACAACCTCTGGAATGTTAAAAATGAAAACATACGTATTTTCACAAAATCAGTGAAATACAGTAAATAAATGTCTAGGATTCTAGGTAAATTTGGAGATAAAACAGAAGCAAGCACCAGGAAACAAAGAGATCATATTTTCTTTATTGGCTTACTCTCTTTATCTTGAGGGGGGGAATCAGGAAGTTTTAGACCAAGAAGGCAAGCAATTGCTCAGCTGGGAGTTCCTTTAAATACCAGTTTACCCAGTTTACACTAGTAACTAGATATGCGGAAAGTATTTGAGGGAAAAAGCAAATGGAAGAAGCGAAGAACATTTCTGAAGGTTTTACCAACTTCTTTTTAAAGTCACAGTTCATTTCCATCTTAGCTTTTTTATGTTTGAGTTTAAGTATTTAAAATGGATAGTTCTGAACCTACAAGGAGACTACTGGCACATGGTCATCCTGAGGCTAAGGACACTAACTTAGCTGTCCTGACCACTTAGTTATGTAACCTACAGCGACATTTAGTGGTGGCTCCCTCAAATTACAACCAGGTATCCCAAAGGGGTAGGACAATTGCTCCAATGGAATGGCTAAGCAAAATTCTCCTTTATCATAATGTAAGTGGTGTCTCCATAATGTTGCCTGACAGAGGTTATCAAGGCATCATCTGGAGGTGGTTCTAGAAGTGGTGGCAGCTAATATCATCGCAGTCTTATATTTTTATATAGTTTGGTGTTTTCTGCATACCTTTACTTCATAATAGAATCATAGGGCTGGAAGAGACCCTAGGGATTATCTAATCCAATTCTCTTATTTGATTAGAAAACTGTGATTCAAATATGCTAGCCCAAGGTCATCCAGCTAAGGAGGGGCAGATCTAGGCCTTCCACCAGGCCTTCCAATTCCAATGCATTGCTCTCTCAATTAAACTACTTTGCTGTTTATAAAATGCAGATTAGAACACTGGCTATGCGTATTTTCAGCACGTGCTCACTAAGCATTTAGTATGTGATTAATTGTATTGAAGGGGTATTTTTAGTTCTGTTAGAAAGTTTGAGATGAATTAGGGACTGGTACATAAAAAAACAAAGTCAATGCAAACTAATAATTAACACTTGTATATCTCTAACTACCCTAGTATCTCCAGTTGAAGACATTCTGATATAGAGAGTTTCTGGTAATTACTAACTCAAAACAACAAAACACCACAACCTAAAAGTTACATAGAAAAGTAAATGCAATCCTAACAAACTACATGGTTCAGCTGTAAATGATAGTAACAGAGACTCAATAATATAAACCACAACTTTATAACATAACCATATTTGGAAGACAAAAGGGCAAGTATGTGTTGAAGAATGGGGCAGGGGAAACAGAGATAGGGGATATAAGAAAACTAAATTATCAGTCTCTGTAATAGACATCAATAGAAAATGTCTACACTAAAAAATTAAGACAAAAATAACAATATACAGATAGTGACATTTATATGGAGGTAAATCCAGATGAAGAAGAGAAAGGAGTGTTGAAGTGGTTGTCTGATGGAATACTGCTGCTTTTAATTAAAAGGTTTATAGAACTATTCACTACTTTAAAGTGTGTATATTTATACTATGACAAAATATAAGATCAAATTTTAAAACAGACATAAGAAAGGCAAGTCACTAAATATCTTGCTTTCAAATTATGTGTAAAAAGGAAAACAGTGTTCCACAACTATCTCTAATAATAAAAGGGTCATATGTTAATTATACCAGACGTCTTCCAGACATCATTCCAGACTTCCTTCCTGACCACTCCGGGGCCAGAGGGAAGCCAGCCCTGGGTCACGGATGCCTTTTGGCAGCCAGAGGAGGGAAGGCTTACTCTTGCATGAATTTTTGTGCATCGGGCCTCTAGTCTCTAAATAAACTGAAACAGTGAGGTAAGACATCACCCAGAGAGTCCATGCTCAAATAAAGGCCTGGTTCCTGTAATTAAAAGTTTGGCAAATAAACACACATTGATATATTTTAAGTTGAAAAATGTTCACTTCCCTGTCAAAGGCATGTACCTGGGCTGCAGGTTAGATCCCTGGCCCTGGGTCGGTCAGGGCAACATGCAGGAGGCAACCAATCAACTCTCTCTCTCTCTCTCTCACATCAATGTTTCTCTGTCTCTCCCTCCCTTCCTCCCCTCCACTCTCTCTCTAAAAAAAAAAAAAATCAATGGGAAAAATATCCTCAAGTGAGGATTAACAAAAAAAGTATTTGCAGATATCTGTATTGTTTTTTATGATTCTCCTCTTTAACTGCGTTTTTAAATAGCCAACCAGTATCCTGACTGTATTAGTGTAATAGTAATGGGTGCTGGGAGTCGTGGCAGCTGATAGTTCTCAGCTGAGTCATTCTCCTGTGGTTGCCTTCAGCCAAAACATGCCATCTATCCCAAGGTCACCAACCCTTTTCCAATAATGGGCAATGCGGTGGTATAAAGCCTCAGCTCTTTTGACCCAAGATGGAACAACTGTCAACTGCCTTGCAGGACATTTGGTCTTGTCCTAAACGTCCACGGAGACATTGAGTCCATGCTGACTCATTTACCTAAACCCATGAGCCATTACCCAGTAGGCTATCACAGCAAGAAGGGTTGTTATTGGCTATACAGCCACAATTACGAACCAATAAAACATGATAGTATTTTTTATGTATTCATTCTGTAAACCAAAAGTAGAAATAAATGGTATGGGCTCTTTGAACCCAAAGATGTTTTCTAAGCATGGATGTTTTTGACAGGACCAAATATGTCAGACATTTTGGATCGAACCAAATTTCAAGTACCTTTTGGCATGGACCAAAAGTTTCTGTGGACGCTTTGAGCAGGATTAAATGTGCACTGATCCTGAAGGACATCCAGCTCTAGAGGGTCAGCTGAGGCCCACATTGGAAGCTCAAGTCGTGCTTCCTTCCCCCACTCCCCCTTCCACAGGTGCTGGTCCCATCCTGGTGGCACTTCCCAGTAAATTTCTTACACACAAGTGTCCATGGCCGAGTGTGTTTTCAGGAAATCTGACATAAGCCAGCCTTTTACTGTTCTACCAGATACATTACTATCATTATTTTGTTTTAAGAGCCTTTAAGACAAAGTCCCTTGACTCCTTTACCGTCTTTTATTTAATGTCCCTTTTCAGAGAGGTTTAAATGGTGAATGCCATGTACAATGATCTTATCTCATTTGTAACATTTAATATTTTAAAGATAGTAATTTAATATTTGTTGAATATCTACTACATGCAAAGTACAGTAAAAAGTGAGAAGGGAAGGGAAGAAGAGAATACTCAATAAATAAGAATGAAGATGGGGGGATAAGTACACATTTGTAATACCTTAATCAATAAAAGAGAAAAAACTACTATTTAAAAAAAGAAGACATGTGTTTTTCCTCTGATGAGTTTATAATTTGATAGAAAGATAAAAATGTATGCTAATTGTACAAATTAGAATATAACAAAAAAAGTAAAGCATACTGTCGAAGTTCAGAGAAAAGAGATTATGTTGATTCTGTGTTTAGTTGGGAGTAGAGGAGTAGAAGAGAGGAGGAGGTAGATGAAGGCTTGTTACAATTTCCTGCTCAACCCACTTAAGATCAGCTAGCCCAGTGGTCAGCAAACCATGGCTCATGAGCCACATGCGGCTCTTTGGCCCCTTGAGTGTGGCTCTTCCACAAAATACCACGGCCTGGGCGAGTCTATTTTGAAGAAGTTGCATTACAAGAAGTTTAAGTTTAAAAAATTTGGCTCTCAAAAGAAATTTCAATCGTTGTACTGTTGATATTTGGCTCTGTTGACTAATGAGTTTGCCAACCACTGAGCTAGCCTTTCAATACTGGGTTTTAGTATGGCAGATCAAAGGGAAGAATAATAATTTCAGATAGGTATAACAGAAAGTCTCGGAGGTGTAAAGGGTGGTGGCAGTGGAGGGGGGGAACAGTACTAATCTAATTTAACTGGAGCACTGGATGTATAAAAACAATTAATAAAGTAATTAATACTTTGGGGGGACTCAGTCATTCATTAATCCTTTGAGAGAGGGGAATATACCTGGAGAAATATCTTCTTGTACTGTTACACTTTCCAAATCAGACATTCTAGGATAAGGGCAATGACCTTGATCTTTGGACATGTCATAAGGCTTGTTGGTGACTGCCCTCTGGGCTCCAGGACAGATGGGCAGCCTTGAGGCCTCTACCCACTACAGATGCATTTGCTTTTCTATTGATCCACTACAGCTATACTAGAGGGATTCTCAGTTACACCTCTTCCAGAGAGTTACTTTAAATATACTATTGCATTATAGTTAAAAACAAAAACAAAAAACTATAGCTTCTCTAGGATAAAAAGCTGTAAACTTTTTCATCCGCTAAATTTCTATAAAGTTATCTTTTAGTACTTCTAAATTCTTTTGCTATCATTAATGATTTTTATAGAGAATATTTTTATGCCTGATCATCTGCATTTCTAAGTTTGCTTTATTTAAAGATGCCTATAATTTAACTGCATGAAAACAATTAATTTTCTGTGCATATGTATTCTTCTCATTCTGTACCCTTCTTTATATTTTACACTTATCTTTACTTCAGCCTAAATTCACAGACTGTTGGAAAATCATGCCCTACATTTTGCTGATGTGGTAATAAGGAGGGAAATTGTACCCTCTTCCATTTCTGAAAATTCGTGGTCTAATCCCAGCAATCAATTTTTAAAAATTCCTGACCATATTTTTAACAGTAACAGCCATACTTATTATATGAAAACTAGAGGCCCAGTGCATGAATCTGTGCACCTTGAAAAGAACTGTGGCCGCAAGGCTGCAGTGGGCACAGGGGCAGGTCTCGGCCCATCCTCTGTGCACCCTACTACCCCCCACCACAACCCCGATCCCCTGTCTGCGGGCAGCCCTGCTCCTGCTGCTCCCATGTGCTGAGGGCGCCAACCCTGCTCGCACCCACTGACGTTGCAGAATGATTGGCACCAGCAGTGGGTGTAAAAGGTGGCTGCCAGCCCCGATCATCGCCCCTTAGGAGCAAGGGGAGGTGAAGAAGCCCTGAGGGGCAATCGAGGCCAGCACCAAGCGATCAGGGCCAGCACCAGGTGCCCACAGTGGGTGCGAGCAGCGGCTCCAGAGCCGGCAGCAGGTACAGGCACTAGCAGATGCAGGCACCAGCAACAAGTCTGAGCACCCGGCGGGACCACAGCAGGCATGAGCAAAAAATTTTCAATAACCACCAGAGGCTCACCCCATGACAGCGACCTGCGCCCCGCTCACCTGCTCCACCATCCCGCTGCAGCCAATGCCTGCCATGTTCTGCACTCTGCTGCCTACTGCTGATGCCTGCCATGCTCTGCACATGTCCCTTAGTGATCAACGCACATGACAGCGACCGGTTGTTCGGTTGTTCTGCCATTCAGTCTATTTGCATATTAGGGTTATATATACATAGATGCATGATTATAATTTTGGAATTGCTACAACTCACACATGTAAATAATCCCCCAAAGGACCCTTTACTATCCTAAAAAAGACATTTGAACATAAACTGCCTGGGACCACTTTAGGCCATCGCATGGTGATGCTGCCAGCTTGCCATCAGTTCAAATTCAGCAATGACACTACGTTTGCCTGTGTCATGGTATCTTTTATGTCCAACTCTTTAAAAATTTTATTTCTCTTTTTGTCCCTTTCTTAACCAAAATAAAACAAAAGTCAGTCATTCATATGTTAAAATTAATAATTTATCAAAATCATAATACAAAAGAGACAAGAATAGGATGCCCACTATGACTACTGTTTAATGTTATACTAAAGCCAATACAAAAGGAAAAGGAAAAGAAAAGAGAGTGATAAATATTGGAAACAGAGATAAAAGTGTCACTGTTTGCAGACCACATGATAGTCTGCTTAGAAAATAAGAAATAATTTAGCAAAATAGCTAACTAAAGATCAATGTATAAAAATCAATAGATTCCTTATATCCCTGATATTACACAAAATAGATAAATTCTTAAATATAAACCTAACAAGAAATGTGTCTGACCTATATGAAGTAAACTGCAACTCCAATGAACATCATAAAAGAAGAATCAGTGGCAATAAATAGGAAGAAGCAAATTTTAGCATTATCAAAAGTGGCAAATCCCAACTGTCAGTCAGTATATGATGGTACTTAAGCTTGTTAATAATGTGTTCAATTAGGGGTCGGGGGGAAAATAGCCCAGCCGCTTTGGTTCAGTGAATAGAGCATTGACCTGTGGACTGAAAGGTCCCAGGTTCGATTCCTGGTCGCCACATGCCTGGGTTGTGGGCTTGATACCCAGTAGGGGGCATGCAAGAGGCAGCTGATTGGTGATTCTCTCTCATTATTGATGTTTCTATCTCTCTCCCTCTCCCTTCCTCTATCCGAAATCAATAAAAATATATATTTAAAAATAATAAATAAATAAGTAAATAAATGTTTATGAAATAAGATAAATGTTATCTACTGGTATGAGGATAGTATCTATAAGACTAGGAGTAATTGGATTTTAGAATATGTTTCAGCTTAGAATATGTTTCAGCTCTCTAGCAATGGCTGTCCATCCTACCAATGATGTCTCAAAATTTTTAGCTCCCTTGATCATCTTTTATGCATTCAGCTTTCATACACATTTCCAACAATGCATTATGTCTGAAAATAGGCAATCCTACTAATTCAGAGCTTGATAACATATCAGTATGGGCAGGTATTCAAAGGAGGACATAATTTGTATTATGATTTGTAGGAGTATACCTACATCATAAATTTCATGGCTAGTTACTAAAATATAAAAGCTATCATTTGAAATTTTGAGCAAAATTAATTTATGTCTGCTAGAGAAACAGAATTTATAACTAGAGAAAAAAATGAGATACATAGGAGTCATGTCTCCTTATAATACAATACTATGAAAACCCAAAACAAAAAGACAAAAATGAAAGATAAATGTGAATGAATGATCAAATACATATGCATGCAAGAAGGTACTAATCTATTCAAAACATGGAAAAAGTAGAAGATTCAACCAGGTTGATCTGGTGATAAAGCTATCCAGCTTTCAGCATTCCACATCAACACTGCAGACTTTTCTCTCCTGTAGGATATCTCCCTATTTTCACAAAAAAAAGGATCAAATACTTTTAATTAATTACTTAAGTGAAGGAAGCAACCTGTGGCTATTCAAGCTCTCCATGTTTACAGAAAGGTTCACCACAAGAGATAAGACCCTTGCTATAAAACGATAAATGTAGTTATTTATTTCACATTTCCATATCCAGTTATTCCTACCAGACTCTTTACTCCTATTACTTGGTAAGAGGTTTCCAAACTCCATCATCAGGAGTGTATTGAACCACCTAAATTACCCAAAGATACAGAGTTGAACTTCTTAAACTTAACTGGAAACAAAGGGGACACTATACCAATTCTCTTTTTAGAAATAACTGATAATTGCATTTAGGAAGTATTACAGAAGAGCAAATTACATAAATTCAAATGCAATTATTAATAGAGAGATTCATAAAGAAAAGAAATCATCATGCAATTAAAACTATTTATAGAGAAATTAGTTATGAAGAGACATAAAAACAAGATGAGTAAAAATAGGACTTCACATGTTCTCCAAAAGATGCACCTTAGCCTTGGATCATTGCCAACTCCCCTTGTCAGACTCCAGGCCAGTTTGTTTCATGGGGCTAGCCAAGAAAGTCTTCTTTGGTGCCAAGGTTCTCTAGCCAAATATCAGCATGGGACATCCCTGTGTTGGTAATCTCTAGCATTTTACCAGCATTCCAGAAACTCCACATGAAGTCAAAATGGCTCATGTCTGCTCCCCACCAACACAAAGCCACACATTTACCATCTCAACTGGCAGATCTTCAATGTAAAGTTCTATGTATTAGTGACTGTGATCCACATCTCCCGAGGGTCCACAGGTCTCCAGTTCAAGGAGAGGCTTGGGTTTATTCCACAGTTCAGCATATGTCTATCTGACTGCACAGTGCGACAGAATCTTGCCAAATAACCTGGCACTCTGCACCCTGGCTTTCAGAAAACTAAAAACCATAGAGCCATTTTAAGCAAACTGCCAAGACAATAAATTGGTATGTCTCCCAAATAACTTCTTAACTCAGGATGAAAATAGACTTGGATGATTTCCCAGTCCTCAGCAATTTCAATACAATGTATTAAAAAATTATTTTTAAATATATAGAAGGAAAAGAGTGAATGATGCTAAAATTTTATAGGTTCCTGGTACAGAAGCTACCCACCCACGTGTTACCTAACACTTGTTCAAAAGGAAGATGAAATATAGCAGTGATTGAGAGTATTTATAATTTAGTTAAGTCCAGAGACAACAACTGCAATTTCAGTTTTTCTTTATCAGTATGTCTCTTTCTCACTCACCATATATTTGTGCACAGTGTCCAGAACAATGCCTGCACAAATGAATACTCAACAAATATTAACAAGTGTTGAATGAACAAATATACAAATTTAATCTCTAGAAGGATCTCAAAGCTCTTCCCCCATTTTCCTACTTTTACTCCTAAGAGAGCATGTAGTGGAGGCAAGGACATATTGAGTCACAGAGGGTGAATTTGGGTATGACAAGAGTTAAAATTCAGCCTTCTGGGTAACTGGGTAATTCAGAATCCTCACTTCTCTCCTGCCCTCTTCCTATTAGATTCCCAACTCCTGCCCCACAGCAAATGGTGCCATTCTTCTCTTTTTTGTTCTCTCCTTTCATTGCCTCCACATCTACTCTTTAGAAAGGCAAGCAAAAACTAGTGTTAGACCCAGGATAAATTAGTTGTACAGATGGTGTTGTGGGGGTCCAGAAGGAGTCACCCCAAGGTGTGCCTCTGTGGTGTACAGATTATTTTGAGCTAAAGGCAACTTTAGTCCCAGGCTCAAGATAAGCCTCTCTCCCCCCAACTTTTAACTACCTAGAATTTGAATTAGAGGCTTTACCCATAAGAGATGATCAGAGATCACTTCTTTTGACCTATATATAGGACAGGGCAAACTATTTTTACTAAAGGTCTGCTATTGTAATCATTTTGCAATGACCTTTGGAAGCCCCTAAGGTACCTTACCTGATCCCTAGCTCAGGAGGTTTTATATGCCCATGTTCACTTTTCACCTCTGCACCTCTCCTGCATGTGGGGTCTCTGACTCTCATGTATGGGGACTTCCCATACATATGCATGTATTAAGTTTAGTTATTTTCTCTTGCAAATCTGTTGCATGACTATTGGTTATTAGAGCAGCCAGAGAACCTTGAGGGCAGAGGAAAGTTTCTTCCTCCCCCACACTGCCTTCGTCCTTTATGGTAGGCTGGCCAGAATCATGTCCTCCCTGCCCTTTAGTTCTCTTTCCTTGCTTCCTCTGACCACCAGGATGAACACAGCGGTACAGAGTGAAACTCAAGGAAAGAGGCCAATAAGTAGCAGGGTATGTTTCCAATCTGAGCTCCAGACTTACTTTGGGGAAAGGTGTCACACATATTCCTGTCCAGAAGAATTGGGGACTACAGCATGGGTTGTGACCTAAAACATCAGACAGTAAGGAGAAGGCATTTGTCTGGCCTTGCCTTTTGTAAATAATTCATATATGTATACCTAAATATCTTTATAGCTCCTTAATTTTTGGTAAATAATGTATATCTATGTATTTTTATAGCTCCTTAATTTTTGGTAAATGGCTGGTTAAGGATTTAAAGCACTTGATTATGGTCAAAGTCTTCCTGACATAAATATATAGTTCAGCAAGAATAGTTTTAAATAAATAGGATTAATCCATTACTGCTCCAAAAGACTTCAGAGTGGTGAATACAGTATAACAGCACAGGGCATCACTATAAAGCTGTACCAAGTGAAAAGGGGGAAAGGCTGAAAACTAGATCTGAAACCAAGATAACCACACATACAGTCTCTGAACAAGCAGTGGCATTCACATCTTCAAGGGACTGACAATCAGATACACAAGTCACCTATGACCCAAGTGAACTCCATGAGTAGGAACAGAACCTAGAAGCAGTCCTCAGATTACTCCAATCTCATGTATAGTTACACGCCTTCCAGACATGCCTGGCCCATTAACTTTCCTTCATTGGAACACATTAACATTCACTACAGACATCTCATCTCTAATGGTTTCATTATATCACTGCTGGCAACTTATTTTGCACATAGAGATTTTTCATAGGCACCACTTCCTCTTTTAGAGAAGCCTTTTTTTAAAAAAGCCAAAGCTCATATGAGCCTAAGAGTGGCCACTTTCTACCAGGGACTAAGTTGTATGAGAAATTAGGCAAGGCAACTGGAAAAGAAGATATTTATACTCCAGAATTCAGTTCTTAAGATGCCCTTTGCTATTTTATTTGAAAAAATATCTGCAAAAGCAAAGTCATAATTTACATTCTTTTGCATCATCTTTAATTTTCTCATTGTAGAGTTTTTTATAACTCAGAATTATTCTATTTCTAAAATCTTAAACTGTAATGCAATGATCTATGACCACAAAAATCTGTCCATACATCTTTATTATTACATTTCTCCAAACAATTCCTGTTCTTTCAATTGTTCAAAACTCCCAAACCAATATTTCCATTCACTGTCTACTATCCTAAACCCATATATAATTCTCTTAGATTTCTTCACCCAGGTGATTTACAGACATACAAACTCAGCATGTCTAAATTAAATTTATCACATTTCCCCTTGAAGTCTGCCTTCTCCTTGAGCCCTATGCTTCACAGAGATCAAACTCTTCATTGTCTACTGAATGGGCACTTCTGAATGTCTCCTGATTCTATGTATTTGCTTATAACTTTGCCTAAACTGATCTCCTATCCCCAATCCCTTCCTATTTCTCCCCCAGCAATATACCTATTCAATATTCAATTGTCTCTCCTGATACATTTCAAATATTGCATCTTCTCTAATCCCTTCCCCACTCAAGTAGATGGCCACTCCTCCAGTGAGCTCCCACTAACCCCTACATGTTCCAAACACTTAAGCAATGAAGCAGAGATTAGTATTATAACCATATGGGTAAAAAGAAAACCACAAGCCATTTTCAAATCCAAAAGAAATCTTAGGAACCCTGAGAATTGGCATCTTGTCAATCTATTGAGTCATACCCTCTGACAAGAGTAGATTGGAGGTGGAGTGGTTATACATTCTCTTGGTGATGCCTAGGAAATGGGAGTAGAAGTAAGTGGTAACGTACTCTCTGGTTAGAGAGGTGAGAATTGGATTGGAAACATGCTTCTGCAGCTATACTTGTAAAACAGTCACCCCAAATTAATGAAGTCAGAACCTTTTTCCTTCCTCCACTTTACCAGAGAAATGGGTCTTTTGTGGCTAAGACAGCTTTTGTTACATTGATTCGAGGTCCAGGAAGAACTGGAGAACAGGAAGCGTCAGAACAGCTAAAGTGATTTGTATCAGCTGAGAAAAACAGAAGAGAGGAGGCAAAGAGAGGAGAGAAGGGATCCAAAAATGCAAGGAAGACAATGAGAAAGACAAAAAGCAACTCTTTGTGGTGGAGTCCTTTGAGGACAAAAGTTTTAGAAATAAGTTCTATGCCATGAGAGATATGCTATTTCATTGAATCTAAGGCAGTATTGCTCATAAAGAACGTCATTATTTTATGTATTGGTGAAATACAGAATTGAAAAAAGATGCAGAAAGGGTTTTTGTTTCCTTCTTTGCATTCCATAAAGAAGGCTAGAGACATTTTTGACACCCTTACATTTTTAAATTATTTTTAGCACTGTTTAATGCAATATTGGATAGGTGTTTGGGGGTGGTTTTTGCTGTTTTTTGTTTATGGTGGGTTTTTTGCTTTTTTTTTAAGGACAAAGTTCAGAGTTTAACTTAAAGGCAGCTCAGCTTTATATGTTACATTTACTAGTAACAGTGTAGAGCCCTCTTAACATTAGAAAAATTATAGATTTTTCATATTCCTCTTCCCATAACCTTTCTGGTAACAAGTTGAAAAGGATTGAATAATGATAATAGCTAATATATTTTAACACTTTGACCTAAACTTTTAAAATGAATTAACTCTTAGTTTTCACACAAAAAACCTGTAAGATAGATATTGTTTATCTTCTCTATCGAGGCACAGAAAGCTTAAATACTTGTCAGAATTTCTATAACCAGTAAGTGGCAGAGCCAGGTTTCCCATCCAGGCAGGTTGAGATCTAGTGCCCAGGTTGTTAACTGCCATATTCCCCTGCCTCGTGCGGTTAAGTATAGCGTAAATGTTTTCCCTAAAAGAAAGCCATTTATCAGTCTTCCACGTGAAGGAAGCCAATCACACTATATCTTAATTTAGTATACTTCAGCCAGTATATATACACCCAAAAGCCGAGGACAGTGGTCGGCAAACCGCGGCTCGCGAGCCACATGCGTCTCTTTGGCCCCTTGAGTGTGGCTCTTCCACAAAATACCACGGCCTGGGCGAGTCTATTTTGAAGAAGTCGCGTTAGAAGAAGTTTAAGTTTAAAACACTTGGCTCTCAAAAGAAATTTCAATCGTTGTACTGTTGATATTTGGCTCTGTTGACTAATGAGTTTGCCGACCACTGGCCTAGGCTAATGAGGAAGTCAGTTACTCCAAAGCCAACTTATCACTGAAACTTGCACAGATGAAAAGAATACTATTAGACAAAGTAGACTGGATTTCCTATCATGAGAGATATTTTAACCTAGAAACTAGATAGCGAGTACATGTAATCAAGAAACAGTTTAAGTTATTGAGAGGACAGAGTAAAGACTAAAAGACACTGGTGAGAAAGTCACAAAGACTAAAGAAGATGCTCTTCATTTTGACATTAAATTATGTAAATCATATGCAAATCTGCATTAAGATAGGGAGAGGGAAGCTGTGGTTGTTTTTCTTTCCTTAAGCCTTATGTAAACACCTTCTGAAATGAACAGTGAGGGTATTCAATGTGAATTTCACAATAGTCTGATTTGCTAAGTACTTTAAGTCTCACTCATAGAAAACTGAATTAACCACATATTCAAAAAGTGCAAATGCTATAGAAAATGTTGCAATTCCTGTATTATTATTATTGTCATTTAAAAATTATTTTAAGGACCTCCTAGGACTCTTTCTATTTCCAGATACCTGCTTTCATACAGTAGATCATCTCCCCTTTGCACTGTACTGAGAGGCAGAAATATCACTGACATCAAAAGTCAAGGGTGTTGCACCAGAATTGGCATTATAAAGGTGAAAAGACTCAATCTGACTATGAATATATCTGACTATGAATATATATGTACCAATAAACTGGATTGGAACAAGCTGTATTTGATTCCCTGAGGTCATTTGCATTGGCTAACTCCTTTACAGAGGAACTACTATTTTGACACTACATTATTTTGACTTAAGATGAAAACCATTACATGAAAAAGCCTGCTCTTCAATGTGTTCTAGTAACAGAGAACAGTTATTTCACTGCCTTATCTGCTCAATCCATGACCCTTGAGATAAATAAAAGAAAATTCTGCAAACTAAGAAGAAAAAGTAGATGCATAGAAATGATGGTGAGATGGAGAAAGACAATTAAAAGGGGCCAAAAAGATTTCTACCAATTACTTCTTTAGAAAGAAAATCCTCCACAGGATCCCGGCAATACTGAGATCAATAAAACATGATTTCTTACCTTTAATTTTCTCATATTTTTAAACTTTTAGTTGGAACCCAGGATATCAAATTTCACAAGTATTAAAGCACAAACAGTCTTAAATGAGGCCCAGTAATTGTCTATTAAGCAAAGTAAATTCGCCTATTACTAGTGAATAGAACATGTTATTGGCAGCACATGGTAGGAGAACCAGTCTCCTTTACCACTTAAGCTCTTAAAAGGTAAGGTGAGGAAGAAAACTAAATCCACTGGATGACATCCAGAAAATATTAGCACTGGAGGATACTTCAGAGAATTTGTTCAATTGCCTCCTTGGTCAGATGAGGAAACAAAAGAAAACCAAGGCCAAGAGGTTAAATGAATTTCTCAAAGGCAGTTACTTAGTGTCATTGGAAGGGGATCCAGCTGCATATCCATTTTTACTTGTTAAACCAAAAATATTTCATCCAAGGATTTCAATTATTGATGCTTTCCTAGACCCATGTTATCATAAATAGTTAGCTGCTGACAGCATGGTCCATTCAAATTAGTAACATCTACTCACAGATTGCTTCTAGAGGATCTTACCAAATTTAGTGTTAACCATATCATTCCCCTGCTTTAAAAATCTTTGTATTCCCCCACATGTAGAATTTAACACAGGTAGAACATAGGTTATTATATGGCATAATTCCTGAGCCTCATTTTCCATATCTCCCACCTCATACTCTAGAACAGAGGTTGGCAAACCACGGCTCGCGAGCCACATGCGGCTCTTTGGCCCCTTGAGTGTTCTAACGCCACTTCTTCAAAATAGATTCGTCCAGGCAGAAAACCGACTTCTGCGCATGCGCCACGAAGTTTCAATCGCACTGTATGTGCGCACCACACGTGGTATTTTGTGGAAGAGCCACACTCAAGGGGCCAAAGAGCCGCATGTGGCTCGCCAGCCGTGGTTTGCCTACCACTACTCTAGAAACATCAAACAGTCCTTGTTCTCAAAATGGGAAAGATTGTTAGATTCTGTCTTGCTTTGCATAGGTCCCTCCCTCCACCTGACATGCTCCTTGTCCCACTTGTTTTCAGGAAGAACTCCTACATATCCCTCAAAACACATCTTTCCTAAAGACTACCCATTCCACCTTTCAAGATGGAACTAATCACAGCCTCCCTTTCCAACACTTCTCTGTTGTTGAGCTAACCGTACTGCTTAGCAAGTATCCGTCTATCTCTCTCTACTGGACTATGACACCTCAAGGGATAGTCCATAGCCTTACATCTTTACATCCCCAGCTGGGAGCACACAAAAAGTATACTCAATATTTACTGAATAAGTGAATGGGATAGAGGTTAAAATAGACGTCATTATTTCTAGCTCTCTGTGTAAATGAGAGAGATCTAGTTCATAATACAGTGACAACAATGAAGCTAAAGATTAACTTTTGCAATTATTACCCATATTTAATTAGGACAAAAATATTTAAATACTAACTGTAGATAAGAGGTTGCAGCAAAGAACAATCTATATTTAAAGAGGTTTTTGTGTGTGTGTTTTAAAGAAAAGCTTTCTTGGAACAGGTGACCTTTATTACCACTTTGCTTTAATTGCAAACACTTTTAGTACCTGATGCCTATTAATTTGTCAGCCCAGCCAGGAGCAAAGCCAAGAAAACACACCAAAAGAAAAATAAACCTTTAAATGCAGGCAATAAAGAACTCACTCTGAGTAACAATTACCTTGGGTAATGCTGAAAAGCTACGCAGCCAGTACAGTTCACTAAATAAATTTCATTCTTAATTATGGAAAATAAGGAAGCCAAAATAAAATAAAAGACATCATTGTTCACTGTACATTATAGGAATCCAAAGGGAAGTACTGATTACTTCGTTTTATTTTACAGAGTAGAACAGTTCAGCTTCACTAGGCAAGATCACCCCTAAGAAAGGGTCTTACCTGCATATTCATAGCAATCTGTGTGCAATTAAGGGGCAGAGGATCCAGATATAAACTGCCAGGGACTGTCTCTCCAGCCATTTTAGGGGTCACTCCAATGACAGCAAGTGGGTAGAACTGAAGGAATATTCAGCTAATGTCTAATTCTTCCTGAAAATTGACTGGATGCTAAATTTAGCATCAATATTTGCTTTGATGTTGCAGTATACCAGAAGATAAATGTTCTAGGCCTACAGCTATTTCCCTGGAAGACAATGTTCTTGTGAGTTCTTGGTTTTGGTGACTTCAAATCTACTAGCTAGCCATGGATCGGATCGATTACTCACTCCTGGAACTAGGGGTAAGAGGAGAGGAGGGAGGCAGCGTTCAATCCCACCCAAATTAATAGCTCAGGCAGGAAAGAGGGAGTTCCTAAAGAAAAACTAGAGGGCTTTACCAGAAGAAGAGAGAAGGAGGGGATGGATGCTGGGCAGGTGAAAGCATCGGTAGTGTACAATTCAGATTCTGAGAAAGTTAAGAACTGTGAAATGAAGGCCAAGGAATCCTATATAATAAAGAGCTAATATGCAAATGGCCGTCACACCATAATAGCTCAGACACTCAACACTGGGGAGAAAGGAATGGGGACCAGCCAGGCACAAATGAGCTCACAAAAGAGGAATGGGGACCAGACAGCCTGCGGCCCAGGAGAGGAACAAGCCGCTCGCCCTGTGGTCCTGGGCGCCAGCGGCTGCATCTGTCCCTGTGGCCTGGGAGAGGGACAAGTCGCCTGCCCCAAGATCCCGGGTGCCAACTCCTCTGGCTGCAGCCCAGGCAAAGCCACCCACCCATGGTCCCCTGAGGCTGTGGCCAGCCTGGGTGAAGCTGGCCCAGGTCCTGGGTCCCTGTGGCCAGCCAGAGGAGGGAATCCTGTGTCCCAGGTGTGGGGCAAGGCAAAGGCAGTTAGGGGTGATCAGGTCAGCAGGGGAGCAGTTAGGGGTCATCAGGCAGGCAAGCAGAGGTGGTTAGGGGCCATCAGGCAGGCAGAAGAGGTTAGGGGCAATCAGGCAGGCAGGCAGAGGGGTTAGGACAATTACCGAGGGGTCCCGGATTGGAGAGGGTGCAGGCCAGGCTGAGGGACTCCTCCATTCCCACCCCCCTGCATGAAATTCGTGTACCAGGCCTCTAGTAAAGGTATAACAAGCATCACCTCAAGTACTTCCAGTCTGCTGGAGCAATATGTAGATTTATCCCACAAGTGAGAGGAGAACAGAAGGAGGGCCAAAAGGCAGAACTATAAGAGGTAGCTTAAACTTAAACTTTATCATATGAGATGTTTAAGAATAAGTATGCTGCTCTGAGAGAGTGGGTTCCCCAGAACTGAATGGGGCAAACAGAGATTCTCCCTCCAACATTCCAGCCTTGGGTCCCTCTATCTTGTTTTAGGTGAAAACCTTCCACTCTGCCTTCTCTACTCACTCTATTTTGTCCTTATTCCCCTCAGGCAGAGAATAAACTTGATGCTCATGTTTAGCCAAGGTTCTCTCTGGACTCCCCCTATCAGAGTTGTCTGCACATGGATCATATGCATTCTCCTCCCCACTTTGCCTCTACTTTATGGAAACACTCTCAGGACACATCCTGACCCCACAGGGATGAGGAGAACTCCAGTTGTCTAGTCTGCATCTGGGCCATGGGCTCAGAGAAGGAGATAAAAAAATAGGAAGTGTATTTTGACTATATGATTCTGAACGAACTATGCTAGAATTGGAATCAATGTTTGATACTTAACTAATTTCTATATGTAGTTCTCAAGTGGTTCAGAATTTAAAAGGAAGGGAAGTGTGATTAATTGACTCCCTTAAACTCTAACATATTTCAGAAGGGATTTCAACATGAACTAGGAATGGCGTTTGGAATAAGGATGTTGTGTGGAATAATCCAATAGACTATTCCTTCCAATCTCTGATACTAGTTATATAAAGCATAAAAGGTCACTGAAAATAACCAATCATTGGTACATATTTATTCTTCAGAAATAGGCTGAGACTTTTACCTGATAGACCACTAGAAGATTTATCATCTATCTTTTATTGAGAATTGACAGTTTGCCTCAGGCAGTGTGATTTAATCGAATTCACTGTCCCTAAAGGCAGAAAACCTTTCCTACTTCAGCAAATAACCAAAAGGCATTTATCAAGTAAACCCTCTGCCCCGTTACACTTTGCATGACATAAATAATTACAATGTTTACTACAGGGTTAGAGAATTGCAGATTGGATGTTTAGTATTTATAAAATATTCATAATGTGCTAAACACTTAAAAGGAACTTTTCTAAAAAAGGACAGGTTATTGTAAAAAAATAATTTGTTATGTTCTCAGACATATTAGTGGAAATATGGTAAAACATATGTAATAGGTCTAGACTATCCAAAACAATTTTGAAAAAGAAAAATAAAGTTGGAGGACTTACACTATCTGACTTCGAGTCTGACTATTAAGCTATAACAATCAAAATAACATGTGGCTGACATAATTAACAAGCAAATCACTGTAGTAGAGAAAAAAATGGAAGCACTCCTTTAATTTTTGACCAAGTCAGTCTAATGGGGAAAGAAAAGTCACAGCAAATGTTGCTATAATAACTGGATATCCATAGGCAAAAAAATAAACTTTGACCTCTACTTCACATCAAATACAAAAATTAATTTGAAATGGATTCTACACACATTATAAAAGTCATATTACAAACAATACAGCTTTTATAGGAAAAGGTAGAGACTATCTTTAACACCTGGAGGTAGATAAATGTAATTTTTTCCCTTTTTATTGAATTTATTGGGTGACACTGGTTAACAAAATTATAGAGGTTTCAGGTGCACAATTCTATAACACAACATCTGTACACTGTATTGTGTGTTCACAACCCCAAGTCGAATCTCCATCCATCACTATTTATCCCCCTCTTTACCTTCTCCCCCCAACCTCCTTTCTCTCCCAGCAACAATTACCACACTGTTGTCCATGTCCATGAGTTCTCTCTTTTTTCCTTTTATGCTCAAAATAAATCCTCCCAATAAAAAGTGGGTAGCAATGCAACATCATTAAAGCAGTTATATGAAAGGCCAATAAATACAATTGCATTTTCATTAGAGAAATGCAAATTTAAAACTCGAATGAGATACCACTAATAGCCACCAAGGTGAATGAAGTTAAAAAGACTGACAACACCAAATGTTGACAAGAATGTGGAGCAACTGAAACTCTCCTATAATGTTGTGGGAATAAAATAGTACAACTAGTGGTGTTCATACGCTAGCTTGCACAGGCTCACAAGAGCCAACTATGCACATTTCTTCCCATCTTAACCCTCAATGACTTCACATTGGTAGCTTGAAATTGACTATGGTGGGAGTATTTACACTATAGAATTGGCAATTTTGCACTTGAAGTTATGGGTGATCCTCTTCTTCTTCTTCCTCTCCTCTTCCTCCTTCTCCCCTCCTCACCCTCCTCATCCTCTTCCCCTTCCTCCTCTTTCTCCTTCTTCTCCTTATCTTCCTCTCTCCCCCCACCCCTCCACACTCCCATCCTCCTCCTTATCATTTTTCTTCTTTTTTGGAGATCCAGTTGATAATAATTTACCAGCACATCATTTGGTACAGCCACTTTGGGATAATTTATGACAGTTTCTTATAAAACTAAATATATACCTATTCTCTGACTTAACAATTCCACACACAAAAAGACATCTACAGGAATGTTTATAGCACATTCATAATAGCCCAAACCTGAAAATAGCCTAGGTGTCCATTGATAGGAGAATGGATAAACAAAGTATGGTATAGTCATACATTGAATGCTTCACAGAAAGACTAAGAGAAGAACAATAACATGGCTGAATCTCAAAAACATAATTCTGAGTGTCAGAAGCTTTACACAAGAATATACTAATATACTACATGATAACCTTTATATAAAGTTATATAGCAGGCAAAACTAATGTAAGGTTTAAAGAAAACAGAACAGTGGTTACTTCTGGGGATGGAGGCTGGGAACAGGGATTGATTGGGAAGGTGCATGATAATGATAAAATCCTCTAACTTAATAGGGATTTGGGTTAAACAAATACAGGCATTTGTCAAAACTCAGCAAATATACACCTAAGATTTAGATGGTTCACTCTATGTATATTACCTCAAAAGAAAAAAATCTAAACAGATAATGAACTCTAGTTGATTATTTACTTGCTGAAACATTTAGGGGAGTTATACTTGTATCTGCAAATTCTTTTTAAATTTTTCACAAAAATAAGATGAATTAATGGATGGATAGCAAGATGGATAGATGCAAAGAGATACAATAAGGCAAATATAGTAAAATGTTAATAAGATAATCTAAGACCTGAGTAGGGATTTCACTATAAAATTATTTAGTTATTATATATGTTTAACACTTTTCATAACAAAATGTTGGAGGAAATCAATAAAAGATAAAAATTATAGCTCTTATTTACTAAGTGCTTCCCATTGCCAGGTACTGTACTAGATGTTTTATAAGCATTATATAATTTAATCCTCATAACCATTCTATGAGTTAGATGTTGTTATCACTCCCATTTCGCAAGTAATAAAACTAAGTCTTCAGGAAATAGTTACTTGCCCAAGGTCACACAGAGACTAACTGAGGAATGACCTCAGCTCAGTCTGTCTCTTAACTATACATTATATATATATTTCCTTTCTGTGTGGAAGAAACAGAAGGAAAAAAAAACACAAAGTCTAAAAAAAAAGAAAATTCAATTGGTAATAAACAAGAGATGGGAATATTTGGTCAGAGTCCCTTTTCCCCCCTACCCCCCTTTTTTTTTTTACTAAATCACTGGTTTATTGTAAAAGGATATACCGTATTTTTCCATGTATAAGACACCCATGTATAAGACGCCCCCCACTTTTCCAACCAAAATTAAGAAGTCAATATTTTAAACATAAAACAGAACACATTCGGTAATTACCACAGGTAATGTTTACATACCAGTACTATGATATTATGCAGCGTATCACTTTATTCAGCCTCTGTGCATCACTGCTCTCTTCTTCATCACTATTAGTTCCAGACATATCAATTTCTTCAACTTCTATTGTATCACTGATGTCTTCTCAGTCACTGTCTATATATGTGAGATCATCCTCATAAACTGGTGGCATTTTCTGAGCTAACTCTGTTAGCGTTCTCATGGCCAACCCTTTGCTCCTCATGAAATTGAAGCACCATTTTGCCTTTCCTGTAAAATCAACAATGTTCATTTCACTTGCAAACATTCTTGCCTGACATTGAATAAGCTTGGTTGACACACATATAAGCCACTCTGGTGCTGCTCCATAATCCAAGTTTTAAGCCTCTGCTCCAAGTTTGCCCATTTTGCTGGTTTTCCTCTTAAGGCCTTCTCCTTTTTTGGCATCTTAAGGAATTGTTCTTCCTGTTTTCTCCACTGTCTGATCATACACTCAGTGGGAGGAGGTCCACATTGTCTCTCTGCAGCTCTATTTCCATGCTCTTTGGCAGAGTTGATTACATTCAGTTTGAATTTTGCAGAGTAAGACAATAGCTTACCAGTATTTATTTTTTTATTTTTTGACATCTTTATGGGCTGAGAATGCTCTGGTCCTTGTTGCATCTGCGCACTCTCCACCTCCACCTCCAATTGTGGCATCAGCTGATGTCAGTAACAATAAGGCCCATGATTGGAGAAAGCCTTTTTGACAAGGTATGGGCAGCCTAAGCACCTGCTCGGCTCCCTCCTTGGCTAACTTCCATGTATAGGATGCCCCTCGATTTTCAGTCTAATGATTTTAGAAAAAAAATAGTGTCTTATACACGGAAAAATACAGTAGCTCAGGAACAGCCAGATGGAAGAGAGGTACAGGGCAGGCATGGGGAAAGGGCACAGAGCTTTGAGCTCCCACACTTTCTCCAGGCATCCCCTCCCTAATTCATGTGCTCACCAACCCAGATGCTGGTGCATGTCCTAATGGGACTTTTGTAGTTGTGTTTTGTTTGGTTGAGTTGGGTGTTTTGTTTTGTTTTTACAATCTTTTAAGACTGAACTACAAGCAGGACTGGCTACACAATATGTGGACCTTAGTGCAAAATAAACATGGATTCCTTGCTCAAAAAGTTAAGAATTTCAAGGTGAGAGCAGAGCATTAAACCAAACACACGGCTCTTCGAAGATCCCACCCTGTGCACCGACATGGACCGCACACCCAGGAGTGGACCCTGAGTACAAGAACAAAAAGTACTTGGTGTGATTAAGACACTACAAGTTCCTCAAACCATCAAACAAGACTGTGTGATTACTTTTCTCCTGTCTCCCCCTCCTGGACGGTTTTCTATCCAAGGAAGCACAAAAGGCAAGTTCAAACATTGGTGGTCATGATGTCTGAATATCAAAGCTGCAGTAAGTCTCCATAAAAGACTGCTCTATGTTCTTGCCAAAATCAAGACACATTAGTCATAAAAGGTACTGATCTCCCTCCCACAATTGTCGTCACCGACGCAGCTGGGAAATGCTGATGGATCATCCTACAAAAGTAAACAGGATTCAAAGAGGCAGGCTTTGTCCCTAGTGGAATCAACCGGTTATCCATCACTCCTCTCCAACTCAAAAACCCACCGGGCAGTCAGAGAAAGTCCCCTCCATTTATGTAGCTGCCTTTTACCCTCAGGAATTCTAACCAAATAGTTCATTTGTACTTTAGAGAAAGGAGACTATGGCACCAATTGAAAATGCTTAAAAAAATACAGCTCCCATCCATTTCCAGACCACAATTCAGCAGCAGCTTAGTTGCTTTCTGCCTGGGCTCTCGCCCTAATCGGTAATTCTCAGACGGACATAAAACACAGTAGTTTTGCTATGGATAATAGGCTGTTCATCCACTGAAAAGACTTCTATATTTTTTCATGTACTGTACAAAATGTTTCATTTCAACGAGAATCAAAATGACAAATCCTTTTACATCAGAGAGTTGCTGGCTTCCTCAGGAAGCTAAAAAGTATTGCTACTAGAGAATAACTGGGGAATTTTAAGAAACCCCAGCTAGGGAAAGGTACAGGAGACATGACTGGTCTCCCTTTTCATTCTGCATCAGCTACTGCAAGGGTTATTCAAATTAAATGATCACTCTGTAATCTTTGATAACTCTACATTCAAAAATGATTCCCCAGCCCAGCCAGCATGACTCAGGGGTTGAGCATCAACCTATAAACCAGGAGGTCATAGCTTGATTCCCAGTCAGGGCACATGCCCAGGTTGCGGGCATGATCCCCGGTGGGATGCAGCCGATCAATGGTTCTCTCTCTCCTCACTAATGTTTCTATCTCTCTCTCCCATTCCTTTCCTCTCTGAAATCAATAAAAATATGTGTATATGTTTTTAATGAAAAAAAAAATGATTCCTTGGATTACTAAATTTAAGATTCCTACCTAAGAAAAATACAAGGAAATGCAGCATAAGAATGGATTGTTTTGAGGATTTCCAGAAAGTCCTTCATTTTAAGGGGGAGAAACGACTTAAACTAGAATTGAGGAGATACGTTGATTCCCTAGCAATTTCTGGGAGGCTGCCTCATTATAGGATACAGAAACCACATTGCAAAATCCAGAAAGCCAGCATGCTTCCACAGTGACTGAGGAGCTCAGCTGCCTTCCTTTTGGAATGTAAAAAATGCTATGCATTTTTTAGTAAAAAAAAAAAGAGAGTCTCCTCTCCTTTGCAGACTTTGCTCTCAACAGACATGAAAATAAGTCAAGAAAGGCTGCCTCACAGGGGTGGCTGGGCTGACCTGGATCGAAGTCTCTCATGTCTTGTTAGGAGTTGGGAACAAGGATAGGTAAAATCAGCGTGGGTTTTAATTTGGAGAATTTGGGCAACTGCATCCAGTGAAGCAAACCACTGGAATGAAGACTTGGGGTAGATTTACTGCCAAGCGTGTTTACAGCACAGATCAATGCACACCTGCCGTGAAGTACGATGCTAAGGAGGTGGCTAGAGACATATGTGCATATTTATAGTTTCAACTACCTCCAAGCAAAGCCAGCCTCTCCCTCAAATAATGAACAAATGCATAATTTACCAGGGCTGGATATGCAACAGATAATGTGTCTGACTGCAAGTAAACCAACTATTTACTACCTTTTTTTTTGTTGGATGTTTAGGAATATCCTTGGAAACCATATTTTTTTATTGACTTTATTTTACTATTGTCAAGTAATCTGAGCTGGGGGAATAGCATCGTTTTAACCAAGATGGGAAAATGTCTGTATTTTAAATAAATATGTTAACCTGAAAACCATATTGCTAATATTTTTTAATATATTTTCATTGATTTTAGAGAGGAAGGGAGAGAGAGATAGAAACATCAATGATGAGAGAGAATCATTGATTGGCTGCCTCCTGCATACCCCCACCAGGGATGGAGCCCACAGCCTAGGCATGTGCCCTGACTGGAAATCAAACCAGGACCTCTTGGTTTATAGGTCGATGCTCAACCCCTGAGCCACACTGGCTGGGCTTTATTGCTATATTTTAAACATATCACCATATGCACCTCCTAGCTTTTCTGCAAAGTGTCCAATTGGGAAGATGGGCTCTGAGATCAGTAAACCTGCCATCAACAGTTAACAGTTAGTTGTAAGATTCAGAGCAAGTACTGCACTCCAAACCTTGTATTTCCTCTTCTGTAAAATAGAGGAAATGATTTTACGGCGTTAGGGTGTTGTGAAGATAAAATAAGATAATGTATGTAAGACACCCAGCCCAGGTCTCACACACGAAGGTGTTAAACACACGTCTGAGTTCCTTGTCACTCTCTCCTCCCCTTCCCCTCACCCAGCCCTTGTGGGATTGGCCCAGTGCTGCCTGCACTCACATGCTAATGACTGCCTGAAGGTGGATTGGGAACAATTTTAACAATCTCAAGTTATGCTACTTGTTAGTAGTTGCAATGAATAATATATACAACTTGTTCATCATTCCAGACAGTTTGTGCATTGGAAAACCACATGAGCAGTTTTACATAACAAAAGGTTTAAATGTGAGCCTCAAAAGAAATAAAGCTTGATCACTCAGCTCAAAATTCAGTATTTCATATTTTTGCCTTTCAAATTAGTTTCATTGA
The DNA here is from genome assembly GCA_026230045.1 of Corynorhinus townsendii. Lineage (NCBI taxonomy): Eukaryota > Metazoa > Chordata > Mammalia > Chiroptera > Vespertilionidae > Corynorhinus > Corynorhinus townsendii. The sequence continues at coordinate 54,320,322 of JAPDVU010000001.1, forward strand.
AGTGCTTACAATTACTACCACCAACATTTAATCCACATTTTTCTCTAATAGATATTAGTCAATTTAGAAGATTCTCCCTCAAAAAATAGTACAGTGCTCTGGCCCAGGGGTCAGATCACCTGGGTTGGAACCCCAGTTGCCTCACATAGTAACTGTGTGAATTTGTCAAAGTACCCTTTCAGACCTTGATTTCCACAACTTTAAGTGGGGACAACAATAGCACTACTTTTGCCTTACCAAATTATTGTTAGGATTATATAAGTTTATAATGCAAAGCACATAAGTAGTGCCTGACACAGAGTACAAGTTCAAATAATTTTTTTTTTCAATCTAGCTAGCCCACCAGTTGGATCCTTTCTGGGGATCAGGACACTGGACTGCACTCTACAATGTGGTTACCATTTTGCTCAGTGAGTGGGTTTTCCATCTGGAGCTCTACAAATCACTAGAAGGACAGAAGTATGAAACTAAGGGGAAAGTGGAGGTGAAGATATACACAGATCTGCTCTGCCTTAAGTCTGAAAGGCATACACACATACACACACAGGGACATTTAGACCAACCACCTCCTCATAGAAAGAACTTGAGGGCAGAAAGATCAAGTAACCAATTCAAATTCAGTATCTGTCTTCAACTTAAAAAGAAATAAAAAGAACATGAAGTAGTTTAATGGCCCCTTTACTAATGATGATATCCAAAACCAAGTTAAATGACCGAGTTCTGGATTTCTTCTGATTTCTAGATCAAAGTTGAGTGAATTAGAGCTTTCTCAAACTTTAATTGTACATAGGAATCACCATCATTAAATGCAGGTTCTGATTAAACAGGTTGGGTGGGCCTTGAGATCTTACATTCCTTGGGGTGATATCAATGCTGCTGGTTGGCAGACTACACTTTGAGGAGCAAAGATTCAGAGACCTACTCCCATATAACCTATTAGTCACACTTGCAAATTTCTCTTTCCTAAGAGAAAGCAACCCAATATCCAAAGAAAACTGACCTGTACAAATCCTTGGCTGCAAGGATTGCTTACTTTGGGTTTTCAATATCTCTATGGAAAGTGGTTCAGTTGGTGAGAATATGCTGCTAATGGAGGTCTGGAACATGAAATTGACTTCCCCGGAGCTTACACTCTAGTGAAGGAGGCAATAAACAAGTAAGTAAACAGCATGCCAGGGGGTGATGATGCTGTAAATAAAAATAATGTGAACAAATGAGATGGAGTGCCATGGTGGGGTAGTTATTTAACAAAAGATGATCAGGAAAGACCTCAGTAAAAAGCTGACATCTGTACAGAATCCTTAAGGAAGTGAACAATGTCGCTATGTGGGTATGTTGGAGAAGAGTGTTCAAGATAGAACAAAGGGCAAGTTCAAAAACTGAGGTTGGAAACAATCAAGCCAGGGTCCTGGAGTATCAAGAATGAGGGCAGAGCAGTAAAAAATGAGATAATGTCTTAAGTTGCTCTGCAGTATTGCTCTGAGTTAAAATCATGCCAAAGTGAAAACAGGAACAAAACAATGCTATAATGATTTTTCTAACTTACGATGAAAATAAACTTTTGACAAGGGGAACTCCTTATCAGTGGACTTCAGTTTGAGCTAACTGGTGGACTATCTTCTCTACCAGAAAAAAACAGATAAATCAGTGTCCTCCTGACAAGTGTTATGAGAGGAAAAGTAATAAAATCTTTAAATGAGAATGATAATTCCAAACAGTTAAGTAATTACAAAGGTGCATTGAAGTATGGGAAAGCGAGTGCTTTTGTCATTTGGTCAATGGGGTGTCACAAATTAGTTTGCCTATCAAAATTCTCCCTGCTAATGGATGCACCTGTCTAAATGCATATCTGACGATGTTGAACAGAAAGCTGCTGCAGAGCCAGGACCTCCGCCATCAGTGAACATCCAAAAGTTCATACGGGTGACACCACGTATTTAAAAAGTATGTAGACCACTGTTCCTGGAATCCATGCTCTCCCAGAAGACTCAAATTAACATCAATGTGGAAACAGTGAAAATCACAAATGTCTGACAAGTCTGCATGCACCCCTTTTACATCATGCAACACCCTGCAGGGAATCCCTGCACCAGCCACAGGGGGTCAGAGAGAAGAGAAGGAGCCCGGGACATTGACATGTAGCCAAGCTTTGTGTACCTCCTCACTCATGTGAAACCTGAACTTGATTCTGGGAACCCACCTGCCGCTGAGAGGGCATTATCCATGGTCAGTGCCTCTCCTGTGCATATAGGTGGATGCTCAAGAGTCTCTGATCTTAAAAACAAATAAACAAATCTTCCTTACATGGTTTCCCATCACAAAATAAAGCCTGTCTAGCCATCATGGCTCAGTGGTTGAGCATCGACCTGTGAACCAGGAGGTCACCATTCAATTCCGATCATGGCACATCATTGATGTTTCTATCTCTCTCTCCCTCTCCCTTCCTCTCTGAAATCAATAAAAATATCTTGAAAGAAAGAAAGAAAAATAGGAAGGAAGGAAGAAAGGGAAGAAGGGAGGGAGGGAGGAAGGGAGGGAGGGAGGGAGGGAGGGAGGGAGGGAGGGAGGGAGGGAGGGAGGGAGGGAGGGAAGAAGGAAGCCCAAGTTTCTCTTCATGGCCTACAAAGCCCACTTATCCTGAACTACCAACTCCCTCAAGTACTCCATTCCAGCCTTCAGGCTCTTCCAGGAGCACACCAAGAACATTCTTTCCTCGGGGCCTTTGCAAGAACTGTTCCACAGCCAGAACCGCATTCAACACACGTTCACATGGCTCATCCCTTGCTTCATCCAAGACTCTGCTCAAATGTCACCTCTCCGGAGAGGCTTTACTTGCCTTGCCCATCTACTGGTAGAGTAGCACCCACATGACTCTACCACCTTCCTCTCCATCATCGTTCTTTATAGCACCGTCAATACCTGACAAGATATTCTATTTGTTCAATGCCTGTCTACCCCCAAGAATGTGGCTGAATGTTTTTCTCTGTAGTTCACCATTGCATCCTTAGACCTAGAAACATCAGATACACAAGAAGTATCTACTAAGTGAACAACTAAATGAGTAGGTGAATAAATTCAAGTCTTTGATATATATTTTCTGTGTACATTTTATCAAAATAGGAACTGAAGGTCTACATTTATTTTCCAGACATACACTTCATTATCAAGTGATACATTTTTCAAGCTAAAAGAGTGAGAAAAAAAGATGTTACCGATATTAGTGAACAAAGCTGGAGGAAAAAGGAGGAAATAGAGCAGAACAGCCCCCCAGGAGCATGGCAAAGACAGATACTCCTAAACGATGGCATGAATGAGCAATCTAGGAGGATCACAAAAAGGGCACAAATGGCTGCAAACATGTTTTCTACATTGAATAAATAATAACTTAGCAAGAGGAGGTGCTCAGTGGATTCTGGATAAAGAGGCTAATTAATGATAGCATAGTATAGAAATGAATTAGTGAATCTTCAAAATCTGCACAGCCCAGAACAAAAGTACAATTTTTTTCCTCAAGGAAGAGTACATTACAAATACAATTTTTATGGCCAATACTTGAACATTCTTAACAATGTAATTTTTTTTCCCAGAGGATCCGTGCTCCATGCTAGTGACAAGTTTTATTTATTCAATCGTAAGCTATTACATGGATCATAAACTTAAATGCCCACAGGAGTCAGGCAGGCAGTGAGGGAATGAGGGGGTCAGGCTGGGGCTGCCTGGAGACAGCTGCCATGCCCCTCCCATTGGAAAGTCACCCATGTTGTTAGAAAACCTGGGTTTTCTGGTAAGATTTCTTGATTTTTACCACTGACAATGAATTCAAACATGCAAATAAAACACATTTGCAGCTACCATAAGCCTTCGGTTTGTGATCTCTGATAAATTATTCTAACATGAAACTCAACTGGGAGGATAATAGAAATAGCCCTACTTTCTAATCATCTGACCAAATTCCAAAAAAATTTTTGCTGTCTACACAAACCCAGGTGCTTTTGTTAATTACAAATGAGAGAACTTGGAAGGAAATCTGAGATTCTGCATTAAGATAGCAGGTAGGGGCTTTATAAATGGCACACTAATGATAAGATGGGTTCATTGTTATCCATAGACTCAAGGTCTCAATTACATTTATATAGCTAATAATTCAGTTATCAGGTATTCATTAAATAACCACAAGATTATGATCAAAATATAAAGTACTTGAAAAGCCAAGTAAAGGGAATGGCTGGCATACTCACTCCTAATCTATTAGTTTAACTAAGAAATGCGCTTACAACTAACATAGAAAGCAAAGACCATTAAGGTTTGTGGTTTCACTATTTACAAGTGACCTCTACAGAGCCATACAATGCAAAGATCCATCAGCTCATTGAGGATTAACTTGCTCAATGAACCAGCACCTGCCTAGCATGTGCATCTCACGGCACTTTGGTCATTCTGTCTGCATCATCACACAAAACCTTTTATTGTATCTAAAAGAGGTTCATTTAATTTTTAAGTCATATTCTTCTGTACTCTGTGATCAAATTTAAATGCTTCCCCAGTAACAGCACACTAAGAGTCTCATGAAAGTACTGGGATGCTTCTCTCAATAATGCCAATATATACTTCACCTATGTACATGGAGTGAAAGCAGTCCTTACTTTCATAAAAACTCCCAGTGCCGGAGGCTTCCCCACCCTTCCTGCTCTCAGTTTCCACCTGCCTTCACCATCTCAACTTGCATTTGTTTCCTGGCTCCTGCTTCCTGCTGATCTATTCTCCCACTCACCAACTTCTACAAAATTCAGCCATCTCTTTCCAGACTTCTCAGTTCGGCCTGCAAGCCTAGTGGGATGCTGCATCAGTTTAGGTCCAGTTGCAGACAACAGACACTATTATAGCTGGTTTAATTTAAAAAAAAAAATTTTATTGCCAGGTATTAGGTGCTTAACACAATCATTAGAGGAAAGGGAGGAACAGACTAAGCCAAGCTTCCAAGCAACCAGATCATACAGCCTCTGTTATGATCTAAAAAAACCCTGTTGCAAATGCTGAAACAGCACTCCAGGGGACGGCTGATGGAAGCCAGCCACCTCCACCAGAGTGGGAGAGCCTGCGGCTGCAGGAGCCAATGACTCGAGAAGTTAGGACCTCACACCCTGCCTCTGGCGCCATTTATACATTTGGTATCTTCCCATAGGAGGAATCCAACTCTTGCCTGGAAGAGAATCTCTGCTGGTTTGAACCTTGCAGCCCCTCCTTTAGTGTCAAGTGTACTAGAGAGAGGTTGGGATGGAGGAAGTCCCGCACAGCAACCCACAGTGAACACCGCTGAATCCCTCCCAGGGATTAAACCTGTGTGGTTCTTATTGTAATTACTGTTCTATTTTTGATACAAATCTTTAAATCTCGAAGACAAAATCAGAATAATCACCAGTAGAAAAAATAGACAGTGCTAATGTCTGGTACTGAAGATGTAATGGGCATTTCTGGGTGAAAGAAGAAAAGGTATAGGGATCGCTTGAAGACTATCTGAGTAGCTTTCCTCAATAAGTGAAATGTCCTACTCCCTGAGATGGGATACAGTAAATCCTTTATGTCTAAAGGTCAAAAAATTGGAGGTGCCAGACCTCCCGGGAAAGAATGAGTACTTTGGGTTCATAAAATAGTGGCTCCCTAACCCTAATGCAAGAAATAACAGCCCAAGCAAGCTGCTACATTAATGTCAGCTCTCATCATGCTGCTCCCTGCAGGAGAGGCCATCCAATAATTCCCTTCACCTTCACATGAGATAGAGATGGGGATTGATGTCCCATAATCTAGAAAAAGGCCCATATCCTTAGCCACACAAGGGCATGGCACTCAGTTGAGGGAAGGGGAACATGGACACTCTTATTGAGGTGGTGAAATTTATATGACCATGCTCATTGAGACCATGATATACTGTATACCTGGTCCCACTGCTGCCCTAAAATTTTCCTGGTCTATTTCCTATAAGATTATTCAGAGAACTTGTTTAGAATCTTTTCCACTTTCCTTATAACTCTGTTCTCCCACTTATAACACTTCCCTCTCTTCTCTCACCTGCTCTAAGGAAGTTTCCCACACCCTTTAAAGCTACTGCCAGTCTCTCTCCCCTTCCAGATCTTCTAGGGCAGTGGTTCTCAACCTTTCTAATGCCACTACCCTTTAATTCAGTTCCTCATGCTGTGGTGACCCCCAACCATAAAATTATTTTCGTTGCTACTTCATAACTGTAATTTTGCTACTGTAAATATGTAATATCTGTGTTTTGTAAATATCTGTGTTACATAAATATCTATGTAAATATCTGTGTTTTCTGATGGTCTTAGGCGACCCTGCTAGCAGTCGCCTAAGACCATCAGAAAACACAGATATTTACATTACGATTCATTAACAGTAGCAAAATTACAGTTATGAAGTAGCAATGAAAATAATTTTATGGTTGGGGATCACCACAACATGAGGAACTGTATTAAAGGGTCGTGGCATTAGAAAGGTTGAGAACCACTGTTCTAGGGTATGAGTCAGGGCCTCTTTTTATAAGCAAAGTTATAATGAAACACAACCAAGTCTATTCTTTTACCCATTGTATATGGCTGTCCTCATCCTGTAATGGCAGAATTAAGTAACAGAGACCATCCAGCCCAGAGTCTAAAATATTTACTATTCAAATCTTTATAGAAAAGTTTGATGGCCTCTATTCTAGAAGATCTATCCCTTTCTATCCTCTGACATTTCCTCTTATCTATATCTCCCTTCTCTCTGTTATTTTCAACTTCTCCATTGAATGTTTTCCTTCCCTTCATTCAATCACTCAACAAACCAACTGAACACCTCCTAAGTGTCAGGTATGGGGAATACAAATATTAGTAAAACACAATCTCTGTCCTCAACCTGCTTATGGTCTAGTAAGGGAAGGCAAGTATGTAAACAGCCAAGTTTTCTCTAGTATTTCAGAAGTAATGCTCATTTCTACCTGGGGGGTTAAGGAAAGTCAAACATACCAAATAAGTCCAGAAGAACATGCAATTAACAAATAGTTCATAAAGGTGGCAACTCTTATGCACATTTTCATGATTCTAACAAATACATCTTCCCTTAACCATCTTCATCCTCTATCTACCATTCCACACACTCTCTTTCACTTTATTGCTAATGTTCTTGACCTTCAACACATTCTGTAAATCCTCGCATCCTGGTTCCATTTTCACTCTAATGAAATTCAAAAGTTACCAGGGGTCCTTGATTGACCTGTTTACAGCATGGTCTCAATTCTCATCTATCTCCCCCTCCCTGTAGTATTGGATTGTCCCCACTCTTTCCCATATTGTCCTGCCTAAAAGCCTCCATGGCTCCACTATCCAAGTTTCAAATCCCTCACATTATCATAAAAAGTTTATTCACCATCTCTATGGGCCTTTTTGTCCACAGACTACTTTTCAAATGCACAAGCCTCCCTCATTGTGCTGTATCTCCTTGCCTTTTCATGCTTTGCCAGGTTGGTCTTCACCATCTTTCTCCAATCTCCACACTCCTACTTATTCTTCAAAACCTAGTTCAAATGCCATTTCTACTGTAACAGTATCCCAAGTTGACTTGGTTTACTCTTCCCTCCACCTTCCTCTCTACTCTCAAAGTACTTGGTACAATAGCTCTACTGAGGGTTCTGGACTCCAAGTTTTTGCTTATGTGTACAACTCTCTCATTTTACTATGTACAGGAATCAAGGCTCATACTTCTTTAAATCCCAAGTATCTGGACTACATCCACCTAAAGCTGTACTAACTAAATGATTAGAGTCACAGCCAGGATTGGCAGTTCCAAGCAAGAGGAAAAAGAATCCAGCTTCTTAAATATATCAAGACAAGTTACTTCTCAGGCACACTCTCTTAAAATCCAGTAAACTTTCAGAATATGCAAATGATAATAAAACTTCCCTCAGTACATTAGAGTGACAATTACATGAAAATGACATAAAACTGCTCCCTTAAGGAACCATCTCAAGATAGCATCAGATAAAGTCAGGCTTTGCATTAGGAAGGGCACCACAAAGGGTGGGTGTGGTTTTTTTTTTTCAGTTTTAGTAACAAAGATGCCACAGTTTTCAGTATTTTGATATCATCTCTGTCTTTAGAACTATGGGCAGACAAGTATTTATTCTGAATGTTAAGCATACGACAGTGGAGGATTACCGCTTTTAGGCAAATAAACATGAGAGATGTGGCTTTCTGGTCCAATGGGCTACCCTTTCCAGGATAGCAATGGAATGCTCCACCCTAGAGTTGTCCCAGTTCTTGAATACAGAGTGAGCCACTTGCTCAAGTCCCCATCAGAGTCTGTCCCAGATGCTGGGGTCCCTCAGAGCTTCAGGAGTTAACGAAAATCCTGAGGCAGGAGGAAAGTGGCAGGGTACCTCCACACAATAATATTCCTGGAGTGCAACAGGCACGTAGCGTTGGGAAGTTAGACAGTACATCACTCTGCACACATTCACAAACAACTGCATCAGATTAAACCCCTAGCAAAGCCCATTGCCAATTCTGCAGAACAGAAAGGCATTCATCATCTCCCGTAAAAAATTTCCACTTTCTGGTTCCTGCATGTATCCAGCTAGTCAGTGTCAGCACAGAGCCCGGAACTCATAAGCTTTGTAGCTTTCAAGGTGACAGCTGCATTTCCAAGCCTATGGTTGCAGGCAAGACAGCATTTGTAATTGTCTTGTTGGCTAAGGGTAAAACAAATTCACATTTAGATCATAACAGATAAGCACTTCCCCTGAATTAATCACACATGGAAGCCAGAAAACACACTTCTATCAGGGAAATTGAATCTCATAATGGAAAACCCACCCATAATGAAACCAGACCCCTTGAAATAGAGGGACATTTTAGAATACTTACAGTATCCTTGAAGCAGGCATTCTTGTTATGAAACAAGTACATAAAAGACAGCAAGTAGATAAAGTGAACTGAAAATGCCTGGAGGTGAATGGCAGTCAGGGGAGCCAGGCTTCTAGGGAATCCATTCACCCCAGCTAGTGAGATCGAACTGATTACAGGCTAGGTGAAATTCATTTTTTTAAATTGATTTGAGAGAGAGGAAGGTAGAGAAACTGAAATATCTATGTGAGAGAGAAGTATTGATCAGTGGCCTCCAGCACGCACCCCACCCCAACCAGGGATCAAACACACAACCTGGGTATGTGCCCTGACAGGAATTGAACCTGCCACCTTCTGATGTATGAGATGATGCTTCAACTGAGCCACACTGGCCAGGGCTGAAATTCATTGTAAGATGTACTTATTGCAGACTCACTGTGTGCTTGGCACAGAAGACCATGAAACCTGCTTCCCTACTCTACTGGCAGCATAAGCCCTCTTGGTGAAAGCCCCTCCCTATAGAAGTCATACAGAATTTTCCCCTTTTCTTCTAACAGATGAATTTGAAAGGTACATTGTTGTGCTGTTTAGAGCAGGACTGTGTAAGTTAGACTATGTTTTTGGGGCAGTAAGGAGCCTGGGAGAAAACAGATTTTGTAAAAAGCACATTCTGTGTACAGAATATAATACCAGGACAGGTCATTGATAGTGAAAGGTAAGGGGAATGATCCATTATTAAGCAAATTCACTGTTAGCTGGGCAAGCATATGGAGGGAATTCAGGAGAGTGTACAAAGAGACCTTTAATTCAATTTGGAGTCATATTATTTAACTACATTGAGTTTTCCCAGAGATAAACAAGGAGGAGTTCTTACATATCGATGCCTTCAGGGACTGCTGCATATGATAATCCATCAGGAAAAGTTCCCCCTCCTGTGTGGGTCCTCTCCCTATCTGTTTGCTTTCCTTCCTTCCCCTTTTCTTCTCTCCTCCAGTAGGTCCAGTCCCCCAGGAAACAGACTCAGGGTCAGAGAGTCCTATGAGGAACTTTACTGGAAAGTGCTCTGGGAGCCACAGCTGTGGCTCAGTTTGTTGAGTATCATCCCATGCACCAATAGGTCATGGGTTAGATTCCCCCCTCAGGGCACAGATGTGGTTCTATCCCTATTCATTCGGGGTGCTTGCTGGAGGCAACCAGTTGATGTTGCTCACATCAATGTGTCTGTCTCTCTCCCTCTCTCTGTCTGTCTCTTTCTCTCTTTTCTTCCCTCTCTCCCTCTCTCTTCCCCTTCCCTCTCTCCCTCTCCCTTCTCCTTCCCTCTCTCCCTCTCCCTTCTCCTTCCCTCTGAAAAGAAATAAAAAAAAAAAATTTTTATAAAAGAAGGAAAGTGGATCTGGGTAGAGGAGAAGTTGAACTATTTGCAACAGAGGCCTCAGTCAACCCCACTGGGAAGTGGAAAGCTGGGATGACCCTTCAGAAAGTCCACATGGATCTTGGCAGCCACCTCCACAAGGGGGACTGTAACTTTGGACTAGGCAGCTCTCTTCAACTAAGGGCAGTTTCTTGGAGAGGACTCAGCTATGAGCCCTCAGCAGCCAATGCATTCCTGGCAGTCCCAAGGGCAGATTCAGGTAGCCCACCACAGTTCCATTTCCCTTCCCTTCCTCTCTTTACCCTTCCCTGTCTTCCTTTCTCTTCCCATGGCCCTGAGTCCTCTTTGTTCTTTCTCCAGGGCTCTGTCTATTATTATCTTTTGTCTACAGGATAAGTTTATAATAATTCCATTCCATCTATCTCCATTTGGATGGGGTATTTACAAAACAGCCTTTCACACTGACAATATGTAACTTCTCTTAGATCTGCGATAAAATTTTCAAGAAAAATTCTCCTTCTTATCTAAAGTCCACAATACCAAATGGATAACATATATTACCCTAGCCTTAGTATGTGCCATGGCCCCATAGGAGTGATTAATCTAGAAGTCTCCACCTCTGCTTCCACCTTAAGACATGCAATCACATGTTCTCCCCGAGTTTACCTAGTTTTGCATGTGCAATGATTATGGTTGAAGAAAAACAAATGTTAATACAATAAGTATCTTATTGAATTGAATTATGAAAAGTAGCAATATTATAATAGCTCTCACATATTAAGCATATGCTGAGCACTGCTGCTAGCTACTTCAAATATAGGTGCCATTTAATATTTACAACAACCTTACAGGATAAATATATTATCCCCATTTACAAGTAAGAAACTGAGACCTGGAGAGGTTATGAACTTGCCTACGATCACACAACTAGGAAGTGCTAAAAGCTGGCTGTGGTAGAGAAGGCCAACTATTCACTAAAATCCATCTGACTCATCCGTGATGCTGAGTCTCTGAGAAAGCTGCCTAGACAGGGTCATGCAGTTAGTTCTAGTTAAATGAATGTAAGCAGAAGTGATATGTGTCACTTGTGCCTTCTTCATGCTCTCTTTTCTGTCTGCCCACCATCTGCAGTGGGCCCTGAAGCCCCAGTGGAAAGTAAAGACATGAGATGCAAAGAGCCCAAGTCCCTTATTTACCAAGTAAAGGAAAGCCACCAATCAACCATGGATACCACGTTAGACTATTATGAGTAATAACCACAGTTCTGTTGTTCAAAGACACTGAAGTTTAGGGAATTACTTATGGTAGAAGCTAGCATTACCCTAATTAGTACACAGGATGAAAGCTAGTCTTCCACTTATATATTCATTTGCTCATTCATCTAAATGAATGGTAAAAGTTGTTTCAGTAACCTCGACCAGGTAGGTGTATATTAAACACTGGGGATGTAAATATGCACATGACACAGTGTCTTCCTTTTAGGAGCTCATGGTGTAGTGAATAAGAAAAACAGTTCAGAGAGGAATCCAAGATGGCAGCGTAGGTAAACACCTGAACTGCTGCCTCGCACAACAATTTCAAAACTACAACTAAAAGACAAAACGTCTATCACCCAGAACCACAGGAAAGCTGGCTGAGTGGAAGTTCTACAACTAGAAGGAAAGAGAAAAGAGCATTGAGACATGCACAAGCACTGAAAAGCTGAGGCACGGAGGCACGCGATCCGGGCTGGCGGCAGGCATTGCTTTTTTCAACCCGAAGGGAGACAAGCCCCCGATTACTCTGAAATCCAGTTTCTGGGGAGACGCTGGGGACCCAAACTCCTACGGGGAGAAGCTGGACTGTCTGACATCGGGTCAGAAAGTGAGGGTGGCTTGCTTGCAGAGCTGGGCGCAGGAATAATTGTTTACTGCCCTGGGGCGAGGGAAGCAGGGACGCAGTGAGAGACACAGATCCGGCTAATGGGCAGCCATCACTGTTTGCCATGCCCTAGCCTAGTGATGCCCTAAGACCCCGCCCTGCACAACCTGCAAACCCACCCAAGCTCCAAGCAGTGGCTCTAGCATAAGAATGGCCGCCCTATCGCAGCTTAACCTAGCAAACTTGCAGCCCCGGTCAGACAGCTCCAAAACCTCCAAACCCCAAGCAAAAAGGAGAAAACTGTAGCTCTTGCTATACCTCCTGCTGGGTGGCCTTAGACAGTAGCTGACCTGCACCCCATTGGAGATCCAGAAGCCAGTGTACCTAGTGGTCAGTGTGAGACACCAGATTTCAGCTCCTCACATCCATAAGTGACACGTTCAAGAGGCAGACTCAGTGAGCACCAAAGCCCCACTGAAACAAGTCCTGCACCATAGGCGTGTCTCCAATGCAGTTCTTCCATTATAGACACAGTGAGTCCTCACAGCCAATTGGCCTGAAGGTCATTTCCTCCCAGTGTACCAACAGCAATCAAGGCTTAACTATACCAAGACTTTGCACTCAGCCCACAAAGGGGTGTACCAAGAGCGTCCACCTCAGGTGATTGGGGAGGCTGAGCTACTGCCCCCTATAGGTCACCTACCACACAAAGCCACTCCATCAACACAGGGAAGCAGCCAAAATGTGGAGACAAAGAAACATATCACGAATGAAAGAAACGGAGGAAAGCAAACTACTGGACGACACAGAGTTCAGAACCACATTTATAAGGTTACTCAAGAATCTTCTAAAAACCACTGAAAAACTTGATGAGACCTTTAAGGATCTTAATGAGAATGCCAAAAAAATGGAAAAGGACCAGTCAGAAATGAAGCATACACTATCTAAAATAAAGAATATACAGAAACTCAACTGTAGATCAATGTACCCCAAGAATCAAACTAAAGATCTGAAATATGAGGAAACAAGAAACACCCAACCAGAAAAACAAAAAGAAAAAAGAATCCAAAAATATGAAGATAGTGTAAGAAGCCTCTGGGACAACTTTAAGTATACCAACATCTGAATTTTTGGGGTGCCAGAAGAAGAGAGAGAGCAAAATATTGAAAACCTATTAGAAGAAATAATGACAGAAAACTTTCCCTACCTGGTGAAAGAAATAGACTTACAAGTTCTGGAAGCACACAGAACCCCATACAAGAGGAATCCAAAGAGGACCACACCAAGACACATCATAATTAAAATGCCAAGAGCAAAAGACAAAGAGAGAATATTAAAAGCAGCAAGAGAAAAACAGTTAATTACCTACAAGGGAGTACCCATATGACTGTCAGCTGATTTCTCGGCAGAAACTATGAAGTCCAGAAGGGAGTGGCAAGAAATATTCAAAGTGATGAACAGCAAGAAACGACAACCAAGATTACTCTACCCAGCAAAGCTATCATTCAGAGTTGAAGGTCAGATAAAGAGCTTCACAGACAAGTAAAAGCTAAAGGAGTTCATCACCACCAAACCAGGATTACATGAACTGCTGAAGGGTATTCTTTAAGAAGAGGAAGAAGAAGAAAAAGGTAAAGATAAAAATTATGAACAACAAAATGACATCAAATACATACCTACCAACAAGTGAATCTAAAAATCAAGTGAATAAAAAATCAGAAGAACAGAATGGACTGGTGAATATAATAGAATCAGGGACATAGAAAGGGAGTGGACTGACAACTATCAGGGGGAAGGGGGAGTGAAGGGTGTGGGGAGAGATTGGACAAAAATCTTACTCCTATGGATGAAGACAGTGGCGGGGGTAAGGGCATGGGGTGGGGTGGGGAATCAAGTGGAGGGGAGGTATAGGGGGAAAAAAAGAGGAACACCTGTAATAATCTGAACAATAAAGATTTCTTTAAAAAGAAAAGAAAAACAGTTCACAACACTATGGAAATACTAAGGGAGTAACTGGCTCTGCCTGGCCTCATTTAGGGAGTTTCTCCCCTATGTAGGCACTAATTTACATGGCAATCTTATTTTTATCTTTTCTAAATTTATTGCATTAATATAAATTCTTCTCATGTGGATATTCTGATAAACATAGAGACTTGTTTTAGTAAAAAGAAATCTCTGAAAATCAATTCTGGGAAGGCGGGGAATTGAATTTAAAGTTACACAATATATTCAGTGGTTATTAGTAACTCTCCTAAAAATAATTCTTTTTGAATGCTGGCCACTTTTGTCTTCTGCCTTTAAAAACTAGTTGGTAAATGGATACATTAAGACATACAATTATAGATACACTAGAGGCCCAGTGCACGAAATTCGTGCACAGGGCTGGGGAGGTGTCCCTCAGCCCAGCCTGCACCCTCTCCAATCTGGGACTCCTCAGATAGGATTGGGCCTAAATGGGCAGTCAGACATCCCTCTCACAATCCAGGACTGCTGGCTCCCAACTGCTCTCCTGCCTGCCTTCCTAATTGCCCCTAACTGCTTCTGCCTGCCAGACTGATCACCCCCTAACCACTCTCCTGCCAGCCTGTTTGCCCCTAACTGCCCTCCCCTGCAGGCCTGGTCCCCCCTCCCCCAAACTGCTCTCCCCTGCAGGCCTACGTCCCCCACAACTGCCCTCCCTTGCAGGCCTGGTCCCTCCCAACTGCCCTCCCCTGCTGGGCTGATCGCCCCCAACTGCCCTCCCTTGCAAGCCTGGTTCCTCCCAACTGCCCTCCCCTGCTGGCCATCTTGTGGTGGCCATCTTGTGTCCACATGGGGGATCCATCTTTGACCACATGGGGGCAGCCATCTTGTGTGTTGGAATGATGATCAATTTGCATATTACTCTTTTATTAGATAGGATTTCTCAGACTCAGTTTAAATTATGTATTAATATGAGGAGAAGAAAACTAAGTAGAGCAAAAGGAGTCAACATACACTCATCACTCCCTCCACTGTTCCACTGTTATCCCACACTCCAAAGCTGGCCCACAACATTCCCCTTCTATTCCATGTTGCCTTTGGTAGAAAAACTTTTTCTTGTCTTCCTATGCCTCATCCATCCTCCATCCCTACCCATCCTTCCACGTCCACTCATACACCACCCTCTTCATTCCCCCAAAGCTTCCAGCCTACTTCAGCTCTTTTCCTTTTTTGAGCAACTCTGTATTCAATGTTTAGCTGTAATTAAGGACTTAATTGTTCCCTAAGTATTTTGTTCACATAACTCATTTTCCAATGTGACTGAAAATGTCTTTATGACATAAAGCATGATTTATTTATTTTTTCTCCATGTACATTTGCTGCCCAGAAATGTCCTGAGCACTTATATAATCAAAAAAGAAATGCCTAATGAGCCACTAACTAATATGATCTTCCTGCAAGGTCTCCTAGGTCCTCATGACAAGAAGCCTTTCAAAGCTTTGAGAAATTATGGGCTTTAGCAAACCTTGAGCAACAGGCAACTCAACCCAATGGGGTGCTGAGGGGAAAGCCAGAATTAGCAAGTCGGTCTGAGTTTTCATTCATGGCCTTGGACATAGCCTTCATGTAAACATCTGCATGGCCTTGGGACATGGTCTTTATGTAAACATCTGAGTCTCAGTTTCCCCACCCTTAGAGAGTAGATAATACTTTCCTCTTAGAATCAAAACAGGTTAAGTAGAAGAAACTCTGCTTTAAGGGAGTTCCATTTTTATTCAATTAGTGGATAGCAGACAGAATCCAGTCACTCTTGTCCAAAGTAATTCTAATAAGCATCCTAATATTGACTAAAGAGGGACTTTATCTCAGAACAAAAAAGCCCTCCCTTCTGAATCCATGCTTCTCCTAAAAGCAATTGACTAAATAAATGAAAGATATGATGCAGTTAACTTTGTGCCCTTTGCTTTTGCATCCTGGTTCTGCAAAGTGCTGAAAAGGCACTTCTCCTCTAATGGAACCAGGAGGGCAATGGTGAATTATCTGGTCATAAGCCCAAGATATGAACAATACGGAGAGGTGTCCCCTGTCATCACACTGTTCATTAATTGTCCCATATAAGGCAAGTCATGGGAGAGAGAGCCCTCTTCCAAGACGCAGCAGGGAGGCTGGGCGTCAGGGGAAGCTCAACAGCAGGGGTCTCTTGCTGCTCAGTCAACAAGCTCCAGGCCCCACTGGGGGCCCCTGGCTCCCGATGAGAGCTTTATTTTTCTGTCAGCTGTGACGCCCCCTCCTCTCATTAATACATGCCCTGGGGTCTTCTTTTCAGGAGCTGAGGCAGCATTCTTCAAGACAGCTTTCCTAATTGGTGAAGGTTGTGCTGGGGGGTACACATTCAAGCAGAGGCAAATGTTTGCACAGTTCCTTTCCTCGCCCCCTCTTCTCAGCTATACTCACAAGACCCCTGGGGCACAGTTTCCTTGAATGTTGTCAACACAGGCTGCCTCCTTTGTCTGTACCTACTGCCTCCCTGCTTTATATGCACTATCTGGTCTCTTCATCTCTAAGGAGTAGTTTAGTCCAGAGGCTTCAAGTTCAGCCAGGGATTGAATCCTGGTTCTGTGTAAACTTAGGCAAGCACTTCATTCTCTGCTTCCTAACCTGTGAAACAGAGGTAATAGCATTTCCACATAGGATCATTATGAGGATTATATGACATAATGTAAGTGAAACATTTCCAGGATAGTCCCTGCCACATAGTAAGTGCTCAATATTCATTATCATCCACTGCACTCTTTGGCCACCTATAAACTAGTTCCATCGCTCTCACAAAACCACTCTCTCAGAAAAACACTTTAACACCCCCTCCCAACCTAATCCATCTAACTCTTTTTTCCTCTCTGTTAATTTAAACATCATGCATCTGTTTAGATGAAACCAGAATACTGAGCACTTTTCCCCAAAGTTAGGATTGTACCTGAGATTTCTGTGCAAAAATGCAGAGTACACAGATAGTTTGACTATGAGAAAAAATTAAGAAAGACATTTACAAAGCTGGTGGAGAGTATGAAAAAAGTTGGGCCAGACATTAGAATGCAGTGAAGCAAATAAAAACAATAAAGGAGGCAATTATTAATTCCAGGAAAAATAAAAGATTATAAAATAGAGCAAATATAATCATAGCCTACTATTTGGCTCAGCAAAAAATAATATTTACCTAGCAAAATAATAAAAACCACACATATGGGATTAAACAAAATTTGTGAAATAAATATATTGAAATGATACAGGAGGTGAGAAGATAGGGGATGAGATTAAAAATTCTGGCTTCACAAAATAGAAAGCCATACAGAAGAGTTGCAAGTAGTTAATTGCAGAACAAAGGTCTGGGTACAAACGGTGCAAGCACTGGTTGGCTTCCCTTATCATCACTCCCAGGGACACATTTGCTTAACTTGGACTTCTTGTTTCCACAACTTTAAACTTGGCTAGAATAGAAGTCCTGGTTCTTGGAGAGCAACACTTTGAGACACTGAGCCTGAAGCTGTGACTCTACCTGATCACTCAGATGCTTCATACCAATGCACCACAGGCAGAGTTGGTTTTCTATACTGGCACAGAAACTGTATTCATCCTAATGAGACAGGATTGCTGCTACACAATGGGAAAAAGAGGAGTGAGTCTGGATCTCAGGGGATTCCCTGGGTTTCTCCTGGTGTTTCCATACCCACTGACCACAGGAAACAGGCAATTGCAGGAACTGAGTCAACCTAGGCTCAGACCCCTCAGGGTGAGGATCTGGGTCACCTACTAACCAAGCAACCTTGGAAGGGCTGGCTGAGGGTGAGGGAAGTCTGGAAGGGATAGTGGAGGAGAGAGAGGATGGATATCAATTGTGGCCTCAGAATCTGCTCCTCAAGGGAGACTGTAGTTTACTGCACTGCTCAATCTTTTCTGAGAGGCAGAGGTCAGCCTAGTCTTGGAAGAACAGTGACAGAATGAAATTAATGAAGAGCATCAATGGATCTGAGCTGTGCCAAGAGTGTAGCATAACAAACAGCACACTTTCCACCCTGAGGCATCATGCCAGCAGTACCATGCAGGCCTTGGTTCACTTCCTGACGATCACAGCTTGCCTCAAGTGCACATGATGGAGCCTGACTCACAACCCTGCAGGGACCTCAACTATGCATCTGGCATTTCCTCTATCCCTGTCTTACTCTCCCCACTCAATCACTCCTGTCTGCTAGGATCTCCTCCAAAATAAACTACCTTTACCCAAGTCCTTGTCTCGGACTATGTTTTCAGAGGGACACAAGGGAAGACTGAGATCATGGTGAACCTGGAGTTTTCACACTCGCTTATAACTTTGCACTTTATTTCTTTCAAAGCACCTTTATGAGTGATAGAAAAAGTGATAAGGTGGCTGTTATTACCAACTCCCTGTCATTTTCATTATTTAAACAGAGAAGGAACCTGAGGCTCGGAGAAGTTATGTGTCTTGCCCAGTGCAAGTGGTGTCCTGATATCTACAGTAGAAGCTATGGGTGCCTCCCACATATCTCCTTTATTAGGTCAGTTTAGCCATCTCTCAGCTGCTATATGCATTGCTGGTAAGAGAATCCTCCAGAGAATTGTCTTCCATGGCTATAAATGACTGGGAGGATATGTACATCTACCCCACCAGGAGCCACCCACAGTGAATGACTGACAGATAACAGGGGACCAAAGCCCAACCGCCCTGTCTCAAGGTGGACTTCTCTGTGATCTCATTCTTTCCTGCGTCCCCCTGTGATCAGGCTGAGGCTAGACTTCAGCTGAAACATATCTTTGCTTATCTTCTTCCCCTGCCCAGTCCTGTTCCCTCACTTCCTAACAGGTTTTTCCCTCAATAAATCACTTGCACATCTCTGTCTCTAGCTCAGTGGTTCTCAACCTTTCTAATACAGTTCCTCATGTTGTGGTGACCCCCAACCATAAAATTATTTTTGTTGCTACTTCATAACTGTAATTTTGCTTCTGTTATGAATCATAATGTAAATATCTGTGTTTTCCGATGGTCTTAGGCGACCCTGCTAGCGGTTCTCAACCTGTGGGTCGCGACAGGTTGACCATCGGAAAACACAGATATTTACATTATGATTCATAACAGAAGCAAAATTACAGTTATGAAGTAGCAACAAAAATAATTTTATGGTTGGGGGTCACCACAACATGAGGAACTGTATTAAAGGGTCGCGGCATTAGAAAGGTTGAGAACCACTGCTCTAGCGAATCCAACCTAAGACAAGACCTGTGGTTTATGATTTGTAGTCCAGTGGTTTCCCCACTGCAGAATGTCATGTGATTAAAGAAATACAGGAGATGCTACATACTGGTCCCTTATTAATGCTGGCAACTCATCGAGAATGAACATTTTTCCTCCGTCCAAGAAAATAATGTGAACTGATTTCATAGTCTTTTTTATAGTAACACTACTAAAGGAGTGTGTCTGCCTTAAATAAGGATACAGATGTGGTGCTTTTAGATACAAACTTTTAAATATTTCAGGTAATATATTTTAGCATCATCACTTTATGCCACATTATATCATTGACTAATTACAAAATGCTAGAAATCCAAGGTGTACAACAAAACTCATAGATCTATGTAATTAACATGTCTCATTTTAGAGCAGTATATAAAATAATTCGTCAGCTCAGAAGTTCCTGCCTACAAAATGATAAAGTTATTATCTATTCTCCCACATTATTCTGTTTCTTGAGGCCTAAAACGAGGTAAATTTTCTAAACTTCAATTTTCCGAAAATTCTTAAAGACAGTGGTTCATTTTGTTGGCAATCATCCATGAGAACTGGCACCTATATAAGTCAAGGTCCAACTAGGAAATCAGAAGTCACTTTACATACCTAAAACAGGGACTTTAGTAACAGAGACTTCGTGGCACAGGCAAGGGAATTGCTATTGAGAAGCCAAACAGGAAAGGGCAGCAGCCCAGAAGTTAGCAACAGTAGAAAGCTCCAACAGCCCTAGGCCAGAGGGATCAAAGCAGGAAGTAGCTGCTGGGGTCCCTGGAGAAGCTGGTGCCCTGGCTTCAGCCACCCTCCAACCCTGCAGTGCTCCTGCACTGGTTGACCCCTGCGGAGGCCAGCCTACAAGACGGAGCCTAAGAATCACGGCAACCTGCCAGATTGGATTCCCCATCACAGGGAGCACAGCGGTACGGAGGGCATGGTGGAAGGCATGGCAGGCAAATAGCACCAGGACCAGCACATCCACGTACTACACACTGCAGTAAAGACCTTCTAAAGCAATCAAAGGCCCCCATGTGGGGAGCAGCATGTCAAAATCATTGCCTGGAATCCTAACACCAGAGAACCAAACAAGGGGGAATCTCGTCTTTGATTCTGCAGCTAATGATACTAGAAATCAAGACCAGAGGGAAAGCCTCTGACTCAGGATGGTGGCAGCACTTAATGCTTTTTTCAGAAAAACTCACTGCCAGCCTTAGAAACAGACTTGGGAACGGACTAGGCAGCTTTGTAATAAGTATAAATCCAATCAGAGAGAAGGAAAAGCACCAGTTAGTTGTTGTTGTTGTTATTGTTTTAGACCCCTAACCTCCAAGCCCTTCTATAAAATGTAAATATTTGCTGTCTCTCTTCATGGTAGGCTTAAATGTAAGAAATACTGAATTTTAAAATGTGTTTCTACATTTTGGAGTGAAAATCCTACTGTGAACACTAGTTATTATAATTAATGATTACAATGATACTCATTAAAATAAAAGAAAAAGTTGATTCAAGCATGAAATCTTTGAAGCAAAAAGTGAAATTTAGCAGAGAAAAGTCTACTGCTTAAGCACTCATTACTGTAATGAACCCAATGATTTCTTTGAATCATTACTTTTCCATGTTTTATTTTTTAATTTCAAAGATAATACCGTCAGAAACTGCATATAGTCAGAAACTGTGTCATGAACTATTAAAATCTGGGAAAGCAGAAAATTTGGGGAAAAAACAAAAATGTCATAATCCCACCAGCACAAATACTGTTAGCATATTCGTGTTCCATTCATAAATAATTTGTTAGAGCTCTAAATGAGAACCATTATTGAGAGTCCTATGCTAGACAATGGACAGTCTCAATTTGATTATTAGTTTAAATCACAACTTTCGCTTACTCATAGCCCAGGGGAGCAATGGAGAAGAGAAGCAGGAAAACAATGTATTTGCGACCCTTCCCACCATATTTCAGTGACTCAGGAATCTGGGTCCAAGGAAAGCTACTACTGTTTAGGATGCCACAGACTATAAATCAATTGTCTGAATTCCCAATAGGATTTCCTATCCCCTATTAGAAGCATATTTCAAAGACTCCATAAATAGCTCTTATGAGAGGCCTCCTACAGGAGTGAGAACTAAATTTCCATTAAAGAACATTTTCCCTATCTTCTTGCTTTAAGTTCCGTTACCTTGTGCTTAAAAATAATTTGAATATAGCAAAATTAGACATTTAATTCTGAAGACAGAAGACCCACAGTATCTCCCAAAACCTAGAATCTGTGTCACTCAATTAGCACCAAGTAAATAATAAAAAATAATGTTTTATCATTTGATACTTTTATGTGTATTGTTCTCAACTTCCATGGAGGTTGTAAACTAGGTGGCCAAGGTCTGACCTCATATTTTCCTGTTATCCAACAGCCCAACTCACTCACCAAGCAACTTGTACATGCTCAATGTGTACTTTTGATACTATTAACTCTAATTTCAAAATAAAATTGGAACAATTCAAAAAAATTGCAAGTTACATTCTGGGATATATTTTGCCAGACATTCATATGGCTTTCTCCCTTATTTCATTTAATCTGACACTCACATATCAACCCCTTAGAGAAGCCTTCTTTAACTAAGTAATGAGAATTCCCTACCACTTTCATCCTTCCCTGCTTGCTTCCTTTTCTTAGATGGATGCTGAATATATTCCCCACTAAAATGTGAATTCCACTATCCTTCTTATTTATTGCCATATTCCCAGTGCCCAGAAAGACCCTAGTTCTTAGTGATACTCAATAAATAAATACAGAACAAATAATATGTGAGTGAGTAAAATTTGTACATACACAAAAATTTATATATAAGACAAAAATAATTGGCCTAGAAAGTGTTTAAATTACCATTAAAACCTTTTTTTTAATTTATTTAGATTTTATACATGAAAACCAAATAAACTGCACTCCACTAATTGATCATTATAAAAAGTTCAAATGATACAAGTGTGTAAAGTAGCCATCCACCCACTCTAAAGTAAGGCATCCTGAGGAGTATGGGAAATAGTCTGGGAACATACAAGCATAATAAGTGATTACTAATGAGTAAAATGCTTTAAGATTTAATCTTTTTAAATATAATCCACTGAAATTTAATCTTTCATGAGCATAAAGGATTCTAAGGCCAAGAATCCTTTTGTTTTACTTTAGATTTTTAGTTACTCTCTGAGTCTTAATTTCCCTATCTGTAAAGTGGGGATAAATAATAACTAGCTCAGAAGATTGGTATATAAGTGACAAAATATAACTAAAGTGCTTATCACAGTGTCTAGACATAGAAACAAAATAGGTGATAAAGATAGTAAGTTCAGGGACTAGTGAAAAACCAAAAGAAAGACCTACCCAGGACAGCAGGGGTCAAAGAAGCTGCTTAGAAATGATGGCACTTGAGTTTTGAAGGATCACCAGGCATAAGTCAAATCTAGGGACTGGAAATTGAAGGTCATTTTTGGCTGAAGGAAGAGCACATACCTTGAATAGGAATTTTAACAACCAGCAAGCAGCTTTAGGAAGGAAAGAGTATTTGCAGAAACATCTTGAAGGGCTATTCTGCAAAGGGAAGGTGAAGCCACAAGCCAAGGAGACCTGAAAACTAGACAGAAGTGAAATTGCTTAGCATGAAATATGAACCAAACTAAAAGTGGGTGAGAGCAGAGAAGACTGAGAAAATAGAAGACCTGGTAACACAGCGCAAGCCTAGTTTATAATTATTTGAGTCTAGAATTGAGCTCCATTTTACATATAATCACAAAGTATTTTTGCACACTTTGAGCAATGAATTTTTCAGGAAGGAAGTTATCATATAAATTTTATAAAAATTGGACTTTGACAGTTTGGAATTTTCCACAAGTTGGTCACTATATTAGTTTCCCTTTGCTGCTGTAAGAAATTACCACAAAGGTACATATTTATTATCTGACAATTTTAGAGGTCATAAATCTAAAATGGATCATCAAGACTGCGTTTCTTCTGAAGGTTTTGCAGAGAAATCACTTTTCTTGCCTTTCAGCTCTACAGACTGCCCACATTCCTTGGCTCATGGCCCTGCAACATTCCAACCTCTTCTTCCCTTGTTACACCTCCTCTGACTCTGACACTAGTGTCGCTCTTAGGATAACCAAGTATAATCTCTCCATCTTAAGATCTGTAACTTATTTATATCTGCAAAATCTTAAAATTTATATGATAACTTCCTTCCTGAAAAATTACCTTATGTGCCATAAGGTAACAATTTTCCAGAAATTGGGATATGGACATCTTTGGAGGGGCCAAGGATGATTTTGGGAAATCATCACTGACTAACCCATACATTGCTCATGGATTTTGAATGGCTAATGTAAAACACCTGCATCAGACTGCACTAGTCATAGTCACAGTCTCAGTAATTCTACAGAAAGGTGAAATATCTGACATTCTTGTATGTCTCTGACATATTCCTGCCCAAGAATTTACATTTACATTATTACTTTACTACCTTACTTTCCTTGTACTTCTTTTTGTACAGTTAGAGCATTTTTAAAGGTATATGTAAATTGGTTACATTATCCATACAAAAAATAGAAGAATCATTACAAAATGCATCTGAAATATTTACAGCAAAAGAGGTTATTAGATCTGGTAGGATTGAAAACCTGGATGGTTTTCCACTGACCTGGATGGTTAATTATGATTTTAGTGAGCTGAGTGGTACTGGAAAATCTACCATATATATTTTAATTCTTGTTCAGAGGGCGCAGCTGCCATTGAGCCATGGTTGACGATTGTCATCTGGAAATTCATGCTAATGTTTTAGATAGTCCAATTTTTTCAGGACAAGCCTTAAATCCATACATCTATGTGAAAACACTCATATTTTACAATATTGGCTCAGCATTTTAAACAAATCACATAAATGGGCAAAACAAAACATGACTGGGTTATAAATTTCTAATTTCTGCATAGGGAATCATCTTTATTATAAGAAAAGGGGAAAAAGACATTTTCATTCTTCCCTTCTGAAATCATATCTATAGCATTTCTTAGGCATAGAAATTTTTAATCTATGCAAATCAAAACAACTTTTTTGTCTTAATTAACCTAAAAGGCCACTTAGAGAAAGCTGAAGTCAATGATAATTCAGGTTTGTTTGTTTGCTTGCTTGCTTTTTCTGAAGAAAAATAAAAGGCTCTCCTAGAATCCCTATTGCTGTGACTCGGTAGAGGTGATCTCCATCTCTTTTAAACTCAACTTGCTGGTTCTGTCATTTTTTATTCAGGCTTCATCTTCCAGAAGCCACTCTGCCTCTTTCATGGGCCATGAGAAGATAACATGGGCAAAAGATAATATGGACTCCACTTCAGGCAGTCTGGTTTCTTTTCCAGCTCCTGTCAGGACCTTCAAGGGGAATTGTCACTACCAGAAAGCAGTGACTTTTAATTTCCCTTAAGCTAGATTCAGTGTTCAGATCCTCACTGTGATGTAAAAACCCCAAATGATTCTTTTTTTTTCTTTTTTTTTTTTTTTTATGCCAGTAGGAACTGCATGAGCAGACAGAATTTAACTCTTGGGTGCTATAAACCCATCTTGTTCTCTACATTTTCCCCAAATTCAGCTGCTACATTAAACATTCTGTATATTACTATTACATAGTGTTTCTCTCTTTCCTTACATTCCTATGAGTGGGGCATGGATCATCCTTAGAGACTCTAGAGGCTCAATGCAAAACGTACATGGCCAGTTGGAGCAGATACTTGACAACACCCAAGCAAATGCTATGAGTCATTTGTGGGAAGATAATCAAAAAGAAAAACTGATCCAGCAGTCACATTCTTTGGTATTTACCCAAATGGATGAAAAGCTTATATTCACACAAAAACCTGCACATGAATGTTTATAGCAGCTTTATTCATAATTTCCCACCTTGGAAGCGACCAAGATGTCCTTCAGTAAGTGAATGGATAAATAAAATGTGTTACATCCAGATTATGGAATATTGTTCAGTGTTAAAAACAAACAAGCTATCACACCACAAAAAAATATGGAGGAACTTTAAAGGCATATTACTACCTGAAGGAAACCAATCAGAAAAGGTTACATACTATATGGTTCCAATTGTAAGACATTCTGGAAAAGATGAAACTATGGAGAGTAAAAAGATCAGTGGTTGCCAGTCATTTGGGAGAAGGAAAATATGAATAGATGGAGCACAGAGGGCATTGAAACTGTTCCATATGATACTACAAGAGGCCTGATGCATGAAATTCATGCAAGAGTAGGCCTTCCTTCCCCTGGCTGCCGGCACTGGCTTCCCTCTGGCACCTGGGACCTGGGCTTCCCTCGAAGCCCTGGCTTTATCCTGAAGGTCATCTGGAAGGACATCTGGTCTAATTAGCATATTACGCTTTTATTATTATAGACTAGAGGCCTGGTGCATGAAATTAGCGCACGGGGGGGGGGGGAGGTGTCCCTCAGCCCAGCCTGCAACCTCTCCAATCTGGGACCCCTTGAGGGATGTCTGACCACCCATTTAGGCCCGATCCCAGATGGGCGGGCAGACATCCCTCTCACATTCCAGGACTGCTGGCTCCCAACTGCTCGCCTGCCTCTACCTGATTGCTCCTAACTGCTTCTGCCTACCAGACTGATCACCCCCTAACCACTCCCCTGCCAGCCTGATCGATGCCTAACTGCTCCCTGACCAGCCAGATTGCCCCTAGCTGCCTTCCCCTGTCAGCCTGGTCACCTCAAACTGCCCTCCCTTGCAAGCCTGTCCCCCCAACTTCCCTCCTCTGCAGGCCTGGTCCTCTCCCAACTGCCCTCCCCTGCTGGCCTGGTCTCTCCCAACTGCCCTCCTCTGCTGGCCCAGTTACCCCTAACTGCCCTCCCTGCTGGCCTGATCGCCCACAACTGCCCTCCCCTGCAGGCCTGATCACCCACAACTGCCCTCCCCTGCAGGCCTGATTCCCCCCCACACACCCCCAACTGCCTTCCCCTACAGACCTGGTTCCCCCAAACTGCTCTCCCCTGCAGGCATGCACCCCCAACTGTCCTCCTCTGCAGTTCTGGTGCCCCCCAACTGCCCTCCCCTGCAGGCCTGGTCTCCCCAACTGCCCTCCCCTGCAGGCCTGGGTCCCCCCCTCCAACTGCCCTCCTCTGCAGTTCTGGTGCCCCCCAACTGCTCTCCCCTGTAGGCATGCCCCCCCCAACTGCCTTCCTCTACAGTATTGATGCCCCCTAACTGCCCTCCCTGCTGGCCTGATTACCCACAACTGCCCTCCCTTGCAGGCCTGGTCCCCCTCAACTGCCCTCCCCTTCTGGCCTGGTCCCTGCCCCCCCAACTGTCTCCATCTGCAGTCCTGGTGTCCCCCAATTGCCCTCTTCTGCTGACCTGGTCCCCCCAACTGCCCTCCCCTGCAGGCCATCTTGTGTCCACATGGGGGCAGCCATCTTTGACCACATGGGGGCAGCCATCTTGTGTGTTGGAGTGACAGTCAACTTGCATATTACTCTTTTATTAGATAGGATAATGGTGAGCACACATCATTACATTGAACAAAACCCATAGAATGTGCACACCAAGAGGGAGGCTAAATGTAAACTGTGGACTTTGGGTGACAATGAGGCATCAATGTAACAAATGCATCACTCTAGTGGGGATGGTGATAGTGGAGGACCTGAGCATGGGGATAGGGGAAGTTGAATGGATGGATCAGAAGGGCAAAAGAACACTGCTGAAGGGACATAAGGATCGAATTAGAAAATGAAAATAATACCACAAGAAATGTTCAAGATGTTTCTTTTAGTCTAGCAGGAAAAACTAAACGCTATTTCCCCAGGGACCTGAGACTAGCATTGGGCTCCACTATTGTCTGTGGCATGATTGGCTCAGGTATAAATGGGGGAATGGGGTGTTTTTCCAATATACTTATCAACATTTAGGAAGTTCTCAAATACTAGGTTCCAGAGAGAAGGGGCTGGAGGAAAGGTACAAATATTAATAAAATGCAGTTTCTGTTTGGAGGAGAACCTGCAGTTCTGGGGGATAGAGTGAGCTTACACTCAAACACAAGCAGGGTGATGGGAACTGGAGGTGGGAGGAAGAAATGATGGTGGGCTGAACAGAGCAGTACTCCAAACTTGGGTACTGGCTCCCTACCAATTAACTATACATTTTTGAACCCAGATCATCTAACATCTAACCAGTTAATGTTTTGTCTGAATTGATCTTATAGCTAAACAATGTAATTTTAAGAACAAGGATAAGATCTTCCTACCAACCAAAAATTGTTTCCTGCTTGCTAACACCAGAAATTCCACCCCTTCGACTCAATTTCATTAGCTTCTGTTGCCTATTAAAATGCAAATAACCTTAAGAGAGATTAGACTTTAAGCCATATAATTCAAGTATAACTTCTGTGAATTTATTTATCAGATCTGTGAAGATTGCTTTGATAGAAGAAAGGATATAGTAAACTCAAGATTACTTAATGCCAGAAATGCTTGGGCAGGAGACAGAATATTTAAAACACTCTGTTAACTACAGGCTTTGGCAATTTAATTTCACTCTGATTAAAATCAAAAGAAAACGGTGCAACCAGAACACTGAGTATATGCTGTTTTTATTATTAATGTTGTTATTAATCTTGAAAAGATACTTGGGGAGTAGAAACTGTATTTTGTGGGAAGGAGAAAAAAAGGTCTTCTATTTATTTCAGCTTCACTCACTGAAGTTACATGTTGGGGTAATAGAGTAGTCATTTGCCAGCCTTTGTTTTCTATGCATTTATTTCTCTCTGATTCCCTTAAACTGAAGGGTTCAAGAATGATTTTTGGGTATTCCCATGTCGTACAAAATAGACCTCAATATAAACTAACCGCCTTCATTTTTACCAGAATTTCTAGAAAAATCAATGAGATCTAGTATGACTTTGGCCACATTAGTATGACCTTGGAGTTCTTTCATGAGCATCCTAGATGCCACCACTACCATGCTAGCCTCTAAGGCCAGCTTCCTTTTGAGTTCTGGCTAAAGAACAAAAATACCTTCCCTTGGTTTCCTTAGAGATACTGGGATATTTGGCACTTTTAAGCAAAAGGAAAGTAAACACAGAGGGGAAATAAAGCATAAAACAGCCTGACTTATGCATGAGAGGTTCTTGACCCTACTAGTTAGGTAACTCCAAGGGTCTAAGCCCTTCGCATTCCAGGCTCTATCTCCCAATCTATTAACCATATGAAAGCAAAAGAGTCCAACAATACTACAGCAGCTAGCCTGGAGCCCTTGACTCTCACATCCCTGCTCATAAATACCAATGACCTACGTAAGAGCTTTCCAGGGGTGCTACCTCTCAGCCCCTCACACTTGTTCCCTGTGTCTAATCTGAGACTTGCCTCTTCCTCAGTTAATTAATGACTTTGCCCTTCAGGAAAAGTAGCTGCCATCCCCTTACACTGTTCCTCCCTCCCCCATGCAATTCTCCTTGGATATTGGTTAACTCCATAGTAAGCCAAAAAGATATCTTACCCACAAGATAGCATTTATATCTATGTAAGAATAAATATACTCAGCTCAAGGACAAGGAGGAACAAGATGGGTGCTGCATCATGCTCCCTTAGACTGCAAAAAACAGTCTCTAGGGCAGGGTCCATGTCTGTGTATATCACCCCTGATGCCAGAATGGTGTCTGGTATAATTAGGTACCCAATAAATAACCATTGTGTTAAAGAATGAATTAATACATTCAATGATTTCCCCACCACTTAAAATCTTAAGTGAAAGACTAACATAGTGCTCAGATGCAGCCCCCCTGATAAATTTTGACTGTAAGGACATCATCAATAAAGCTTTCATTGATCAAGCTCCAGCATTAAATCCTCTCTACTGTTCACTTTCCAATGTAAACACTTAATTATGCTAAGTTGAAGAGAGACTAATCACCTAAATAAATAACACACTGGAGATAGAATCACCCCAAGGGAAAGGCAATAGTTTCAAAATACTTCAATTCACTGAGGCAAAACAAAGTTCCTACACTCAAGCAAGAAAAGGCCACAGTTAATAAGAGCTAGTATTTATTAGGAAGTTACTATGCACTACGAAATATAATAACCTCATCATTTGTATTGTCAGTTTAATCTTTAAGACAACCCAACGAGTTAGGAATTATCATTACCTCATTTTGCAGATTTTAAATGTAAGGCTTAGAGAAGTGTTTTTGCTCATGGTCACTTACTTGTTCAAGAGGTTATAGTTTTAAACTTTGACACCAAGGTGTCTAGGTTTAAATTCTGAGTCTGCCTCTTTCTAGATAGCTGTCCTGGTCTGTCGCAGCTACTACAATCACCCCATCCTGTGATCCACAGGGGATATTTCCCAACACCCCCAGTGGATGCCTGAAAGCATGGCTAGTACTAACTCCTATATATACCATGTTTTTTCCTGGACATACACACCTATGGTAGAGTTTAATGTATAAATTAGGTACAGTAAGAAATTAACAACAATAACTAATAATAAAGTAGAACTATTATAACAATATATTGTAATAAATATATATTACTGTACTTACCTTTTCACTTAAAGGAAACACTTTACAGCTTCTCTTTCGTATATCCAAAATACCAGCATGATTACTCTTGTGTTTTGGTACCATTATTAAGTAAAAAAAAGTGACTTGAACACAAGAACTGTGATACAGTGACAATGGGTCAGAAAACCAGGATGGCTACTAAGTGACTAACGGGTGGGAGCATGTGGATACACTGGACAAACAAGAGCTGAGTCACGCCCTGGATGGGACAGAGCTGGACAGCGTGAGATTTCATCACACTGCTTAGAACAGCACACAACTTAAAACATTGTTTATTTCTAGAATTTCCCATTTAATATTTTTCAGACCACTATTGACCAGGAGTAACTGAAATCACCCAAAGTGATACTGCAAATGGGAGGTGGGGACAATTATATAACAAAATACCACAGACTAGGTAGCTTATAAACAACAAAAATTTATTTCTCACAGTTCTGGAGGTTGGAAGCCCAAAATCGGGGTACCAGCATGTTGAGGGGAGGGTTGCAGACTTCTCACTGTGTCCTTACATGGTGGAAGGGGCCAGGGAGCTCTGTGGGATTTCTTTTGTAAGAGCATTAATCCCATTCATAAGGCCAACCTCCCAATACCATTTTTTTTTTTTTTGCGGGGGGGAGGAGGGGAGAGGGGGAGGTGTGTGTGTCAAGATTTGAATTGAAGGAAACAAATATTCCGACAATAGCACTAGGCAAAGACAGCTTAACACATCTGTGCCTCACCCACAAAATAGAACTATTGACTGTACCAGTTAAATTATTGTCTCTCAGGTACAAACCCATCTTTCTGTAACCAACTTTGTGATGTCAGGCTTGGGACTCTGTAAAACACATTCCTGCTTTATCAGCAGGCTTCTTGTTAGCTCTGCCAGTAGGGGGTGTAAGAGGGACTGCAGAACTGGAAGAGCAGGAAGGAACTTGCTTCTTGTGCATTTCCTCCGAGTGCATTTCCTTAGTAACACACCCATCTCAACTGCTTGCAGAGCCACTGAATCCAGTTTGCAGTTTTTTCCCCAGGGCTTGCGGAATCAGCCCACAGTGTGCTGGGCAGCACCCTTTCCCCAGAGGTCTGAATTTCAACTCTGTGGAGCAGCTTCCTCTAAGCACCTAAGAAGTTTTAGTAGTCTTGGGATTGCCACCCCCATCTTAGAATTCTCTTTTTACTCTCCATTACCTAGCTAACACTTTTACAGCTAAATAGTTATATATTAAAAAAGGAAGGGAGCAAACAGAACCAGACATTAAGCCTAATAAACTGGCTAAGCCTAAGCCTGATTAAGTCTAGAAGTTACAGCTTCAGCTGCCTCAGAGAGCAGCCTCATCCTCAACCAAGGGGACCTTATCCCTGAAGTGGGCTCCCCGATGGACAGCTGGCTATTATCCTGGATTACTGAGGGAGAAGTAAAACAATAAAGGAGACATTCCTCTGCTGGGTGCATGCCCAGCAGAAGTCAAGATCATCCAGGGGGAGGAAAGCACATGTGCAATGGAATGACGCATGGGAAGGTGCTTCTATTTTGAGACATGCCGGGTAAGAACTAAGATGATGATCACAAAAGGAGGAGCCTAACCTGGGAAAAGAATTGGATGGGATAAGGGACAGACCCTAGAAGATCTAGGAAGTAGCTTGGTTAGGAGGAGGGCCCAGCACAAGCCTGTGAAGGATTGGCAAAGAGATTGGTTCATTTGAAAACCAGCTGGTTCTTTCCCAAATCCAAGATAATATAACCAAATTTTAACAAAGACTTCTCTCTTGGTAGCTCCTATTCAACCATGATTTCTCTCTCTAGCAGCCACACACGCCCTGCAGCCATGAAGGCCCAAGAAAGGGCCTGGGTGCAGCAGCCCAGAGCTGGCCAGAGCACAACTGGGAACAGAAAGCTAGCTGGGCAGGGACAGAGACTAAACTTGGGCATGGATTAAACTGAACTGCCACAGCTTCAGATGCCCTGCCAATGCAAGGACAATGGCACAGGATTTCTGGACCGGGCCTTCTTCTGGACTTGAAGACATGGCTGGACTTCTTCCACAGCGGGATGGAGCTGAGTGACCTGACAGTGGATGAGACACTGGAAACCTGGAGGCCGTCTTTTATTTCTACTTCAATAAATCTTACCACTGCACTTCATCGTCCCATGAGTGGGTCACTGAAATGCTTTTCTTGTGACTCCATGGAAGCGCCCTATTCCCACCGGCAACACAACCAGTTAATGATTCTTTACATTATAATCTCTGTTGAAATTATTGGTGTGATTTCATTCTCTTGACAGACCCCGAGGGATACAAGAGCACCCACCTCAGAGGGCTGTTGAGAGGATTGAATGAGTTGATAGTTGTTAAGTGCTCATAACTGAACCTGGAGCCCAGTGTTTGCCATATCAATGTTAGCCCTTATTATTTAGTAAGTGTTAAAGCTGAGTTGTAATCCACGCCTTTCCCTCTTCTTTTCAACCAGCATGATGTTTCTCTAATAAAAATAGCTACTATCTTAGGCAACTGGGCTTAGAAATTTCATAGGTGCTACCTCTTTTAATCTTCTTAAGCACCTCTTAGATGCTTTGCATTCTTAAAGTGTTTTTTCCCTAACAATTGACATCAAAGAATGGTATTCTGAGTCAATATGTCCATTATCCTGAAAGGTTAGGCAAGCACTTTAAATACTTCAAGCATCTATATTAGAAGAATAAGTTTTTAACATGAACTTCTCCAAATCTATTTATAATTGTCCTATGTATCACCAGGAATTAACAAAACTTAAACGTGTGTGTGTGTGTGTGTGTGTGTGTGTGTGTGTGTGTGTGTGTGTGTGTCTGAGGATTAAGATTTTGGAATTTCAGATTGCAATTGAGGGAAAACAGTCAAAAGACACAAGATAGTTTCAAGATAAATTAGTACTAGGGATGCAATGTACAACATGATGACTATAGCTAAATCTGATGTATGGTATATAGGAAAGCTGTTAAGAGGGTAAACCCTAAGAGTTCTCATCACAAGGAGAACATTCTTTTACTTTTTTTCTTTTCTTTTTATTGTATCTATATGAGAAGATGGATGTTAGCTGAACACATTGTGGTAATAATTTCATAATAAATGTAAATCAAACTGTTATGTAGTATGCCTTTAAACTTATACAGTGATGTATGCCAATTATTTCTCAATAAAACTGGAAGAAATAATAGGTTAGCAATCTAACATGGACTATGGAAAGAACATTAAAAATACTTGACCCTGTCAAAGCATTTTGCTAAATTAACACATATTATTATAATTTTTACTAATAATTTGTGGTTACTATGTAGTACTTAACCTCTGTGAATGTTGATCATTTCATACCAGTATAAGCTTTTAAACTTTGTAGCTTAAAATTTACAGAACATGAATTGAGAGACAGTTGCAGTGTATAAGACTGGGAAGGGCTGATCTTTCTCCCTATTTCTTGGATCATCTCCATTCAGTTTACTAGTCCAAGTAAGGGAGATAGATCCTTATGAGAACTACCTCTAAAGGAATAATTTGACAGAGGCAAGTTCAGCTTCCTACACAGGCAGGTACTTAAGCAGACGACTGATGAGTGGTGAAAGCCTCCTCTGTCCAAATATATCTGCCTCACTGGTCATGTGAAAGTTCCCCAGTGTGCACTTCTTTGGAGATGAAAATGAAAATGTTACCTGGATGTTTGAGAATGATAGTAGCAAATGGATAAAGACCCAAAGAGAAATAATCTTTTTCATGAGAGTCTGAGAAATATATCATATGAGGAATAATTAAAAGAACTATGATATTAATAATGGGAAAAATAGAAGAATTTTCAGGGTAGAAGCTATTTCTCTTCCAATCAAGGAAAGGCTGCCATGAGAGAGAATGTGGCATACTAATTCTAGGTAGTAACAAGGGCAGGAACATGAACAGTGGCTTGAAATCACAGGGTATCCAATGTGAATAAATATATTTAAAATATTTTACAATTTCAGTGATCCAAATGAAAAGAACTGCCAAGGAGATAATGGTACCCCTGTTGAAATGGAGTACTTATGCATTGGTTAGAAACCATATGCTAGGGATAGTGGAGAAAATCCTATATAATAAAGAGCTAATAAGCTAATTAGACCAACAGCAGAATGACCGTCTGAATGACCTTCTAGATGACCTTCCAGACGAAGCCGGGGCTGCAAGGGCTGGCCAAGGTAGCCGGGGCTGTGAGGGCCAAGCCCCTTGCATGAATTTCGTGCATCAGGCCCCTAGTTGAGTTAATAAATAAGTCAACAAATGTGTGTGTGTGTGTGTGTGTGTGTGTGTGTGTGTGTGTGTGTCTGAAGATTAAGATTTTGGAATTTCAAATTTCTATTGTTTTTATACCTAAAGTATCAATGAGATATTATAGAATTTAAAAATTATTAAGTATCTATTTTGTGCTAGGCACTAAGATGTGTTATTATTATTTCATTTTATTTCTAAAATAAACTATACTAGTAGGTACGTTCATTCTCTTCATACATAGCTAGTAAAGTGACAGAACCAGGAACTGAAACCAACTCTTTCTGACTCACAAAGCTCATGTTTCAGCCAATTCACCACAGGCCACAGGTGAGGGTCATTCTCCAGAGACAATGCTGAGAGAATACAGTTCAGTAAAAAATGTGACCTGATATAGGACTGAATGCCTTCACTGTGGAGGGCTTAGAAAATAAAGAGCTGAAACTGGAAGAGCATCTTCATGACCTTGCTTTCAGAACCACTTGTCAGCCATGGGCAATTCTTAGTCCCTGAGTTTGCAGAATATCTCTCATTCCATTTCATTTCAAGGGTCACTCTCCAATTTCAGATTTACTATTATGGAAGCAAAGTAAATGAAGACTCCCAAATACCTTGATTCTGGGTATATCCTTGCCTTCCAAAACAAGTCACTCTATTCCAGAAAAAAATAAAGGCACCCATCGAAATAATTACTCTTTAAAGGAACAATGAAGGAGGGGGAATCATACCTTTTGCTTCGTGCTTGATTTCAGGCCAACTCGGGAGTGACTCTTGGACTAGAGGAAAAAGAGAAAGAAATCTATGAAAAACACAGTATGACAGTATAACTTATTTTGATGCCATTTTTTTCTGGAAGGTATTAGTTTAAAGTTAGAAGTCCCTTCCCCTAATCTTCCTTCACAGCCTCTAGAAATCTAAGAATAGAAGCTCAGCAAGGACTCCAGTGCTGAATTTTACATACTGAATGGGAGACTGTTTAAATCCTGGAGCTGAGAGTGCAAAGATGCACCTACACTTTGTCAATGCCGTGCTCATATTTACCGACTCAGCAACTTCTTAGAGGACACCAGCAGAAACCAAAAACTGCAAATATAAGGAAATACTTCCAGCTATAATAAGGCAAAGGGAAAAAAGAGGGTAATAAATAAAAGAAGAGGTAAGGAAGACAGAAGAAAGGAAAGAAACAAATGCTCTATAAGTTGGAAAATGAGAAAATAGGAACCGAATAAAAGAGCATGTTTGACAAGATTCCCAAGTGTCTTTTTATAGGGAGAATTTTAATCTTGCTCATTTAAATATATTTTCATTAGATTAAAACAAATCTCACAAAAACATTAGTTCTTATAGAGGGATTCCCCCCCCCCAGTTTTATTCATGATTATCTAATCATATATGGAATTAGGAAAGATGAAACAGGCATTAATCTATGCATGAGAAGAATTTGATATAGAATCCTATATAATAAAAGATAATATGCAAATCAACTGAACACCAGAACGACCAGTGGAACAACCAGTTGCTATGATGCGCACTGACCACCAGAAGGAAGATGCTCAGTGCAGGAGCTGCCCCCAGCCTGTAGGCCCCAGGCCAGCCAAGGTGGGTGCCAGCAGGGGCCCTTGGATCGCCCT
Source organism: Corynorhinus townsendii (assembly GCA_026230045.1). Lineage (NCBI taxonomy): Eukaryota > Metazoa > Chordata > Mammalia > Chiroptera > Vespertilionidae > Corynorhinus > Corynorhinus townsendii. The sequence continues at coordinate 54,356,178 of JAPDVU010000001.1, forward strand.
GCTGGTCACCCCACAGATCGGCCCTGATTGCTGGCCAGGCCTAGGGACACTACTTGGTCACAAATTTCGTGCACCCGGCGTCTAGTACCATTGCAACTTTTCTCCCACCAAGAAATAAGGAAAAGTCAAGCTTACTAAGTTTGGCATTCAGATAGTGAATATAACTCACTTTAAGTGTAGCATGAATCAAAGTTAACTCATCCAACTACTATTTGTAGCTAGAAAAATGTCTCCCTAAGTCAGGAGCCCTCAAATTGTTCAGTCCCATGATCCCTTTATACTCTTAGAAATTATTGGTGCCCAAAGAGCTTTTGTTTATGTGGGTTATATCCATTGATATTCACTATTAAGAATTAGAACTGATATTTTTTTCATTTTTCAAAATTTTAAAATATTTTTTACATTCAATATTATTTGATATTAGTTTCAAGTGTACAGCATACTGGTTAGACAATCATATACTTTACAAAGTGTTTCCCCTGATATTTCCAGTACCCAACTGGCACCATACATAGTTATTACAGTACTACTGACTATATTTCCTATGCAGTGCTTTACACCTTCATGACTATTTTGTACCTACCAATGTATGCTTCTCAACCCCTTCACCTTTTTCACTCAGTCCCCAAAACCCTTCCCCTCTGGCAACCATCAGCCTGTTCTCTGTTCCCAAGAGTCTATTCCTGTTTTGTTTGTTCATGTATATTGTTCTTTAGATTCCACATATAAGTAAAATCACATGGCATTTGTCTTTCTATGACTGACTTCTTTCACTTAGCATTAAACCATCTAAGTCCATCCATGCTGTTGCAAATAGTAAAATTTTGTTCTGTTTTATGGCCGAGTAATATTCCATTGTATGAATAGTTTTCTTATCCACTCATCTACTGATGGTCACTGCATATATTCTTTTGAATTAGTATTTTGGGTTTCTTTGGGTAAATCCTGAGAAGTGGAATCACTGGATCATAAGGCAATTCAATTTATAATTTTTTCAGGTAACTCTATACTGTTTTCCACAGTGGTTGTAACAGTCTGCATTCCCACCAACAGTGAACAAAGGTTCCCTTTTCTCCATATCCTCACCAACACTTGTTTGTTGATTTATTGATACTAGCCATTCTGACAGGTGTGAGGTGATACCTCATTGTCATTTTAATTTGCATTTCTGATGATTAGTGACTTTGAATATCTTTAGAATTAAGAAAAATTTTTAAATATGTATGTATTCATTTTAAAATAGCAATAATAAAACCATTATATGTTAAATAACATATTTCTATATATTTTATGTATATTCCTAAACAGAAAAATATTAGTGAAAAGATGCCATTTTTTCAAATATAAGGAGTTCCAAAATATGTATGCACATACTTTTTGATAGCTCAATTGATATTTTTTTCTTTTTAGATTCAAACCAGTGGAATTAATAATTATACAAAGTGTGTATACATTTTGGGGAAACACTGTATTTGAAACGTCAATGTTTAGTTTAAATGCTTTTGGTTAAAGTAAATAAGAAAACTTCAGCCTCATTCAGATATGTAGTTGCAAAAGTAAAGAGTATTTGTAATAATCCTTTCAGATAATTTTGAATATTTTTCTCTGATAATATACCAAAACCTTAGAATTGGTAGTTTCCTACATGAACGTTTTGTACTCCATTACATAAAAATGTGTTGGTCTACCTTGCACTTTGAATAAATATTTTATTCATGCATGATTTTATAACATTCTGCACTGGCCAATTGGATATTAGTGGATTATGGCAGTTTTCCAAATATTGACACATTTAATTACATAACATTTTTTAATTTTTATTTATTGATTTTAGAGAGAGAGGAAGAAGAAACATTGATTTGTTTTTCCACTTAATTATGCAGTTATTTCTTCATTCTTTAATGTGTTCTGTCTGGGGATTGAACCCCCAACCTTGGTGTATTGGGATGACGCTCCAACCAACTGAGCTACCCGGCCATAGCTATATTATCTTTTAAAGGTACATCTATCAAACACCAACCTCACCAAAAAAACCTTCAACAGCTGGTAAGCTATCAAGCTCATAGTAACAGATACAAGTTTTCCAAAATTCTAATTTTACTTGAAAGCTTGAATTTTATTATTAGCAACAAATACTGTCAGTTGCTTTCCTTGAAACAATAGACTCGCTTCATTCATTTTTGCAAACATGTCTGCCAGCTACATAAGTGTGAATAATCATATTTCATCTATCACTTGTTCTTTGAAATTAAAATGGTGTTTCATGTGAAAATGAGGCTAGTTTAGTTGATCATTCAATCACAGAAGTGCTTTTCTTCCAGCCACTGAAAGTTTATGTACATAAGTGCTTTGTGAATACTTCCCATTTTGGCAAATAGAATCCTAAAAAGTTGTGTGTTCAAGGGTTAAGATTTAGTAAACAATAATTTTTACTATTTCATCAAGGGTACTTTTAAGTGAAACTGGCATTTCTTTTCTGCAATGCAAATGTACAGTGATAAAATTATAAGGATTACTAGTATAACGTGGTGCTACTTCTCAATTCATGCTGAAGCACCAACAGTTTTCACCACCATTGCTCTTGCACAATCAGTGCAGATGTCATCTAGTATAAATAAATAAATGCAAAGAACATCTTAATATTCATTTTGAAAAGAGTCTGGGCTTCTCACATTCCTTTCAAGAACCACTGTTCATAATCATTTAAAGCAGTTGAGCCAATAGTCATTAGACACTCCTATATTCATAGATATGGAGCTTAGGAGGAAGAGTCAACAAAAAAGCAAGTTATCATTGTTTCTGCTTCATTCCCACTGCCTTAGAGGAGAGAGACCAAGACACCAATCAGGAGGAGGCTCTGTTGGACAGAAGCTGGGATGGGTAAAGGAACTTCGTAAGAAATCTGAAGTGTTCATCTTTGACTTATTCAGTGTTTTGAGATCCATTTACACTGTTATGGGCTGAATTGTTTACACACACACACAAAATTCATGTGTTAAAGTCTTAACTACCAGTGTCTTAGAAGGTGACTGTATTTGGAGACAGAAAGATAGGGTCTTGAAAGAGGTAAATAGTTAAAAATGAAGTTATATTGATGGGCCCTAACCCAATAGGACTAGTGTCTTTATAAGAAGAGGAGATTAAGACACAAACAACACACATACATGAAGGAAAAGCCACATGGAGATAGAGAGGAAAGCCATCTGCAAGCCAAGGACAGAGAACTCACCAAAAACCAACCCTGTGACACTGTGCTCTTGGACTTCCAGCCTGCAGAACTGTGAGAAAATCAATTTATGTTGTTTAAGCCACCAGTTTGTGGCATTTTATTTTTGTGGCCCTAGCAAACTAATATATAGAGCCCAATGAATCTATCTCAAAGAAGTCAAGGTTCAGCAAAACCAGCTCCTGAATAAAAGGGGCAATTACCACCACATTCATTGTCAATCACATATATTCCAAGGAAGATTGTCTGGATCAGTGGTTCTCACACTTTAGAGTTCATGAAGATCATTTAGGGAGCCGTTAGCCATACAATTTACCAAACCTCCAACTCCAGAAATTCTAAGTCAGGAGCTCTAGAGAAACTGCCAGGAATGTGCATGTTAATACCTGTTTTTTCCAGGGAATTCAAATATATTTTTTTGGTGTCCCCAAAAAAATGTATATAGTACACTTTAGCAGCTGATAGCTCTAAAATAATATGCATTTTAATAAATACTATCTTTATAATTATTCAAAGTGTGTGTATACATTTTTGGTGACACCCTATATCCTATCTAATAAGAGAGAAACATGCAAATTGACCGTACCTCCACTATGCCCACCAGCCAATCAGAGCAAGTATGCAAATTAACCCAACAAAGATGGCAGCAGCCACGGAGCTGGAGAGAGCAGGAGGCTTGGGTTGCCCCCGGCAATGGAGGAAGCCAAGCTTCCCACCCTCCCTGGCCAGCCCTGGCCTCCGCTCAAGGCTACAAAGTTTCAATTATAGAAGATAAATAAATCCCAGATACCTGCTTCCAGCCAGCCCTGGCCTCTGCTCAAGGAGGCACTAAAAAAAGAAAAAAGGAGGAGCTGGGAGCTTGGGTCACTGGGGGGCATGGCCAGCCTGCAAACAGCCATCAGCCCCTCACCCAGGCTGGCCACACGCCGCCCGCCCCCCCTGTGGGGACCCTCACCCCATGGGGGCATGGCCGGCCTGCAAACCACCACAGGCCCCTCACCCAAGCTGCCCCATGCCCCAAGGGAACCCCACCCTGATCCGGGACACCCTTCAGGGCAAACCAGCTGGCCCCCACCCATGCACCATGCACTATTTATACTAATAAAAGGGTAATATGCTAATTAGACTGGGAGACCTTCCAGGAGACCTTCCAGACGTTCTTTTGGACAAAGCCATGGTGGCGGGGCCAAGGTAGAGGCAGTAAGAGGCCAAGAGGGGAGGGCAGTTGTGGGAGATCAGGCCAGGATGGGACGGCAGTTGTGGGTGATCAAGCTGGTGGAGGGCGGGGCCGTTGGGGGTAAGCAAACCAGCAGGGGGGCCAGTTGGGGGTGAGCAGGCCATCAGTGGGGGTCAGTTGGAGGTGATCAGGACAGCGGGAGGGGGACAGTTCGGAGTGAGCAGGACAGCAGGGGGGCAGTTGGGGGCAAGCAGGCCAGTGGGGAGGGAAGATGGGGCAAGCAGGCCAGCAGGGAGGGCAGTTGGGGGTGAGCAGGCTGACAGGGGAGGCAGTTGGGGGCAAGCACACTGGCACTGGGGGGCAGTTGGGGGTGATCAGGGTGGCGGGGGGGATTTGGGGGCGAGCTGGCCAGTGGAAGGGGGCAGTTGGGGGTGAGAAGGCCAGCAGGCAGAGTGGTTAGGGGCAATATGTAGGCAGGCAGGCGAGTGGTTAGGAGCCAGCAGTCCTGGATTGCGAGAGGGATGTCCAACTGCCAGTTTAGGCCTCATCCCTGTAAACCGTCAATAGGACATCCTTCAAGAGGTCCCAGATTAGAGAGGGTACAGGCTGGGCTGAGGAACACACACCCCCATGCACGAATTTCGTGCACTGGGCCACTAGTATGTAGATAAATTTGAGGACCACTTGCCTGCCAAAGACAATGGTAACATGGGTTGAGAAGTATGAAATACAGAAACAAGTACTAATTCTCTCTTTCTTGTTGAAGAATCTACATAATGAACCTCATTTCCCTTCCCCTTTTAAATGCCTGGTGTTAAAATTCTTTATTTGATTGAACCAGTGGGTGGGACAGGGAAATGGGTCGAATGTTGGCAAATTACTCAAGGTAGTCCAAAAGCAGACCTGCAAGTTATTTAACTCCCTAATTTAAACACATAAGCGCACAAATTCTGTATTTTTATTTTTAGAAATTCAGTTGGGTTTCAATACAACTTTAAAGATCCATGGATGTTCAGTTGGGTTTCAATACAACTTTAAAGATCCATGGATGTAGCCTTAGTATTTCTCTCAAAATGATAGCAAATATGACCTAAAGGACAACAGTTACACTTATAGAGGAAATTAAAAAGCTGTGATGATTAATTTTATGTGTTAATTTGACTGGGCTAAGGGGATGCCCAGATAGCTGGTAAAACATTATTTCTGGGCATGTCTGTGAGGGTGTTTTCAGAGGAGATTAGCATTTGAAGCAGTAGGCTGAGTAAAGAGATTCAACCTCCACATTGTGGATGGGCATTACCCAATCCTTTCTTAGAGGATCCCAAATGGAACCAAAAGGGGAAGAAGGGAAAATGATTTCTCTTGCTTCTTGAGTTGGGATGTACATCATTTCCTGCCGTCAGCATTGGAGCTCCTGGTTCTCAGATCTTTGGACTCCAAAATAATGCCAGCAGTCCCCTGGTTCTCGGGCCTTCAGACTCAGGCTGAATTATATTACCGACTTTTCCTGGCTCTCAAGCTTGCAGACAGCAGATTGCAGGACTTCTCTGCTTCCATAACCTCGTGGGCCAATCCTATAATAAATCTCCATATATATATATACACATACACACATACATACATACATGTTATAGTTTTATTTCTCTGGAGAAGCTCGACTAATACAATAGTCAACCCAATTCTAGAGAAATAGCATTTGCATTTGACATTCAATGAGTTATTAGGTCGCTCCCGATAAATGTCTTATCTAGACAGAATGGAGGTTGGGCCTAGTCAAAAGTCACCTGCATCTTACATATCATGCTATGCATTTGGTCTCCCACTTACAAATTATGGCCTTCTAAAAACTTATTTCATTAGTTAGGTGATAAGAACTTAGAGCTTCTTTTCCCCACAGAAATAATTTTAACCTCTGATATGACTGAAATGCTATGCAATTTCAATAAAAAGGGATACTATCAAAATACTAACAAATATACAAAGCAGAAAAATAATAAAATCAACTAAGAAAAAATATTTTCTTTTTTCCATGTGTCTTGAACAATAGTGTGAATCAAAAAGCAGTTTGAATTTGAAGAGGATGGAGACTAAGGTAGGAATTCTGGAATTCTGAAGAGGTCTTGTTAAAAATTTCAAGACATGGCATTCACTGCTAATATGTCTGATGTCCGACCCCTCCCCTCCCAAGCAGATGGTTTTGCTTTTCTTGATTCAAGTCATCCCCTGTATTACTCTGCTCTTTAGCAGCTATAAATAGGGTCACTTAGGACCACTAAGTAATGAAGAATAGCAGGAGAACAAATTAAGTTGTTAAGCAGCTCTCTGTGGCAGGGCACACTGCACCCAGGCCAGCTCTTACTGGGACTCACTGTTGCCTATGGTCACCTGTGTCCCAGCTTGAAAAACACAGAAATGGTGGGGAGATAATCAAAAGGGAAAAAGAAAAACCACCTGTTTTTCTCAAACATATCCATACAAATTAGAAAAAGAAAGGAAAGGCAAGGTACAAGATAAAAATAAAGACGTAGCTAAGCTCTGGCCAGCGTGGCTAAATTGGTTGAGCATCATCGCATGCACCAAAAGATTGCTGGTTCAATTCCTGGTCAGGCCACATGCCCAGGTTACAGACTCAATCCCTAATAGAGGGTGGGCAGGGGGCAGCAGATCCATGTTCCAGTCTCACACCAATGTTTCTCTCTCTCCTTCTCCCTTCACTCTCTCTAAAAGAAAAAAAAGAAAAATATTTTTAAAATAATAAACTAAAATAATAACAAACAACATCAACAACTCATATTCTTAAGCATTTACAATAGGTTCCACAAAGTTTTACATGATCCTCACAACTTGGCTACTAGGTAAATATAATTGTATTATCTCAGTTTTATAGATGGGAAGACTGAGATATATAAAGCAAAATAATTTGCCCAAAGTCATATACTGCTGATAGATAAGTGAAAGAACCAAGATTTAAACAGTCCTGATTCAAAGCCCAGTGACTTAAACTCTATAGGATGTATATGAGAAAATTTGCCCAAGAAAGAATGAGCAGAGTCCAGAGTAATGAAAATCAGAGAATACACAGCAACTGTGTTGCATGAATAATTGCTTCAAGAGAAAGAAAGGAAGTTATGGAAAAGAGGTGGCTGATCAGAAATTCCCCAAAGTCAGACTTGGGCTAGCCTCAATAGTCAAGGATCCCACGACTGTTCTCTGGAGGCAGCAAATGGCAAGAGGGGAAGGAGAGCAGAGTGACTTTGCAGTGAGGCAGGTAGGGGAGGGTTCTTATGTAACTGGCACCACAAATCATGTGTGTCTAACTTGGGAAATGCCTGCATGGTATTTTATTGCAGGCTTCAAGACGTCTACATAAAAATAGCCCACCTAACAAGCTACCCCTATATCCCCACATACACATACATACAAAAAAAAAAGGAGGCAGGAGCAAACTTTATTTTAAAAATTCATGATTTTCTTCTATAATCAAATTATACCAAGCTGCCATGGAACTCTGACCTTAACTATTATAAGTCAGTATTAATTAAGAGTGCGTTCTAAAAAGTTACTCCAAATCTGAAAATAGCAAGAGGTGGGTGTGATTATGTTTTCCAGGCCTATTTATGAAAACGAGCGCTCTGACATCTAAGCCCGCAGTTGTGATCGAATGTATTGCATGCAGGACTTGAATGAAAACCAAAAGAGAATGTAAGTGACCTCTCCCAGCAAATACCACTCATTTTCCCCACCAGTGAGCCTGCCCTCATCAGAAAGGGCAATTCCTCTGCTCCTTTCAGCAGAATGAGGAAATGTTTCCGTTTGCTCTACCAGCATTAAAAATTCTATTTAAACCCCAGGATGAAGCTGACAAGGAGACCTCTTAAATATGGGCTCTGATCTGAGTTCCCTTAATTAGAGCTTCAGGGTAATTGAACTGGATAATTAGCAACCCGATAACTCATGGGAGTGTTTGACCACTCTCTTAGCAGGCTGGACCCTGAAGTGTCACCCCATGTTCAGAGACTGGAACAAGGGACACCTCTGAGCTGATGTGACATTAAGAATGCCTCCCACGTCATGTGCTTGTCTGGGCTTGCTTTCCAGAACAACACAAGAAGAAATGGCTGAAGTGGAAAGGCTCCAGAAACAAGAGTGTCTGCCACCTCATGATCTGTCGGGTAATAACAGTGCAGTCAAGCTGCACAGTATTGAAAGAGGATACTCCCCTGACCTGTGCTTGTTTTGTAATCTGATCGTGTCTGGAAGAAATCAGGAAGGTGTTTTACTTCCAAAGGCCTATGGCGCTCTGAATTGTAATTCTTTCATAAGGCAGGCCACCAGCTCCCGACTGATGGAAAGGCTAAGTACCGGACTCTCCAGCAGTATCCGGAGAGGAATATCTGCATACGCGACTGGACTACTGAGCTGCTGTCAGGCCACTCTAGATCCCCCTTCTCTAATCTTATTCTCTACCCACCTTGGGTCCTACCTGGAGGAGAGATGACTGGACGATCTAATCTGGGAGCAGCAGGGGGTCAGCATCAATTCCTGCTGGACAGATTCTGGGAGGCCACACCTTGCTCTTTACAGACCCACTAAGGACTGAAGTCTTGTCCCACAGTATGAACCTGTTATCTGGCCTCAAAGTGCTCCCGGCATCCTAAAACATATTACCTGCTTGTACACTTTAAATGCTGCATATTCTCCTGATGACTATTGTGCTCTTCTAAATTCCAGAGGCTTTATATATAGCATCTCATTTAATCCCCACTACAATCCTATACTACAGGTACCATTATTGTCACTCCCATACTAGAAAGAAACCAAAGCCCAGAGAACTTACCTGATTTGCCCCAAATCAGTGTCTGCCAGAATCTGAACTCATCCTGTCTTTAAAGCTGTCTTTCTCTTTTTCTTTTAGAATATCTCTGATTTTTAAATTTTTCAATTGTAGCAACATACACATAAAATTTAACATAGTACCTATTTTTTTAAATACTCACCTGAAGATATGGGGTATTTTATTGATTTTAGAGAGAGAAGAAGGGGAGAAAGAGAGAGAAACATCAATGTGAGAGAGAAACATCAATTGGTTGCCTCCCTGACCAGGATCGAACCTGCAGCCTACATATGTGCCCTGACTTGGAATCAAACCCACAGTCATTTGGTGTATGGGATAATGCTCCAACTAGCCTAACTACCTGGCCAGGACCATGGTACCCATTTTTAAGTGTACAGTTTGGTACTGTTAAGTGCACTCACAGTCCTGCATAAGCAATCTCCAGAACTTTTTCATCTTGCAAAACTTAAACTCTATATGCATTAAACAACACCCATTCCCACTTCCCACAGTCCCTGGCAACCAAAATCCTTTCTGCCTTTATTAATTTGACTAATCTATGAAACTCAGGTAAGTACAATCACACAGTATTTTGGTTTTTTGTACATTTTGTTTATCAGAAGTTCCTCAATGTTGTAGCATATGCAAGATTTCATTCCTTTTAAAGGCTGAATAATACTCCATTGTTTGTATATACCACATCTTGTTTACACATTCACCTATTGATGAACATGGGTTATTTCCAAAAGCTGCTCTTCTTAACCATGACACTTAATCATCTCCTATATACCTTGCTCTCTATGTTCAGATCCTCTTCCAGGACAGCCCCGTGAGCACTTAGGTGCTGTGGTCTGCCTACCTGCTTGTTCTTTCTTCCTACTGCCAGCTGGTGCCTCTACCTGGCCCACCCTTAGCACCTGTCTAGCCCTGGGGTGGGAGAAGGAAGGCTTTAGTCCTAAGCTCCAGTTTCTCCCTGTCTGCCCCAGTTGCCGGGTTCATTCACCTCTCCATGCCAGCCCTGTTATGAACTGCATCAGCTGCAAAGAACATGGTTTCTAAGGAGTGGTGCTCTCTGGCATACAAATTACTTGGGAGATGAATCCCTCCTATCTCTTTTGAACATTCTTCTCAGGCATGCCGCTGACTGAAGCCGGGAAGCTCCTGTTACTATTAATAACGCTACAGTAAGAGGGGAAGAAGGAGCTGTGCTGAAAATAAAACAATGATGAACTCAACACACGAACAAGGCCAAGACAAATGACTATAATGTATTCTGGATCAGTATGTCTCTAAGGCTATTAATGTGCAAAAGTCTAATACTGAGCATTCTCTGAAAACACAATGCCACAAGGAAAAACACTAAGAAAGGCCAGGTATTTTACATGATAAACTTCAAGGTAAGGGTTATGTGTCAGAGTTCTCTATAGCTCTCTGAAGGCACATACTAGTAGTAGGGATATTTCATGCTTAATTTGCTCCAGGATCCATTTGTTCATCTTTCTGGCAGTCTAGGGCAGTGGTCGGCAAACTGCGGCTCGCGAGGCCGCAGTTTGCCGCTCTGTTGACTAATGAGTTTGCCGACCACTGGGATAGGGGCTTAATCACAAGGAACAACAACAGCCTGTAATTATTGGAATCGAGGTCAGTGGTCAGCAAACTCATTAGTCAACAGAGCGGCAAACCGCGGCCTCGCGAGCCACAGTTTGCCGACCACTGGTCTAGGGTATCCATAGAGCCCTCCTTTAATACTGTATTTCAAATGAATCCATTTTTTTCCCATCAGCAAGAGAGGCAACTATTTTCTTTGCCATCACAAATGAAGGAAGAGGATTAAAATTACTCAAAGAACATTTAGAAATTCACACCTCCCCCCACAAACACATGTACTCATCCTACATCCTTGAAAGAACTTTTTTATCTTTCTGTTCCAAAATCTCCTCCTCTTCTGTACCTTCTTCCCAGAAAACATGAAGAATAGCACAGTCCTGAGGTGTCAGAAGTGGTGGCTGATGGTCCCAAAAGGTCTTTTCATCTCCCTTCTCCAGGTTCAAAGACAGCCAGGACATGCACATGCACACAGACACCTCTCCTTGCCTACCAGATTGAAGGGTCTACACATCCATCCAGCTGTCCATGCATCCCCACATCTACAAGTAGTTACTGGACCCACTATGTGCCAGATGCTGCTGGGGACACAGTGCTGGGCAGTCAGTACAATTACTACGAATATCCATGTGCCATGAAGTACAATTACTACAAATATCCATGTGCCATGACGTTATCATTAAACCCTGTCTAAACCTCAAGCGTGCAAAGTATACCTCCACTAAAGTTTGATACACTTTAAGGTTATTTACTTCATGCTGGACTGTAGTTCAATTTTTATATTTTCCATTTGGTATATTTATTTTACTAGATGGCTTGGATTGAATTTCTCACCAAAGTGCTAACTAGTCATCTCAACAATATTTATGGTGGGCAAAATCTGCCCTTTGCCACTGTTTTATGTTATCTCTGGAATCATATAATTGATTTTTTTTTTTTTATGTGAAAGGGCCATAGGTTTTGGAAATACTTCCAAATGCCTTTCCTTTGAGAGTAATCTAGTTTCTTTCCCTGCTGTCCCTAGGAAGGGAAAAGTATAGTTAAGGCTTTTCCATTACTCGCCCCCGTGAAGACCGAAAGCAAGAGGATATTGGGTACAGGCATCTTTTTTATCTTTTACATGTGCAGTATAATATGAAGCATACACACATAAGGAAAACAACAAAGGAATGATAGATTTTTCAATCTGTGGAGGTGTACTAAAATATTTTAGCTATTATAGCTTTTTGTGCTTTGAAGTCAGAGAGATAGCCTCTCAAAATACACTTTCAGATTCCCTCAAAACAAACAAAACACACACACACACACACAAATAAACCACAGAATTGTCTCTGATCCAATTTTTTATATGATTTCTCAGTAAATTTGCACACAAGCTTCTGTGCTGAGTTGAATTGTCACTGCTTTTAGTATTTGGACAGAATGTAACTGTTGAACTCCTAGGAATTGAGGTCGGTTCTGGTGGGCTTAAGCAAGTGAGAAGGAATAAGGGGGACAGGGGCTCTTTCCCTTCAGAACGTGAAGTTTCTGCCACTGCCTCTGCCCCAGAGGTCTCCCAGCTGCCAGACCTAAAGGTTTTTCTCCAATGATCCTCCTATTGTTTTGACTTCCCCTTGACCCATATGGTTTAACAGGAAAGTGTTTGTCCTGTGTTGTTTTCTTTCAGTAAATGACATGACACCTCCTGGCAGGAAAGAAGTAGGGTCGAAAACCTGAAATGTTACTACAGTTGGCTTTTAATTGGAGTAAGGGCCTTTTCAAGGGGACATTATTTATTCATTCATTTAATACTTATTTTGGGAAAAACAGATTTTAATTGCTATTATATTATCTATAAATCACTGCAATTTGGGGAAATCTTTACATGATCCTCTCTGGGAGATAGTTACTTTTAATGAACTTGGATAATTACACTTCTCACTCTTCAAAGCCAGAATCCCTGACCACAGCAATCCTGATCTGCCACTATGAATAACACACTCGCTGATCCCAGTAGCAAAATCACAGAAGCTCACCATTAAAAAGTCACCTGAGTCCTTTTGATCACTGGCCAACATTTATTAAGGTGCTTCCTAACGTTAGGGCAGTTGCTGGCCTCAAGAGTCTTATAATTTAGTGGGATCAAAATGTATGCATGCTCAGAATGAAAAATAATCATAAAAAAGCAGTATATACTTAATATCAAATATAAATTTCCTCTAGGAAGTTATACAGAGAGCTCTGACCGTTGGTTAGAAGAAGATGCAAGTATGAGGAGGCCTAGAATGCTGGAATCTAGTTAGACAGGTAAAGATAGGAGCCCACCACAGTGTCAGACATATAGGTGGTCAATAACTTCTACATAAGCAAGGAGGTTGTGCTTGCCAAGCAGGGAAAAGGCCATGGATAAGGGCACAAAGGGAGGAATAAATGCATATAATGACCCTGGGGAACAGCATGTCCAACAATTTCTCCGTCAGGTTATGGAGAACAAAAGGAAGAGATGGACAAAGAGGGCAGTTTCAAACTCATAAGGACTCATGGATAATCTCACCTAAATTCTCTATTAAGGGCTCGTAATTATCTGGATTTGTTGTTGTTGTTCAATTCAATTCCATAAGTAATACTGTAAGTATTACTACACATGCCAGGCCTTGTGCACTCAGGATGTAAACTTGAGTAAGTTTCTCTGAACTCAAGGGTCTCCTAGTCAAATAGTCAAACATGTAAACTAATGACTGCCAATCAATGTGGCAGATATTATCCTGGAATATGCAATGTCCTAGAACAAGAGCCAAAAGGGAGGTATGGGAGACTTCTGGGAGGTGGTTATGCTTAGGCTGAGCTCGGAAGATGCTCTGGCATTGTTAAGGCCTTGGAAGGAAGGGAGGGTAGGTGAGGGGGGACAGGGAAGGAGCGCCAGGAAGAGGGAGTGAAAAGGTGTGAGTACACAAGTCTGGGACTGCATGTGGGCAGGTCTGTCTGAAAAGTGAAGCTTGAGGAGTAGGGGCTGAATACATAGGAACAAAGAAATAGGCAGAGGTCTGGTTATTATTCAAGATTCTGGACTTCACACCATAGATACTGGGGAACCATTGAAGACATTTACATGGAAGCAATGGCATTCACATTCATTTTTAGAAAGAAAACTCCAGTAGGATTACAGAGGTCTAGAGAGGAATTAGAAGAGTTGGTAGGACTTTACTCATGCTGTTTTTCTATTGCCAGCATTGGTAGTAATGTGGGTTTTGACCCATAGCAAATACCCTAAACTCAGTTTCTTTCCTAGCTGTGGCATGACAACCTAGCTTTGACAAGTGATGTCTGTGCTCAGTTTCCTCACTGCAAAGCAAAGAAGCTCTCGAAGCTCCAGATAGTGATAATTCTCCAGGCCTTCTCTTCTTTATGTTGATTTCCATGGAAGGTAAGCTAATTTAAATTAGGCTGTTATCAAATTTATCAAAGATTTTCTTTTAAAGTTTTATCTAAGTTACAGGGAGGCTTAAAATTCCCAGAAAATTGTATTTATGTACTGCATGTGTTTGCATAGACTTTAAATTAAACTGCACTTATGAAAACCCTGTGGGTTTTTCGGATTAAATACTATATTTCAGTCCTACGAATTATGCCAGTGCACAGAGTGTACCCAGAGGAACATTCACTCTCCACTTGCTTATTCAACCTCCCAGTCCGAGCTCAGCCCAATTTTATTAAAATCTCTATTAGTGCAACTCAGTTATGATTAAGTACTCTTCCTACTTTTTCAAAAAGAAACGAATGCAACTAACTCTTGATAGCCTATGTCAAGTGGGAACATCGCTCACAGGGACAAATTAAATCCATAAATAATCCAGAACCTTCATTTAAGCCAAGAGCTGAATTCACTCTCCTTCCCCAACAAACCTTTTCCAAGAGCTGCTAACAGACTATTCAAACTGACTTAAATCAGACTCCTTTGTGCAGAGTCAGTTCTAGGTGAAATGGAGAGGAGATTACCTGCTACCCTCTATCCTCAGAACCCACACTGCCTCCTACTCTACATCCCACTCATAGCAATCTTCCTAAATGCCAAATTGCAGTCTTATCTGAATGGCAGCATTCCGCAGCTACAGACATTGCTAGCACTCCCATTTTCCTGAATCTCTTCCCTTAGCTTCTATCTCTACTCTCCACTGTTTCTTCTCCTACCTTGTCAATCATGCTATTTGGAGATATCTTTTATGTCAGCCCCTCCTCCGCCCCACCACCACTCATTTTTTCTCTGCATGGTCTTCCTGGGAGATATCATCTATACCCATGGATTTAACTGAGGTGCCACATAAATATAGCTCTCTTGTGAACTATTTTTGACATATATTAGATGCTCTGTTAAATGCTTATGAAATTGAATTGAACAAAAAATGGTTGTGTGCTTGTAATATGAAGTTTAAATAAAATGGTATAGGAATGTGTCACTGCCTAATTCTTCCCTTCCATATCTATTTCACACATAATAATTTCCTCATAAGCCTGCAGACTAGATCAAATAATTAATGCATGTAAAACTTTGTATGTTTTAAAACTGTATACAGACGTTGGTTTTTACTACGATCAAGTAGGATATTCAACAAGCTGACTGTCCACCAGGGCCACTAGTAGCCATGCTAACTGGATGTGAACTCCTGGTAACCTGGGGCTCCACAGTCTCTACACAAAACATCATCACCAATATAATCTTATATGAGCACATAAAATCTTCATTACACTTTCTCAACAATAAAAAAATAAAAACCAAGATCATTGTAACTGGTAAGCCCTAATACACTTCCAATACATACCTTGTAGCAAGTGAACATAAAAATGAAAAGTTGAACCTATTGAGAGGAATCCAAGATGGCGGCGTAGGTAAACACCTAAACTGCTGCCTCGCACAACAATTTCAAAACTACAACTAAAAGACAAAACGTCTATCACCCAGAACCACGGGAAAGCTGGCTGAGTGGAAGTTCTACAACTAGAAGGAAAGAGAAAAGAGCATTGAGACATGCACAAGCGCTGAAAAGCTGAGGTACGGAGGTGCGGGATCTGAGCTGTCAGCAGGCATTGCTTTTTTCAACCCAAAGGGGAGACAAGCCCCCGATTACTCTGAAATACAGTTTCTGGGTAGACGCGGGGGACCCAAACTCCTACGGGGAGAAGCTGGATTGTCTGCCAGCGGGTCGGAAAGTGAGGGGGGCCTGATTGCAGAGCTGCGTGCAGGAATAATTGTTTACTGCGCTGGGGCACTGGACGCAGTTGGAGACACAGAGCTGGCTAACTAGCAGCCATTGCTGTTTGCCATGCCCTAGCCTCGTGACGCACTGAGACCCCGCCCCCCACAACCTACAAACCCACCCAAGCTCCAAGCAGCAGTTTTAGCATAAGAAAAGCCTGCCCTATCGCAGCTTAACCTAACAAACTTGCAGCCCAGATCAGACAGCTCCAAAACCTCCAAACCCCAAGCAAAGAGGAGAAAACTGTAGCTCTCACTGTAGCTCCTGCTGGGTGGACTCAGACAATAGCTGACCTGCACCCCATTGGAGATCCAGAAGCCAGTATACCTAGTGGTCAGTGTGAGAAACCAGATTTCAACTCCTCACATGCATAAGTGACACATTCAAGAGGCAGACTCAGCAAGCACCAAAGCCCCACTGAAACAAGTCCTGCACCAAAAGCGCGTCTCCAGCACAGTAGTTCTTATAGACACAGCGAGTCCTCACAGCCGATTGGCCTGGAGGTCTATTCCTCCCAGCGTACCAACAGCAATTAAGGCTTAACTACACCAAGACTTTGCATTCAGCCCACAAAGGGGTATACCAAGAGCATCCACATCAGGTGATTGGGGAGGCTGAGCTACTGCCCCCTATAGGTCACCTGCCACACAAAGCCACTCCATCAACACAGGGAAGCAGCCAAAATGCGGAAACAAAGAAACATGTCACAAATGAAAGAAATGGAGGAAAGCAAACTACTGGACGACATAGAGTTCAGAACCACATTTATAAGGTTACTCAAGAATCTTCTAAAAACCACCAAGAAACTTGATGACACTTCTGAGGAGCTTAGTGAGACCTTCAAGGACCTTAATGAGAATGCCAAAAAAAAATGGAAAAGGACCAGTCAGAAATGAAGCATACACTGTCTAAAATAAAGAATACACAGAAACTCAACTGTAGATCAACGTACTCCAAGAATCAAACCAAATATCTGAAATATGAGGAAACAAAAAACACCCAACCAGAAAAACAAAAAGAAAAAAGAATCCAAAAATATGAAGATAGTGTAAGGAGCCTCTGGGACAACTTTAAGCATACCAACATCTGAATTTTTGGGGTGCCAGAAGAAGAGAGAGAGCAAAATACTGAAAACCTATTCGAAGAAATAATGACAGAAAACTTTCCCTACCTGGTGAAAGAAATAGACTTACAAGTCCAGGAAGCACACAGAACCCCAAACAAAAGGAATCCAAAGAGGACCACACCAAGATACATCATAATTGAAATGCCAAGGGCAAAAGACAAAGAGAGAATCTTGAAAGCAGCAAGAGAAAAACGGTTAGTTACCTACAAGGGAGTACCCATACGACTGTCAGCCAATTTCTCAGCAGAAACTATGCAGGCCAGAAGGGAGTGGCAAGAAATATTCAAAGTGATGAACAGCAAGAACCTACAACCAAGATTACTCTACCCAGCAAAGCTATCATTCAGAGTTGAAGGTCAGATAAAGAGCTTCACAGACAAGAAAAAGCTAACGGAGTTCATCGTCACAAAACCAGGATTACATGAAATGCTGAAGGGTACTCTTTAAGAAGAGGAAGAAGAAGAAAAAGGTAAAGATAAAAATTATGAACAACAAAATGACATCAAATACATACCTACCAACAAGTGAATCTAAAAATCAAGTAAATAAAAAATCTGAAGAACAGAATGGACTGGTGAATATAATAGAATCAGGGACATAGAAAGGGAGTGGACTGACAATTCTCGGGGGAAGCGGGTGTGAGTGGTGCGGGACAAAAATCTTACTCCTATGGATGAAGACAGTGGCAGGGGGTAAGGGCATGGGGTAGGGTGGGTTGGGGAATCAGGTGGAGGGGAGCTATAGGGGGAAAACAAGAAGAGAAACACCTGTAATCTGAACAATAAAGATTTATTTAAAAAAAAAGAAAGTTGAACCTATTCATCTTTACTTAAGGCACTGAACATCAATGATTTTTAAAGAAAAACTTAAGTGTTTGAATAAGAAGGGGGAAGTTTATTATATCATTGCCATGTTATTATTCAAATAGACTTTGGGAAAAACAACTGCATAATTAATCCTTATGAATCAGGTATCAATGGAAATAACTACATTTCAGTATAAAAATAGACAATCATTTATTCATTTTTCTGCCTTTTCACAAGGAGGATTATTTCTCTCCAGACAATTTGGCTTTTTGACACAAATACTAAAAGGCAATCTTCTTGTCTTTTTTAGAAATAGATACTTTCTTGACACTGCAAAATGTTCCCAGATCCACCTAGCTTAAAGAGCACTTTAAGATAAGAACTTATTTCTTCTCAACTAAAACAATTATTGGAGAAACACTTCCAAAAATAAAAGAACACTCCACACAATGTGCTGAAGTAACAAAACACATAGTCATCAAGAGCCAAAGATAAACCTGAACTTCATGCAGCCTGGGGAGAGAAGGACAAGATGTTCTTCCAGAACTATGTAATACTAGAAATGAAAGTTTGGCGAAATTTTAAGTGAATAAAGAACAAATAAGTGATGTTTGGAGCTGCTAAGACGTTTCTATAGAGTTTTTTGTTTTCTGTTAATCCTATATTCATTCTGAAGGTGGGCTGAAGGCATGTATCATGAGACAGTGGTTAGGGACATGGGACATCACACTCCATCCTACTCTGGGCCCCAGGAGGCTGAGCCACAGGGGTGGTATCAATGGGCTCTTTTGCCCTCTAGCTTCCAGTGGGATCAGCCAATGGAAGATTCCAACCAAAGGAAGGCTCTGAGGGCAGAAAAAGAGTGACGATGGGTATTTATTCTCCCAGTTTCATTCTTGCAGAGTCTCTGGGTCTGGCAACATATCTCTCCCAAAATATGCAGATCCTGTCAGGCGGTCCTCTCCATATAGCTTTAAATACAAGAATTGTTCCTTCCCCCATCTCCTCAATCCTAGGGGTAGAAATGGATCCCAGTGCTTCTAACTCTGTGATAGTTTCCCTAAACCCTGCCAATACTCTGATAAATAATCTCTTTCACAAACTCTCCTCTAGTTACCCAATTTGAATGCGTTTCTTGCCAGGACCTTGACTGACACATTTAGGCAAGTTATCTAATGCTTCTGATTCAGTGTCTGCATCTGCAAAACCAGTCTAGTAAGAGGATCTGCCTTCTAGTATTGTTGCCAGAGTGTCTGGCTCACAGGAAACTCTCAATTCCTGTTAACTGCAAGTATATTGTACCTCCTATCATTATTTAAATAGTGTGGACTATTGTTTCAAGACATTGCATAATGATAATATTGTGCAGAATGCCCATAGTCCTTCTCTTTTTAAAAATGAGGTTTTATTGTCACTGACCCCTAGATACCCTTGATATCTTGGTAGCCCCTTAATGGTCCTCTTCTAGCTCCTGCTTTAGCAGTGAGTAAACTAGCCTTGTTAGATCAAATACAAGATGCCAACAGAAAGCATGAAATAAAACAAGGCTCAACATTAAATAATCAATCTCGTAAAGGGACCTTGAGGAGTGGGAGGAGGAAAAAAACAGATTTTAGCAATGCCTAAACATGTTTCCTGAGAGACACACTTCCACCCATTTAAAGGGTTTATTGGCAGTGTGAGTTTCATCCATGAAAAATAATGATCATTAGCTTTTCCATGACAACTCTGGTTGGCCTGCAATATCCATCATGCTCCTGGGGTTCATCGCTTTTTCACAATTCCGATCCCATGGTGCAAGACATTAGTGGATATTGATGCTATTTTAATTGTTTCTTACCTAAAGTTCATTGCTACTTGTCACAGAGTCCACATACACGAAAGATCTCTATTGAACTTTTGGGAGCACTGGATGTATGAAGCATCTGAACTTACCATGCAATTTTAACTAAGGTCATGCAAGGGAAAGCCTTGGCAATTTGGTTTAACAGGATCAATTTAAGTGAACTCAGATCAAATAATATTTTAAAAAGCAGCACATCTGTACTAAAGTGTCAGAAAAAATCAAGATAGCATGAAGACATATCAAAGAGCCTGTAGTTCATATGAGTAACTAAATCACTTTTGGTTGTTATTGTTAACTAGAGATTCTTATTTTCACAGGTCAAATAAGCATTTGTTTTGAAGCCTGAAACAGCTTAAGCTCTAGGAACATTACAGTGGGACTTTGATTCAATCATTCTCAACATTTCAAATAAGCTAAAAATACCACTAGTGGTCTCATAACCTAGTTGTAGAGAACCAGAAGAAACTCATTCTCGGTGCATTCTGTATAGAATATATGCAGTCTTTCACAGTCAATATTAAATGCTAGAGACAAAGATTTTAATATTAACTATATATATGAGAGTATGTATAAATAAATATATGTATTAATTTATATACACACATAACATGTATACATAAATGCACAATGTATTTCAGGAATTTTAGACTATAATTTTTTTCACATGTTAAAAATCTTTGAGCCCAGCCAGTGTGGCTCAGGTATTGAGCGTCAACCTATGAACCAAGAGGTCACTGGTTCAATTCCTGGTCAGGGGACATGCCTGGGTTGCAGGCTGGATCCCTGGGGGGGGGGTGTACAGGAGGCAGCCAATTGACGTTTCCCTCTCATGGATGTTTCTATATCCCTATCCCTCTCCCTTCCTCTCTCTCTAAAATCAATAGAAACATATGTTTTAAATCTCTGAAATTGATATGGTTATCTAATAATGTGACATTATCATAACATAATAATATAATTACTATAATGCAGCATTTTTTTTCAATTTTTGCAGTCCCTACCTTAATGATACATCTTACAATCAACACCATCTTAGATTGTATGTGCATGTCTGTGTGTCTTATCCCTATTGTTTTCTTTTGTTATTTTAATACTTTTATCTTTTATGGGCTTCCTGAGATTATCTTAATCTTAGAGTCACAGGCTTATAAATCCAGTAAACCTTAGTCATTAGGGGAAAACAAGAAAAGTCAATGATGAAACATATTGTCAACCCTCACCATACAGAAATTAAACCCTGAATTTATTGAGCTGATTATAGTGTAACCAAACTTCAGGAACAAAGTTCCAAGAGAAAACACAGCCAATGAGGCACACCATCTCCAGAGCAGAAAATAATGACCCATGAAACTAACTGACGGCTATCAGGCTCAAACTTCATGGATACATTATCGTGCTTACAAATGATTAAAATGACTTTCAATGCACGAATGTGTGGAACTAAATTTTACATAACATCAAAATACACAGGCAGTGCAGTTTCAAACCCATGCTATTAAAACCACAAGTGCTGAAACTAATTTCATCTTCTCTATGCTTAACCACTGATAGATTCAGTCGGTCCCAATCAGTCTCATTAATCTTACTTTTCAGTTCCTAAATGTTCAGCTCTTACAATCTGTCATTTTTCTGATTTTCCCTTCTCTTTTCTCCTCTTTATTTAGGTCAAATTTGAACTGTTATTTAAAAAAAGTTACAGTTTTCAAAATCACTTCTTATTATTATTTACTTGAATTTTCTCTTAGAGAATTTTTCACCTGGTAAAAAAACTTCATCCAAAATATTCAAAAGAAATTTGTTGGGTACCCACTCAGTGTTGAAGGCCCAGGATAAAAAGGTGAATGAAGCAGTCTTGTTTTTACTTCTCAAAATGTGGCACACTGCTTAGGACTAGCAGCATCACCTGGAAACTTGTTAGAAATTCAGAATACCAGGTCCGACCCCAGACCTATGGTATTAGTCAGGGTTCCCCAGGTAAACAGAACCAATGGGAGAGAGAGGGAAGGGGAGAGGAAGTGGGAGAGAGAGGAGGAGAGGGAGAAAGATAAAGAGAAGGAGAGAGACAGGGAGAGAAAGAAAGAGAAATTTATCATAGGGAATTGGCTTACATGATTATGGAGGCTGACAAAGTCCCAAAATTCACAGTGCGAGTCAGCAAGAGCCCAGGAGAGCCAATGGTGCAGTGCCAGTCCAAGGCTGGTGGCTCAAGACCCAGCAGAGCTTATTTTCCCATTCAGGCCTAAAGGCAGGAAGAAGCCAAGGTTGAAGGCAGTTGGGTAGTAGCAATTCTCTCTTACTTGAGGGACAGCCTTTGTGTTCTACTCGGGCCTTCAACTGATTGGATGTGTCCCACTAACATTAGGGAGAACAATCTGCTTCACTCAGTACACAGATTTAAAAGTTAACTACATGCAAAAACACCCTCACAGACATACCCAGAAATCATGTTTGACCACATATCTGGGCACCCAATCAAGCTGACACATAAAATTAACCATCACAGCTACTAGACCAGAAATCTGCATTTTAACAAAGTTCCTCAGGCGACTCATAGGCACATTGAAGTTTGAAAAGCACTAATCTAGCCTATGTGTACAAGTATCTCATAGAAACATGAATAACTACAACACCACATGGTTCCAGCTGCAATCAAACCAGTCCAAGATAGAGTGGTGGCTGCCAGAGAACAGGAAAGACCTCACAGAAGAGGGACCTTTGCCTAGGTGTTAAAGACAAATAGGTGTTTCCTATGCAGTCAGACTGCCTGTATTTGATGCAACAGCTTGCCACTTCCTAGTTGTGTGACCTGGGGTAAGTATTTAAACCTCACTGTTTCCTCTATTTCCTCATGTGTAAAAGAGGAAAAATGGTAGACAAAACCTACTTCATAGTATCATTGTGATAATCAAATGAGCTAATATATGTAAAGTTAAAACAATTATTGACATATAGTAACCACTAAAAAATATGAACTCATCATCATCATGATTTTAGATCTCCTAATCCACCAAGTAGCTAGTGTTTGTAGTCCATTTTATTTAATATTAGATTTACCTCTGTCCCATTAACAATGGCATCACCCTTCATGGAAAAGCTTCCTGGATTCTCCGGACACAGATATGAAAAAACTAAACACAAATAGGGAGGTACTTAGAAGTCCTGGGCTAAACCACAATAAGATACCTGAATAATTATTTTAAAATGACATTTATTGTATGCTTACTACAAGCCAGAAAATATGGTAAGCACTTAGCTGTATTAATTCCTGTAACAACCCTCTGATGTAGACAGTGTTATTACCCTATTTTGCAGATGTGAAATCAGAGACACAGAACACTTAGGCAACTTGTCCAAGTCCACAAAAAAATAAGCAACAGAGACAATATTTGCAACCTGGAACTCTGGCTCTATAGCCTATACAATTAATCACTATGCCATACCATCTCTCAATGGATGACAAATTTGGGAGAAGAATTTAGAAAGGTGACTTATGAATCTAAGAAGTATCAATCATATATGTTTGTCATCTTGTAAATATGATAAGCACAGGAAATGTAGACTAGTCTTATCTTTCCATTACAAGTTCAAATTTATAAAGAATTGCAAAGATACAATAAGCACAGAGTAGCAAAATCAGAGGTTTATTCAAGGGAATCTATTTCCTATAATAAAGTAATGCTAGTTAATATAACAAATAGACCTACAGGTGTACAAAACCTCAAACACAATAAAATTATTTCTTGCTCAGATAAGAATACAAGGTGGATACCCCAAGTTGGCAGTGGAACTCCCTCCTCACAGGTTCCATCCTGTGGCCCCAGTATCCCTGGTGTAGACATCTGCATCCAGCCAGTAGAGTATGAATGGAAGACCATGGAGGAAGCATCCATGCTTCTTAATGTCTATGGCCATGAAATGACACACAATACTTCCATTCACACTCCATTAGCAAGAAATAGTTACATGACCACACCAAATGCAAGAAGGGCTGGAAAATGTAGCCCTAGATGGGTAGCTAGTTACTGGAGACAAGAATGTGCTGTAAAAGGACAGCATGAACTTTGGGGTTCCACTAGCCACCTCTGCCACATTCTTCCAATGGGATCATGTGAGATTCTCCATCACTGACACATACAGGATAGTCTGTGCCTATGGAAGATGCACCCTGGGGAATTTGATGGGAAAACAATAGGACCCATCTCCACAACTCATCCTTGTCACTGATGATTGAAAGGGCAGTTCTGCCAAGAATGCTAGATCGTCAATAGACCACAGTCTCCAAACTTAACTGTAAAGCCAAGACTGAGGCTCTTTCTTGCAATCCTCACCCAACTCCTAGCATTAAAAAATACTCAAGCAAGGTCAATACTTTGTGTTTACCTAATATTTTCTGATTAACATATCAGATTATGCTGATTAAAAATAACTCTGCAGCAGCATACAAATATTCTATCATTTTTATTTTTTTATATTTTATTGATTCTTTTTTTTTTTTTTTTTACAGAGAGGATGGAAGAGGGATAGAGAGTTAGAAACATTGATGAGAGAGAAACATCAATCAGCTGCCTCTTGCACACTCTCTACTGGGGATGTGCCTGCAACCCAGGTACATGCCCTTGACCGGAATTGAACCCAGGACCCTTCAGTCCACAGGCCGATGCTCTATCCACTGAGCCAAACCAGTTTTTGGCTATTCTATCATTTTTAGATGAAGAAAAAATTCTAAATGGTTAAGCTCCCAAGAAAGTAATTATAATGCATCAGAATGAATGAATGGCATGAATTTTGTTTCCTAAATTGATTTTCAGAATAGCAGGATAAAAAGGCTCTAATGTATTCAGTGTACATCTATATAAATAGCTCCCAAATCTTAATTCTCATGGCAACTATGACTAAATGCATGGCTAGAACAGAGAAAATGTAAGTTGAAAGGCCTTTGACCTATAGAATCTATTTCAATGAAATGGAAAATGAAAATGCAACTTCAAATATGCATTGTGTCTCTTCTAGGGATGCTCATTACTATCTTATAACAATATATCCAGATAGACCTGAAAAAGCATAGCAAATACTTTTCTCACCTAGTAAATTATTTTGCAAAGTTAGATTTAAATGTCAAGTATGTCAAGCCTAGAGTCTTCTCCACCTTATTTATATCATCCTATCTAATAAAGAGGGAATATGCTAATTGACTGTCACACCCTCACAAAGATGGCGGCACCCACAGTCAATAAGGAGGGAATATGCTAATTGATTGCCATGCCCTCAAAGATGGTGGTGCCCACAGCCAATAAGGAGGGAATATGCTAATTGACTGTCACACCCTCAAAGATGGTGGTGCCCACAGCCACAAGATGGCAGTGCCAAGTTCCCTCAGCCCCACCAGGGTGGCAAGCGCACGGCACAGCTGGGCCCGCCCCCAGGCACTCCACGCGCCTGCCTCCGGAGTCTCCTAGTCCCCTCAGCCCCCCAGCCACCCAGGGCTGGCCCAAGACACAGGCAAGCCTCGGATAGCGGCTACCCAGCTGCCCAGGGCCGCCCGAGGCTCAGGTAACCAAGGCTTATGCTGCTGGCAGTGGCAGCAGCAGAGTTGTGATGAGGGTGTCGCCTTCCCCTGATTGCCAGGTCACCTCCCACCCCTGAGGGCTCCCAGACTGTGAGAGGGGGCAGGCCGGGCTGAGGGACCCCTCCTCCAGTGCATGAATTTTCATGCTCTGGGCCTCTAGTCAAATAATAAAATTAGACATTTCAAGCTTCAGGTTGGTAGCTGTATTAACTTCAATCAAATCAAAATTCTGCTGAGCAAATGCATATGTTCCAGAAGAGAAACTGTTCCAGAAGAGGGAGCCTGGAAATACCCATCCCTTTTTTTCTCATAGACTAAATATTCATGTTATGAACCCGAAGTTCTGCACTGTGAGAAACTGAGAGCCAGAGACTCAGCCAGGAGGATCCGCAATGACGGTGAAGCACAGGACCGTATATTCACCTGGGGATGAAGTGTGCCCCAAACCTAGATCCCACCAAGGCTGAGCAGATTCATGGCTGCACAAAACCCAGTCCTACTCTGCTTCCTGCCCTTTACCAGCCAGGTTCTTAGGCTTCCATACATCCTCTGAGCAACCCAGCACTTTCCAAAGAGTCCCCTTTTGCTTAGGGTGATAAGAGCTATTTCCTGCTCCTGTACACCAAGAACTCTAATGGAAATACCCACTTCTATACCTGAGGACACCAAGGATAGGAGCAGTTCTATGAAATGACCAAAATTATACAATTGTTGATCACAGAGCAAAAAAAATGGAATCCTAGTCCTGTGCTCTTTCTGCTTTCTTGAGTCACTTGCAAAAACTCTTAGCCAGAGATTTATTTCTGAATTTCAAAGATACTCAAGCTGATCTGGCATGTTTTCTTGGAGGCGATGTTCTCACTGCATCCCTTTGCCCCTCATCTCTTGCAGCTTTCGGGAGAGCGTAGACACTGTGCTGTAGAAACATTTAGCGCCCCCACCTCTTAGGGATCCTTAGATTAGAGAGATGATTCCTTAAAGGCCCCCTTTGTGCTATCCACACATAGGAAGTTTGTCAGCCATTTCGATCTGTGCTGAATATTTGCAAAATCCAAAGTAATCTGAAGAATACAGCTGAACATGATTAGAACAATCTTTTCCTTACAAGAGTTCAACCATGATTGAAATAAAAAATTATGTTTCTGAATTTGCATACTACAAGTGTCACAAGTAAATTCCACCAAGTCCTTCTTGCTGAGCAAGAATTTTACCAATCCCACTTTTCTCCTCACAGTAGAGAGGGCCCAATGCTGTGAAATGAAAGCTGTGCGGCAGGGGGACCACCAGAAATAATTAAGAGAGGCTCATTCAACACAGGGGCATTGTCTCCAGGGAAGAAAGAGGCTGGTCCCTTTCAAACATTGGTGTCCTCTTCCTCCCAGTAGGACCTGCACCAAATAAAAATGACTGCTGCTTAGCATTTCCTATTTGTCAGTACCAGAAAGAATGAAGAGGTAGTCTAGAAAATAAAGGAACAGAGAAGGAAATCACCGGTGTGCTCCTTCATATATTAGGAGGACTTTTCTTTTTCTTCAAGCAAGCAAAAATTTTGCTTAAAATAAATAAATGCTATATCTAGGAGGGGAATACCTAGTTTGACTCTCTGATCGGTTTCCAGAGCTATGATCTTCTCTAAAGTAAAGCTTTTAATAAAGCTTCATTTGACTCCCTAGAAAACTGTTTCTCTGCAAAATGAGTCACAAAAATCATTATGAGCCAATTCTCTGCAAATGTGCTGTTATTGGCCCATATAACTAATATGTTATACTATGAAGAACCACCTCAGCCCAGAAACCCCAGAGGAAATAAAGTATCCTCAAAAGAACTATTCTGCCTGAAATTATACTCCTGAACTTGGGGACATTGCAAGAAAATGGTATCTTTTTTTTTAATAACGAAAGTTTATTATCTAAGCGTTTCTATGTGATAGAAATCTAGGCACAGCTTTAGTGAGCCCTCTGCTCACCAGGTTTCAAGATGTCACATGGGCTTGTGGTCTTACTGAGAGCTTCAGGTCTTCTTCCAAGCTCATTCAGGTCATTAGCAGAATTCACTTCTTTGGACTATAGGACTGAGGTCCCCATTTTCTTGCTGGCTGTAGCCAGAGATCATCCTCAGGTCCTGGCCATGTAGGTCTCTCCCAACAGGCTTACATCTTCAAAGACAGTAGGAGTATCTCTTTTACTTTAAGTCTCAGTCTCTTGTGAATAACTCTCACCTGATTAAGTCAGGCCTATCCAAGTTAACCTTCCTTTTGACTCACTGAAAATCAACTGATTTGAGAGTAGATCTGCAAAATTCCTTCATCTTTGTCATGTAGTTTACATCCATCATATTCACAGATCTGTCAATACTCAAGGAGAGGTGGGTGATCAAAGTGTGTGTGTAAAAGGGTGGTTGGGGGCCATATTAGCGTTCCGCCCACTACACGGGCCATGCATGAGTTTCCATTCTCAGCACTGGCTCAGGACTGAAGACCTGAGTTGAAGCTGTGTCAGTGAGTGCCATGACTAAAGACCTCATGGGTCTGTAGCTACAATAACACCTGCTATCTGCCATCATTACCCAGCAGCGAGCTAGGAAATATTCTTATTGGTCCAAAAAGCAATCCTTCTCTTTACATAGAACTTTGTAAACTTTCACCTTCCTTAAAACTCAATCTAATCAACTTCTATAAAAATATCTTCCATGTTGAAAGTCACCTCTGCCCTCTTTCTCTGCTCCAGCTCATTTCATGCCAGGCTCCACATCAGCTGGCTATGGGATGTAGGACAAGTCACTGTGTACAATTTTGAGGAGGTTGTCCTAGGTGACAACTGTTCCCCAGGCCTACCATCAAATACGTCTAATGGCCCATGGAATCAAGTCATTTGAAATATGATTGTCTTTTAAGAGCAGGTATTGTAATTGACAGGAAAGGAAAGGAAAAGGAAAGGGAAAAGGAAAAGGAAAAGGAAAGGAAGATTCCAGGAAGTATGTTGATCAAATGATGCATTTTTAATATATTCTTGCGATTATAGTTTACATTCAATATTATTCTATATTAGTTTCAGGTGTACAGCATGGTGGTTAGACGATCATATACTTTACAAAGTGATCCCCCTGATATTTCAAGTACCCATCTGGCCACATACATAGTTATTACAATATTATTGACTATATTTCCTATAAAAAGATATGTTTTAAGAATAAACACACACACACAAATTCCATCTAAATATTTCATGTAAATAGTCATTACACTGAATGTTGCTACAAAGTCACTGTCCTGGGATATCATCAAAGATCAGAACTGACACAATCTAGACCACATGACATGATACCACAACCACCCCCTGGGGAAGGGGGTGGAAGTCACTAAACTCTCCATTTCAATAACCTCCATTCATTACTCTCCAGTCATTACTCTTCATTCAAACATTTCATCAATGCTCCTTCTCATCTCAAGCCTATACCTGTCACAGACCTAATAGTCACCATGTGGATTGTTACAGTAATATGTTCAAAATTCAGTTATGCAATAAACAGATGGAATACCTAATGTGCACTGCATTGGTGATTAATAATAATTGTTGCAAATCATTGAGCACATACCATGGGCCAGGCACTAGACACTAGGCTAAACATTTTATTACACTCTCTCTCTTAATCCTCATGACAACCCTATAAATTGGTTCTTTTAGTATCCTAATTTAACAAGGAGGAAACTGAGAGTGATTAAATAATTTGCTCAAGATATCTAAAGACAGACATTAGAAACATGGACAAAAGACTTGCACAGACACTTCATAAAAGAGGCTATCCAAATAACCAATACTGGGTGAAAAGGTGTTCTTCTTCCTTGGTCACCAGGAAAATGCCAATTAAACCACAACGAGCTACCACTGCACAACCACCTAATGACTAAAATGAGAAAAAATGAGAACACCATGTGTTGGTGAGGATTTGGAGCAACTGGAAACTAACACAGTCACTTTGGAAAACTGACCATTTCTACTGAAGCTAAACATACTCAGACCCATGACCTTGTAATTTCACTCCTAAGTATATATTCAACAGAAATATTTCAATACATTCACCAAAATGTATTGTATCAGATTAACTGTAATAATTATTATCCATAATATCTCAAAATTCAAAATTATCCAAATCCCTATTAACAGCAGAATTGATAAATTATGGAATATTCACACAATAGAATGCTCTACAGCAATGACAATGAATAATCTATAACTACATAGAACAACATGGGTGAATCTCACAAGTGGAATGTTGAAAGACAAAAGAGAGTTATTATGCATTATTCTACTTACCAAAAAGCTAAATAAATAAAACAGGCAAAACTACTCTACATTGTTCCAAACCAAGACAGTAGTTACCCTTGAGGTGTCTGGAAGGAGACCTGGGGGAGGCTTCTGGGATACTGGTAATAATTTCAGTTTTGCTTACACGAGTATGTTCAGTTCATGAAAATTTATCAAGCCATTTAGGCGATGAGTACTTATAAATATAGTACTTCAATACAAGTTTTTAAAAACTCGTGAAGTTTACATTCTAACACAGTCAAGGATTAATATTTAACTGAAGTAGATGGCAACTAGAGAGCCTCATTGCTTAGCATGGATCTTCTGGGACCCTGGAACACTACCTCGATCCCACTACTGTTAAGAAGCTGGATTTTGGCTATGGTGCTGCCCTCTCACACTGAGGCATGCAACACCATTTCACTAGAGCTCAGCATCCCTGCACTTATGTAAAGGCAGGTGTTCTTAACCTGGGATCTTGAGACACCTGGAGCCCTTGGCTAGAATTCAGAGGTCCGTGAACTTAGAGGGGGGAATTATTTATCAATCTATATCACTAAACTCTACTGAACTGAAATTTAACATTTTCCTCAACTATGTAGGCAACAAGAGCATAGTAGTATTAGATGTATCTGATTGTATCAACAATAAAAACATCACATATTTTCTTATTCATTTCAGCTCTTACATGTATCTTGAAATATCATTTACACTTATTATTTAGAAAATCTGGTAATTGTTAACTCTGCCACTAGATTTTGTAGTGTCTTGTGTCAATAAATAAGCATATATATCTGTATCACAATTTTGTATTTTTAGTATTTTGATAACTGTACTTCAATATAATTGGTTCCCTTTGTAATCCTATGTATTCTGTTTTTGTATTTAGAAGCAGTATTTTGTAAAGGACCTGTTAGCTTTCCAGATTGCCAAAGAGGTTCACAGAACAAAAGGAATGTTCATAGGTTCGCTATTTTCCATTCACCTCTACCCCTCCTCCCCTGTATCCTGCCGGCAAGCCCTGCACTCTCACCTCTCTACCTTACCCTGTGCCCCAGAAGTGTGACCTCTATGGACTCACCACCCAGGCTTCCTCTGCCCCTCCAGCTTAGAAGACGGGTGACTTCCCTCACTGTCACCTGTCTCCCTAGGCTTCCAGTGGAGGCTGCATGGCTCCTGTGGTCAGCACTCCTTCTCTCTCAAGGCCCAGCAGCTTTATTCCTGAGCCTCGGCCCTTCCTGTTGTAGCTCCTCCCTGAGTATTTTACCAATTGTTAGTTCCTTAACTCACCCACACTGATGGAAATAGTCATTAAACTCTTAGCAGCTGAAGTCTTTTGAAAACAGCTTCCATTTCTTGCCAGCCTGATTCTACTTGCAGACATTGGACTTAACTAATCTGTGACCTAGGGATATGCCTGCATACTCTTTAGGGAGGAAAAGGCAGAGAGCAAAAGTGTATGTGTGTACCTGAATGTCTGCCTGTCTGTCAGTGTGGGCACACGTGCACGCTGTATACTTGTGTTGGGAGGGGGTGCAGATAACAGAGGCAGTGTCAGAGACCCTGAACAGTAACTCTTTCTCTAGCTTCCCATTGCCCTGGACAACTATCTGCACAGTACAGGATGGGAAACTGGGCAAAGGATGCTAAGAAAGATCATGCCTGAGCTGCATGTGTAAATACACAGTAGGAAAGAACCAGAGAAAGCCAGGGGTCAGGGAGGCAAGATTCCTAAGAGGGGGAGCAGCATTTTCCAAGGCACAAATTGGGGAGAGCAGCTCCCATCATGGCCTCCTGTGTTGACACATGTTAGCCTCACCTGGAACAGAACGAAGCAGAAGGAAGTCCTTCTCTGAGAAGACAGAAGAGAAGGGAGGGTCATCTTAAAGGAGATCACTGCTGGAAAGAAGCTCAGTCCTGCATTCCCCGCACCTGCCAGATACTCACCTAGGCATCTCTGATTTCCCCAGCCTTAACTGGCAGGAAAAAAGAAACTAGATCGCGTCCTGCTTGCAAAGAAGATTGTTTCTCCTAAGATATTTCCAGGCACTTGCCCTCCCCTCCATTTCCCCAGGACATTGCTGGCTGACAGCCCTCTGATAGGGAAGAGTAAGCAGAGGAGACTGGCCAGGCAGGAAAGGAAGAAAGGAAGGAAGCCTGCCAGGAGCACACTGCCATATATCAGTGTGCACTGGAGATAAATAATTCCAGCCTGCCCAGGCAGCTATCACACCAAAGGGCATGTTGCAGGTAGCAAGATAAATCGCCACTGTCAAGGATGTCTTTGTTTGTTCCCGACAGCCTCTTACTGTATCTCCCTCTCCTGACAAAACAGCCTGGAACAGGTTTCTAACATGCAGTGCCCTCCAGAAATGATAGTGCTTTTAGGGAGAGAAAAATGAGCCTGGGCTCCTGGGTCCACAGCCAGTATACAATTGGCTGTGGGGAGCTACTCACTAAATACAGGTTAGAAGCACAATCTATCGAAAACAATAGCTCCACCAGTCATTTCTGTCAATCCAGCCCCACGAATCTGAATTACCAGTTCTCCTTCGAGTGGCTCGGATCATAACTCTTAGCCACAGAGAGAGGTCTTTCGTGGAATTCCTCCTGGCCCATCACAGGCATTAAATTCACGGGCAAACATGAGACATCAGAAAAGCTCCACATGGGCAAGTTTATAGGAGAAACTGGGTATCCGGTCTTACTATTTTGTCTAAACATAGAAATTGTTTTAATATCTTTCTGGAAATAGCAGAGATACTCTTTATTTTGGGGTAATAATTATAGCTACATGTTAAAACGTTGCAAATATGTCCACCAAGCTTTTGTCTAGGTAATTTGGAGAAGGAAACCCCAAATTATCTCTGCACCAGAGTAGACTCATGGCGATTTCAGACACTTTAACATGATTTGGGTGGTGGTTGCCTGGGGCTTGAGGAGGGAGAAATGGGAAGGTGCTGTTTAATGGGTATAGTTTCAGTTATGTAAGATGAATAAATTCTAGAAATTTGCTGCATAACATTGTTCCTATAGTTAACAATACTGTAGTCTACGCTTAAAAATGTGTTAAGAAGGTAGATTTCAGATTAAGTGTTCTGACCACAATGCAAAAAATATATATATATTTGGAGATTCTAATTGTGCCTAAAGCAATGTAGAGCAAAAGTAACAGTCTGGACTTAGTAATAAACAGATTTGGGCACACAGGAGCAAGCTTTGGTGATGACCCCTTTCTGGGAATGAATACAGAGTCTGGCTGAATACCCAAATGCTGAATACCCACCCCCCATTTATATACCTAGTCTCCCCCTCCCCTCCCCTCTTCTCTTTTCTTCTCTCTCTCTCTCTCTTCCCCGCACTCCCCTCTTATTTCTCCTATTCACACACACCAGCAAAGGTCAGAAAAACTTAAGAGCCTTTTCCTCTTTAAATGCAACAAAAACGTAGGATATTGTATTATCACAAACAAAGTATCTATTGTTTTGGAAGAGGAAGCCTCCTTTCCCTCTTTTAAATATACAGCCTCTAAGGTGTAGCTATGCCTCTTCTGCCTTCCAAGACCAAGTGTCTGAGAATCATTTCTGCTCATCAACAGAGTTAGCCTGGTGATGGGGTTATATGGGCTGCAGCTGGGCTGCATGGGTTTCGATCCTGGCTCTATCTACCACTTGCCATATGATTTTGAGTAAACTATTTATCTTCCTTGTGCCTCAGTTTCCCATCTGTAAAATGGGAATAATAATTTTGTTATGAAGATTAATTTATAAAGCATGCAGTGCCCACTATATAGCAAGTGCTAGTAAGTATCTATATATATAAAAGGCTAAGCGACCATCACATCAGAAACAACCAAATGGACGACTGAACAGGCTGCATGGGGCAACCAGGCCAGTGGCGGGGGGGGGGGGGGGTGGTGGAGGGAGTTAGTGAGGGGCAACCAAATGACCAAGCAGCAGGCTGCGTGGGGCTACCAGGCCCACAGGGGGGGCAGTTGGGGGTGACTATGCCTGTAGGGGGACAGTTAGGGGTGACCAGGCCAGCATGGGGGGGGGCAATTAGGTGCAATCAGGCAGGCAGGCAGGTGAGCAGTTAGGAGCCAGTGGTCCCAGATTGTAAGAGGGATGTCCGACTGCTGGTTTAGGCCTGATCCCTGGCACTGGGCCTAAACCGGCAGTCAGACATCCCCCGAGGGGTCCCCAATTGGAGAAGGTGCAGACTGGGCTGAGAGGACCCCCCCAGACCCACACGAATTTTGTGCACCGGGCCTCTAGTGTATTAAATAAACAAAAAATAGATCAAGCTACCTCTTTCTCCATGTCCAGTTATTTCTTGTGTTGCCAGCATCTCTTATTCTGGAGTGTCTCCCTATGCTGAGCTGTGCCCATCCTTGCCTCCCTCTGACCTCTCTTAAGATGGGAATTCTGGAAAACACTGTACTTTGGGGTTAAGATTCACAAACATTTCTTTACTTCATGCCTAATGCCTGCTAATCCTTCAAGTCTCCTCTTTCATCCTCCCGTACCACAATGTTTTTCCTCTATTCATGCATTCATTCACTCAATTCATTAGAAAATTCTCATGTAAGGCACTGTGCTGTGTATTGGGAGCTTACATTCTAAAGAGAAACACACAGAGGGCCTGGATAACTTGATGAATGGATGGTTGAACATATGAATAACTCACTTACATATCAGATCCTTAGCATTTTCTCCCCATGAGAACAGACTAGAAATGTTTCATATTACTAAATAATTCTCTGACTTCCTCTTGTGACACAGGGATGTGAGGGGGTTAACTCTATCTACTTAGGACCCAGTTAACATGGAGTCCCCTGTAAGCGGCTGCATTTCTGCAGCCTGTGTGACCATGCAGCACACAGCACTGGCCTAGCATGCAGGCCTTGACTGTTGCCAGACCTGCTCGGGCTCTGCAGTATCCATTCAGGTGGATGTCATGGCCTTGATGCTAGCATCAGGTCAGTAATGGGTATTTCAACTTCGGCAGAGGGCATGATGTACAGTGAGACTCAATAAATGTCTTGTTTATCGTTTTAAATTGGAACAAAATAAATCTCTAACCCCAAGTGATCAGCTTATGTGTTTCTAACTTGGATAATATTAAAATATACCAGTTATAAGATTTTCCTATCAGCCCTGACTGGTTTGGCTCAGTGGATAGAGTGTCGGCCTGCAGACTGAAGGGTCCCAGGTTCGGTTCCAGTCAGGGGCATGTACCTTGGTTGTGGGCACATCCCCAATGGGGGGTGTGCAGGAGGCAGCTGATCGATGTTTCTCTCTCATTGATGTTTCTAACTCTCTATCCCTCTCCCTTCCGCTCTGTAAAAAAATCAATAAAATATACTTAAAAAAAAAAAAGATTTTCCCATCTCTTTTTAAAACAATAATGATCATGATAGCTGACATTCATTAGCCTTATAAAGGATATGCCAGGAATTATGCTAAGTGCTTTACATACACTCATTTTTTCTTCCCATTATTCCTTGCGCAGGTCCATCACTGCAGAAGGGGAAATGCCACAGGGAGATTAGGCCACATCCCTAACTATAGCAAATAAGTGGTAGAACCATATTTCAAGACGTCATTTAAAAAGCAAAGTGCAAATTTTGATCGAGAGGAGGAAAATGTGCAGATTAATCTGAGGACATATATCCATTGCACCTCTCATCACATTTCCTGTCAAAGAGAGAAGCATGTACCTCTTGGGGCCATCTCTCCTCTTCCGTTCCTGCTACCAAGGTTTCTCCTACTGTTGGAGGGTCCTGACCTACAGACCCCAGACTTGCCCATGCCTGGGGGGCCACTAGGGGTTCTGGGAAAGATGTTCAGTCTTCACTTTGCCTTTTTGATAATAAACACATTTCTCAAAAACAGTACTTATAGTAAGAGTCCATTGTGCCTATGGTTCCGGTTAACATATTTTTGTTTGTTTTTCAATTTTTAGAGACTGAATTGGTGCTCTAATACCATGCAGTCGTTGAAAGCATACTCCACACATTCTGGAGCCAGGCTGCCTGCTTTCCAACGCTGACTCCTGTGCTTCTGAGCT
Source organism: Corynorhinus townsendii (assembly GCA_026230045.1). Lineage (NCBI taxonomy): Eukaryota > Metazoa > Chordata > Mammalia > Chiroptera > Vespertilionidae > Corynorhinus > Corynorhinus townsendii. The sequence continues at coordinate 54,391,968 of JAPDVU010000001.1, forward strand.
GTGCAAGGTCAGTGGGAAGGTCATTCCTCTCTCAAGACCTCACAGATCTGCAATCTGGGTGCAAAATGGTACCCACCTCATAGGGTTGATAAGAGATTTAAATTAATAAATGAATGGGAGATAGGAAATCAGGGCCTGGCACTTGTAAGATGCTCAATAAATATTAGCTCTTGTTATTATTCATAGAAACCCAAGAGACTTAATATAAACATGTGAGGTGATGAGGTTCTGTAGAAAGAGTACAGAATACAGAGACAGAAATTGAGGATTTAGGCCTAACTCTGCCACTCAAAAGCTTAATGACTTTATAAATAATCCTACATAATAAAGAGGTGATATGCAAATTAACCTCACACCCTCACAAGATAGCTGCCTCCCAGCAGGCTGGCAGGGAGGTTAGTGAGGGACAACCAAACAAATGAATAAGAAGGCTGCGTGGGGCAACCAGGCCGGCAGGGGGTTAGTGAGGGATGACCAAATGACTGAACAGGCTGCGTGGGGCAACCAGGCCGGCAGGGGGTTAGTGAGGGATGACCAAATGACTGAACAGCAGGCTGTGTGGGGCAACCAGGCCAGCAGGGGGGGGGGGGGGGGTAGTAAGAGGCAACCAGGCTGGTGGTGGGCGGGGGTGCAGTTAGGGGTGACCAGGTCAGCGGCGGGGGCTGGGGGGGAGGGAAGTTGGGGGCAACCAGGATGGCAGGGGGGCAGTAAGGGGTGACCAGGCTAGCACACAGAGGCAGTGAGGAACAATCAGGCCAGCAGGGAGGGCAGTTAGGGGCAGGCCGGCAGGTGAGCGATTAGGAGCCAACAGTCCAGAATTGTGAGAGGGATGTCCGACTGCCGGTTTAGGCCCAATCCCTGGCATCAGGCCTAAACCGGCAGTCGGACATCCCCCAAGTGGTCCCGGATTGGAGAGGGTGCAGGCTGGGCTGAGGCCCCCACTCCCCCTCTGTGCACAAATTTCATGCACCAGACCTCTAGTATTATGAATAAGAGACAAGTCACACTGATTCCACAGGCACATTTAATAGGCCAGCACAGGGTATTTTAAATTTTTAGATGTAAATAATCTGCCACTCCCCATTGTCTCTTGCCTGATGGGGTTTGAGTCTGCAACCCTGATCGTCCTCCATAGGTCTCAGCCCTCACCTCTAGAGCAGACAGAGGATCATCTGACCTTCCACTCCGTTCAATTGCTAGGCTCAAAAAAGTAGGTCATGTTTGCAAAAGTACTTCACAAATCACAGAGCACTATAAAATGAGACAGATTATTTGAAATATGAGGTATTTAAGGCTTATCCTATCTAATAAAGGGGAATATGCTAATTGACCATCACTCTGTCACAAAGATGGCTGCACACACAGCTGAGGCCAAGTTCCCTTAAGGAGCCTTAACAAGCAATCAGCAGGGACCTGAGGCTACACCCTCTTCTTCCCCTGTGGGGCTTGACAGGGGACCTCAGGCCATGCCCCCCTCCCGCCCCCCCGCGTCAGGCTGGGGGACCTCAGGCCATGCCCCCCACTGGGCGGGGCTTGATGGGGACCTCAAGGTGCACTTCCCATACTGGTGCTGGGCTAGGGGACCTTAGGCTGCTCCCCCCTTCCCAGCGCCAGGCTGGGGTACCTTAGGCCGTATCCCCAATAGGTGGGGCTTGACAGGGGACTTCAGGCTACGCCCCCCACCCCCGCACCAGGCCAGGGGACCTCAGGCCGCACCCCTCGTCCCAGCACCAGGCCAGGGGGACCTGAGGCTGTGCCCCCCTGCCTGGAGGGACTTGACAGGAGACCTCAAGGTGCACCCCCAGTGCTGGGTCGGGGGAACTCAGGCCGCGCCCCCTGCCCAGCAGGGCTTGACGGGGGACCTGAGGCTGTGCCCCCCCCCACCTGGCAGAGCTTGATGGGGGACCTCAGGCCATGCCCCCCACCCAGTGGGGCTTGATAGGGGACCTCAGGCCATGCCCCTGTCCTGGCACCAGGCCAGGGAACCTGAGGCGATGCCCCCTGCCTGGCGGTGCTTGACAAGGGTGGGACTGGCCAGGTCAGGATCTAGCCCAATGGGAGGGGGGCGGCCGGGTCTGGGTCTCACATGATTTTGGGGCACATGTGGGTGGGCGGGGACTTTACTCTGGGTCCCCCTTTTAATGTGCATGAATTTCGTGCACTGGGCCTCTAGATTTTTTATATATCCATATATACCCTGTAGATAATAGAGTTTCAGAAAATAGTTCTGTCTGAAGGCAGATACATTCTGACGGGTGCTATTGTTTCCTAACATTTCCTAATGTCAATTTTGGTCAAGCAGTATGTCCATCCCAATTATTTTAGGGGGAGAAGCGTGGGGAATACATCTCAATCATTCACACTTAGGGAATCTATTCATCTAGGTGCCTCAGATGGAAGGCCTAGTGCTTAGAAAACTATCCTCTGGGAGCAAGTAAGTGATGCTCCCAATAAATGGAAAAGGCAGCAGGTCACTTTCCTCGCCTCCCAGGTCAGCAGGAGCTTTCTCACTCTCTTCCTTACTTTATCCCAGTGTTTGCTTCCCCCAAGTCCATGATGGTGCTTCAGGACCTAAAGGGATCACCCTGACCCCAAAAACCATTGTCTCTGACTACAGATTTTATTTCCCCTGAAATGAGCATCGTGTCATAGGATCAACAGCTCTAATTACCTGGTGAGGATAAAAGGCCATTTGTCTGAAATTTAATGTGGATCCTGCATAGACAGACTCCCAGACACTGCTATTACAGGGGAAAACAACAGCCCTGAATCTGGTTCTAGCCCATCATTAACAGCCATGGGCAAGCCGATTTCCTCTGTGAGCCTCAGTTTCCTCACTGTAGAAAGTAATAATTATGACAGTAAGTGTCCTTTAGCATTCCTATGCTGTGTTAGGCACCAAAAGGTACCTTATCTACATTTTTTTTTCATTGAAAGCTCGCCAGAACTGTGCAAGTATTATTATCCCCACTTTAGAGATGAAAACACAATCTTTGTGAGTTTAAGTAACTTGCTCAGGGAAACATAGCAGGACTACAATTTATGGGTATGATACTGTCATGGGAAGATGCTATCTGCTCGGCCTCCCAAGACCCTTAAGGCGAAAATGAGATTGTGTCTGTAAGGACATTTTATTTAAATGGCAAAGCACCGTATGTATTTCTTATATGTACATCCGCTTTTTTTTTAAGTGAGCAGTCCTGAGCACAACATTTCAGTGCTACAATTAAGTTAATCAGCTCAGATCAAACACTTGGACTTGGATGAAGTCAAAGCCCCTGATTTTCTGATTACTTCCCTGGATCTGTTTCCATGCCATTACTGAAGCAGTCTCCATCCTCAGCACAATTCCCCCTTTATCCAAAGTCTATGGGGTCGGTATCAGAACACCCGGAAAAATAAGAAAGGCTAGTTTTATGGCTATTCAAAAGGAGCCTGAGAGGTTTCTTATCAGGATTCTCCAAAAGGGGAAGAGGGGCCCATTATCACAAGACCCGGCCACTGGTACACTGATAGATGATGATAGATAGATAGATAGATAATAGATAATGTTGTTTGTATTCTTTTTTTTACTTATTTTTTTAAATTCTCCCTCTCCCAAATAGAACATGAGTTCAATAAGGACAAGAATGTCTTTGCCTGTTTTTAGAATGGTGTTGAATGAAGGGATAAGCCATGAGATGTAGCCTGGACAGAGCAAGCAGTGGAGACGAGAGTGGTAGAGGCCAGAGCACAGCGGCTCAGTGAGATCAAAGAGCCAAGATGGCAAGATTTGGAGCAACGCAAAGGAAGTGGGGAAAAGTGAAACGTGCGGTGTCCAGGCCTCAGAGATGGACCAGCTCACAGAAACCTACGCCCAGAATGGAGCCAGGGAAAAAGGTTGCACCTCTCACATTCCGGGAATGTTTTCACTTCTGTGCCAGAGCGCTGTGAAACACCTTTCTGAGAAAACAAGTGCACAGTAATATGGATACAGTATGCTCAAAGACAATTACAACTAAGACATAGTCTGCAGAAGTGACAATGAATTTGGACACACTACAAAGATAGCTCCTTGAGTTTGGACTTTTTCATCAGTGATTCTGTGAATCAATGTACCATGGCAGGTTGACATCAAGAACCAACCAGCCTCTGAAATAATGGCACAGATGTCTCCTCCATGACCCAGAGCCACATTTTCCCAAGCCCTTGGAGGGTGGCAGGTGCCAACAGTGTAAAAGGCCCTACAGTAGGTCCCTCAGTCAGTCTTCTCCGTCTGACCTTTCCACATGCTGGACCAAGAACACCTCTGTCTTCCTCTCCAAAACCCAATCATATCAGCTTCCCATCAATCCCAGCATCTCTGAGTAAGAAACACTTGCAGAGATGAATAAATGAATTAAAAAAAAAAAGAAATGAATCAGAAAATGAATAGAGGACTTTACCAAGGTCAAGCATGGCTAGATCTTACAGGGTGTCCTATATGTGACAGAATGCAAACAAAAAGCAAGAGGAAATTAACTCTAGCATATAGACTTTGCAGTGCAGTACAAAGTACTGCCCTGTGGGTCTTCTGGCTCTGTCCAGACAAGATAACTCTATTAAGCATATCTTTGTTGCTATCCAGGGCACCTGCCACAGAGATACTATAAGATACAGCTTATTCCTGAGTTCATAAAAGCTCTTGGATAGGAACAATTAAAGCTATCTACACCTCAAGGGACATCCCATTTTACATCAACAAATGTTATCTGTAACCATGCCAATTTCCACTTAAGAAGTTCCAATTACTCATATTGCTAGGGGGTGAATTCTAGCTTTCTTCTGATTGTTCCATTGCCTCTCCTCCATCCTCCTCCCCCTCCCACCCCCAACCCCCCAAAAAAAGGAAAGATTATAGGCTTTTCTTGGGAAAAAGAAATGATAAACTGCAAAGTCAACTTTCCGGGGATGCAAAGCTAGGTGTTATTTTGCATAGTTTCAAATGGCCTCTTCAAAACCACATGCAATAAACCTATTTCTTTTTCACACACGTCACTGTTTCCCTGTGGGATGTCAAAAGCACTTTCAGTTAGTCACCAATTATTCTATGTGGATGAAAAGTTTAACTTATTCTCCTACCACCAGGGCATCTCAGACTTGTATAAGGAGAAGGAAGGGATAGTGGAGAGTGCAGGGAGGGGAAAGGAAGTTAGGAAATAGGCCCTGGTCTGCTGGTCCCATAGGTGACCACTGGAGTCAAGGGGTTTGTAACCTTTGAGCACAAAGACTACAGAGCAGGCTCAGTAACAGCACCAGGCCACTGCTGTAATATCTACACCATGTCCTCCAGAGGTTACAGGAGGGCTCTGTAGTTTTCACATAGTGCAGACCTAGTATATTTTAGCTGGCAACTGAGAGGATTTTGTATATGTTGAATGCAAGCTGGTGTTTCCCACACACACAAACCGCTTTTTTTTTTTAAGAGTAGGTGTAGGAGAAAAAGGCTTGAAGTAATTCTTGCTGCGTTTTGGTTTATCAAAAAGGATGGATCAGTTCTTGAGAGAGTGAAGGATTTGGAAGCAAAAGTGATATTTTCACCTTTTCTTCTAATGAGGACAGAGACAGGAATAGGTACTAAAGAAAATTTGTTTTTCTAGACTAAGGTCTACAATACCAGGTAAATATGCTACAGGGTTGCCTATAGTGTGCTCATCCATTAAGTATGTATATTAAGGCCTTGTTATGTTCTAGGCACCTAAAGAATGTATTTCAGGAAGACTGTGAAGGATGGGTTTGCCTGAAGCTACCACTTAGACAGTCATGTGCAAACCAAGCAGAGGGAGTGATGGTGTCTGGGAAAGAGTGAATTAGTTTAAGAAACTGGAGTTGGGAGCACTTAGAGCAGTGGTTCTCAACCTTTCTAATGCTGCAACCCTTTAATATAGTTCCTCATGTTGTGGTGACCCCCAGCCATAAAATTATTTTCGTTGCTACTTCATAACTGTAATTTTGCTACTGTTATGAATCATAATGTAAATATCTGTGTTTTCCAATGGTCTTAGGCTCTACAGCAGCGGTTCTCAACCTGTGGGTCGCAACCTACAGGTTGAGAACCGCTGCTGTAGAGCCTAAGTAGCAACAAAAATAATTTTATGGCTGGGGGTCACCACAACATGAGGAACTGTATTAAAGCATTGCGGCATTAGAAAGGTTGAGAACCAATGACTTATGGTTGAAACAAGTGGAATGACAGCTGTGTTCAAATGTGTGAAGAGATGAGATTGGTTGTGTATGGCCTTTAAGTGTAGGATCCATGGTAGAAATTCTGAGGAGGCAGAGTTTGGGTCTAAACAGAAATAAGAACCTTCAAACCATTTCCACTAAAGCTGTGTGTACTAATAATTTTTTCAACACATAAGGTATTTAAGCAGGAGTTGAACTAATGCTTGTCCTAGATGTTAAAGTGAGGCAGCACACACAGGATAAACTAACTAAAAATCCTTTATGATCCTTACATCCCATGAGATCCTAAATGAAGGGATCCTTATGCTTTTCACAGCAGTTCTAGGGCATCAAATACTTCTCTGTCTTCTATTAAACTTGCTTAATCTGAATAACAAATATGTAGTAGAAAGAACATAACATTTGTTTTCTTTTTGTTGTGCTCTAACATTTACAAAATGTTTGATTCATGCCTTTTGTTTATCTTGTTTTATAAATAAGAAAACAAACATTTGAGTTAAATAAAACAACAATCAAAGAAGGGTTCATTATACTAATAATGTTCTGTTTCTTTAACTGAATGGTGAATATATGCCTATTTTACCCAGCTTTCTGTCTACCCATCTGTCTATCTATCTGTCTATCATCTATCTATCTATCATCTATCTATCTATCTGTCTAATTGAAATGCTGCAACTGAATTATAAGAAAAAGAAAAATAGCCAGCATTAGAATGCCTAGGTTCTGTATTTCTATTTTAAAGATTGTAACTTAAACTACCCATAGGTAATACTAATAAAATATAATCTTAAGTTCAATAATTTTTCAGTTGGCTTCTAGATAACTGATCTCATAAAAAGTTCATAATTAATATTCAAACTGGCATAAGCCCCACCCCCATTTTTCATTGCCTTTCTCTTGGCTTAGTGAGTATGCCTACTTCTCCCTTCAATTCTCCAAGCCATTCAAGGTATTACATTTGAAAGCAAACAACTATCAAATCTCAGCTACAATCAAACATATCATCCTCCTCAGGTTACCTTCTTTTTGTCTTTCTCTCTCCCTCACATGACATACCCAACACTGTTCAATGCACACACACACACACTCCTTTGGAAAACTCGCTGCCTGATTCCTGGCAGCTCTAAAGCACTGGCAAATTGCACATTAGAAAATCCATATATATTCCAGTAGGCTGTGAAAAAGAATTTCCCCTAGAATTTGATGAGATGACCACCCAGAATCAGAATAACACTTATTCAAGACATTTAGAATAGACTAGATAAAGCACTAGAGATTATGATGTAAAGATAAATTCTTTCCTAGCAAAGAAATGGACGAGGTGATTTAATGTACCTTTCCCATTGTTAATTTCAATGATCTTGAGATTAATTTGAATGCAGACAGAATCAATTTGAATAATGGCTCAGGAAAAGAACTTGGTTGCTAATTTAATACATGCCAGGGTGTGAAAAATTATTGTCGTGATTATAGAAACTGGAACTGAGCTTGTAAAAATATTTTTGCAGAATATTAAACAGTTCTATAGTGAATAGGGCCACACACATATGTAACATAGCAGGCTCGCTTTTAACATGAATTTATGTTTTTCCTTAAGTTAAAAATGTATAGCCGATGTTAATGGCTTAGGATTACCTTAATACATCTCACTCTGATTTGCCATGGTTGCCTAAGAGATATGAGAGACAACTCCTAAATAAGAACATCCCTTAGGATTGAAAGATGACTGAAAGCTAGAACAAATACTGAAGGGAAAACATGGTAGGGGTGGGGGTGTGGCAAGGAGACATCCTTAGTATTTGCATTTTGGAATTCACGTGTGCTTCTTTCAACAGTATCTGTAGATCAGTCACCTTACCTTGTCTATTGTGAATCCCCATGGTCTGTATAACATGCTCTCACTATAAGCATCCACCTCAATGTTTTCATTTGCACATGTATTATGGTATATGCTGCCTGAGTGATAAAATAATAAATGATAATAAATGACAAATATTTCCATATCCATTGAATAAAAAGAAAGTGATACATCACAATGACTTTGTATTTTGCTATTTTGTTAGTTTGCTTATTGGATAAATGAAAGGTCAGAAAAGAAAGGAAAACACAGATAAGAATAGGTTCATCTCCTACTTTCCAAAAACCAAATCCAAAGTCCTATATAATAAAACCCTAATATGCAAATCGACCAGTGGAATGACAGGTTGCTATGATGTGCACATCTGACCACCAGGGGGGGCAGATGCTCAATGCAGGAGCATCTGCCCCCTGAGAGGGAGACAACCAAGGGGAGGCAATCAGGGGATGGGGCCAGCTGGCAAGTGGCACCAAGCCACCAGCCAAGGCAAGTGCCAGCAGGGGGGCCCTGATCACCCCACCCACCGGTCACCCAACAGATGGCCCTGATTGCCGGCCAGGACTAGAGACCCTACCCTATATATTGGGAACAGTCTGTTAGATTTAAAAATTAAAACCCGGCAAGGCTATTCTGACACTGATAAAACAGGATGATGAGGCAATGACATACATGGACTCTGGCTTCCACATTTTATGGTCAGCTCTGATTCTGACACTTATAACTGTGTGACAAAGCCAATTACTTAACTTCTCTCTGCTTCAGTTTTTCCACCCATAAGGTGGGGAAAATGGTACCACTGCCTCAGAAGGATCATGTTATGTACTACTTTTTATAATCAGGGCAAAAATATGTAGCTGCCCATACAACAGCAAGATGCCTTTCACCTGTATGAAGAGTGGTCACTGGTACATGCAGCATCCTGGATTGCAAGAGAGATGTCCAACTGCCGGTTTAGGCCCAACATCCCCCGCAGGGTCCCAGATTGTGAGAGGGCGCAGGCTTGGCTGAGGGACATCCCCCACACACAATAATTTTGTGCACCAGGCCTCTAGTTTAATAACATCCATGCTTTATTGGGCATCTGTTATTACTGCAAGGTTTATGAGCTTTCTCTTAAATCCTTGTAAGAACTGTGTATGCGGGCATAGTTATCCTCATTTTAGAAATGAAGAGACTGAGAATCAGAGAGGTTTACACCTTGCCCGAATAAGTCAGTGACTGAGGAAAAATACCATCTAACCCCAAAGCCTTGTTATTTCACATTCATGTCTCAGTATCCACCATGAACCTCTAAAAGGAGAAATGGTGGCTGGGCCTGTCTTTCAGGGTTATTTTTAATTTGGACACATCCAGTCAAATTATTTTGCCATACTAAGCTTACCCTGACAGATCTAATAGAAAGTATATCATACACTGAATTTTGCAAAACAGAGAGCTGATATCGGTTTAACTTAAATCTTCTGGACACTGACTGTGTATTAACATACACTCTCGTGGCCTTGACTCAAAGGCACAGGTAAGTACTATGGGAAATGCAGACAACACAAAAGGCACATTAGGTGGACACAGGGCTGTGGAGGGCATACCCTGGGACTAGAGAAGTCCCATCCTAGAAAGGCTGTAAGAATTCGGTAGGTGTTTCCTTTCGTGGCTTTTAGGATTTTCAGCCCAGATTTTTCCACCCATAGAGTTTCAGTGTGAAAATCACCCCACTGGGTGAATTCTGTCTAATCACTTATGACACTTAAATCTAAACTTTACTTCTTACTCTTGGGACCTACTCATTCAATGATTACACAGAGCACAGTGCAAGGACATCAGATTCTGTCTTGCAAAGAGATCTGCTTTAAAACACAATCTCCAGAAATATGTTTCTTCTAAAGAAGTGGCTGCATGGGCCAGGATACAGAAATCAATTAGCAAATGTATACTGAGTACCTGAGGCAAGCAGGACCCTGAGGAGAATATAAAGAAGCAGTAGGCCCAGTGTCTTCCCTCAAGACCTAAAAACCAGATGGGGATTTGAAAAGACAAGTAATGAAAGTAGGTGGCAAGTGATGCTCTGGCCTGGCATGAGGCTTCTGCAGCCTGGCCTGCATCCAGCCCAGGAATAAATCCAGTCTCCGGCAGGAGCGATTATACAAGCTGCCTCTGAAATAAGATCAAGTCTATAAAGCACCAAACAGTCTCTGGCACACCATAGGTACCCATGAAGATTTTTTCCACCTCCCCTTCCTGTCCATGACTCCAGGTAATAGCATCAAGCTCTCCTTGCAATTAACTCAGTTTAACTTTTTTCCCAAGTCCTGATAGCAGGACTTCTTTCTTCCTGAGTCCTAGGCCCCACTTGATAGTCCATTTCTGAAATGCTATCCTGTTCCCCACCTTGGTATGCTGCCCACAACCCAGTCCCTCCACAGCTAAGCGCTCTCATGCCTTGCTCTTGCTTGTAATTCTCCAAAGGACTAGAGTTTCAGGCCAGTTAGAACCTAAGAGCTGCTCCAATGATGTCTGTGGCTTATTGTTCTAGATATTGTGTGCTCTCTGATTCTTTATCCCCCAGATAAGTCACCCAATTAGACCACAAATTTTGTACTGGCTGCCTAGAATACTTAGTTGAAAAGAAGCCTTGTCTAGGTTCTAAAGGGAAAAATGTCATGATCAATTAGTGATGGCTGTCCATGGCATGGAAGGGTAGGCTGGCTGGTACAAGGCCTGCATCCTTCCTACCATTGTTTCATGGGCCATAAGCTTTCAATTACCCTCCTCACTAGGTACCATCTTTAACTTACCACACTTACCTACTTCCTAGCACTTGCAGTTGGATCTGTACTTCTGACCCACCTCAAAGACCCAAAATGCATCCACATGCAAATCCAAGTCTCCTCCCTGGCTTCACTGTTGAAGAAATCCCAGACGCAGCACAATAAAAATTATAGAGTTCAGACTGCAGAGGTCAGAGTGAGAGCAAGAACAGGGCAGTCGGACAAGGGGAAAATCAAAGATGTGACAGCCAGAAAGTATATAATTATTCCAAGCATAAGCAGTCCACCATGAGTGAGAGTAACCCATTCACTCAAAACTGTCTTTAAAATATTGCTCATCAAAATCTGTAGCCTGTTCTCTAGAATACAACAATCAACAAAGTCATTACCTCCTATCTAACTCCTCCCAAGGAACTCGACATAACATGTTCACCATTGAGATATTTGAGATCCTAATTAGGGAGATTAATTTGCCTTTTACCCAAAACGATGTAAAAATTCAAATGTGTTTGCAATCCCAATTTTCAAGTGGCCTTTTATAAACTCGTTTTTCCATGGCCGTGGCTAATTAAGAACCCTGGTTTTCATGAATATTTTATTTTGTAGGTTGGTTAGAAGGTTAATTGTCTATTCCCTTTATTTGTCTTTTTCTCCTTAATGGGACAAGCCATCAATTTGTCTAAATTTGACATACAAAATTACTTTTTTTAAAACACCCACACAGACTTAACGGTGGACAGAGTTTTGAGTCGCTATGCATTTTAATTTTATAAATATAAATATATATATATTATTGATTTTTTTACAGAGAGGAAGGGAGAGAGATAGAAACAGAGATGAGAGAGAAACATCAATCAGCTGCCTCCTGCACACCCCCCACTGGGGATATGCCCCCAACCAAGGTACAAGCCCTTGACCTGAATCAAACCTGGAACCCTTCAGTTCGCAGGCCGATGCTCTATCCACTGAGCCAAACCAGTTAGGGCATTTGGTCTGCAAGCCTGAGCAATATTTACCACACTGAATGTCAAAGAAATAAAAAAAAAAAGGAGCCACATAAAGTTTTCTGACAATTTATTGTCTGCATTTTTCTAGCACTTCTTTCCATTTATTTTTGGGGGAAACAAAGTTTACATGGTAGAAAAATACACATCTACCTCTTTAGAAAGTTCTATGGTTTAACCCATCAAAAGACCACAAGATATATTTCCATTGAACTAGACTGCCTCCAATCATGTCTGTTTACAAGGGTGCATCCTGCTCTTACTAGTATTTGTCATCTTGCACCACAAAGAAAAGCACACTGTCATTTTTGTCTCTGTAATCTTGGAGATACTCTTTGAGAGGGAAGAGTAATGATGCCTTGTGATTAGAAAGAACATTCAAAACACTTAAACATCCTGGGACAAAGGATATTCCCTTCACAACTCCTTTTTGGTTACAACACATATTATATCATTTTTAGTTTAAACTACAATCTAACTACAGTTGCCCTAAGTGGAAATTCATACTCCAGGGTAGTCAGCCACCATTATTTAATCAGAGGCAACTACGACAAGCCTTCCACTATCCTCATCTCTGATCCACACCAGAGATTTTGACAATTGGCTTCATAAATGTCGAAAAGGGCTTCCATTGATTAAATTAGTGACTTGTTAATTATTCTATCAGATGCAATAAATGGGTTACCATTGCTGAAATTAGAGATATTCAAAACAGGTAGACTGAGACACTCTTACACATGTACATAAAAACAGTATCTATCTATCTATCTATCTATAGCCCATGGCTGTAATGCTGTAACAACCAAACAACTGGTCACCAGGAGGTGCATTGATGGGTCTCACTGGGGCCGCGGGTCTGGGGTCCCACCTCGCATGGCGGATCTGGGGTCTCATGCAATTTAGGCTCACGCAGCACGGCCCACAGGCTCCAATCACAGCAAGGCTGGCAGCCGGTGGGTGGGCGGGGCGGCAGGAGGGTGGGCGCGGTGAGGTATGCGAGGGTGGGCGGGGCTACGAGCACGGCAGGGTGGCAGGCAGTTAGGTGGGGCCATGCAATTTCGCACGCTGGGCTTCTAGGCATAATGAGCACCATAGTTGTAGCCTAATCTCTAACATCCTGTGCCCAGCCAGTGCATCAGAGGATTCTGGTTTCCCAGTTCACTGAATCCTGACACTGGAATAGTGCCACACTGGCCTCAGAAGACCCTTTCCTGTAATATGTCTTGAGGAGATCAAAAAGGACAGAGCTGGGGTTTCATCCACCTGCAGAACAAGTTTTATCGCTGTACTTGCTAATAAGCACCTTCATGAGGGGAAGAATTTAAACTAAGACTTGCTTTCATTATGACCTGGCACCAAGAGTGTCAGGGGGAGATGGAGGGAGGAGCAGCTAACCATCACACCACTCTAACTAGTGGGGCTACTGAGATCTATTGAAAGAACATCCAAATTGGCTTAGGCCTGATCCCAAGAGGCACCGACCCTCCAAACACACCTGGACATGCTGTTTGTTGCCAGACTATTCTACATCTCTAGTCTATAAAACCCACCCTTGCAGCTGCTAATGGGACTAATTCAAAGGATAAAACCAACGTTGAGATAAGAAGACACAAAGGAGAGTGAGCCCCTGAGGGAGAGAACTAGTGAATAGAGTTCTAATAGGGGGAACTAATAGAACCCCCTATTAGTGAGGGTGTGCTCTACACTGTCTCTTTCTCTATTAAAGATCACTGGAGAAAGAGAGGCCCAAGTATTACCCTAGGGCATATTAACGGGCCTTTAGGTTGCAGAGTGAAGCCTGGAGCTGACTTTGGTGATAGTAAGTAGAGAAAATCAGACAATGTAATAGGGGAATTTTTAGAGTCCCTAGGGTCAGAATTATAAATAGAATTAAGAAATAGCTCTAGATGATTTGGGTCAGTGGGTAGAGCTTTGGCCCAAGGACTGAAGGGTTACAGGTTCAATTCCAGTCAAGGGCATGTACCTCAGTTATAGGCTCAATCTCTCACATTGATATTTCTTACTCTCTGTTTCTCCCCCTCCTTTCCACTCTCTCTAAAAATAAATGGAAAAATATCCTCAGGTGAGGATTAACAAAAAAGAGTAAAATAAATTTTTAAAAAATATTTTAAAGAATTGAGGAAAAATAAAACACAAGAAAATGAAAGAAGGAGAAACCAAAATGGCGGCATAGGTAAACACCTAAACTGCTGCCTCACACAACAATTTCAAAACTACAACTAAAAGACAAAACGGACATCATCCAGAACCACAGGAAGGCTGGTTAAGTGGAAATTCTACAACTAGAAGGAAAGAGAAAAGCACACTGAGACTCAGAGGAGCTGCAGAAGGCAGAGGTACTAAGGTGCACATGCAGAGACAGCTGGCAACTGAGAATGCGGCTGGCTTTCTCAACTGGAAGGGAGACAAAAGCTCCCAACAGCTCTGAACTCCAGTTCCGAGTGAGACTCTGGGGACCCAGACTCATACAGGGTGAAACTGGACTGTCAGGAAAGAGAAAAGCACACTGAGACTCAGAGGAGCTGCAAAAGGCAGAGGTCCTGAGGCGCACATGTGGAGAGGGCTGGCAACTGAGTACGCAGTTGGCTTTCTCAACTGGAGGGAGACAAAAGCTCCTGACAGGTCTGAATTCCAATTCTGGGTGAGACTCTGGGGAATCAGACTCATTTGGGGAGAAAATGGACTGTCTGGCAGTGGGCAAAACTCGAGGGCGGCTTTCTCTGAGAGGTGCTTGCAGCGATTACTGTGGGACACTGAGACCCAAGGGCCTCTTAGGGCAGGGCTGACAGGAAGCCATTGCTGTCTGCTCCGCCCTGAGACTCTGTCCCATCCAAGCTGAGCACAGAGGCTTTTGCAAGTCTTGTCTCATAAGGGTGTCTCCAGCACAGAAGTTCTCCCAGCGTAGACACAGCTGATCCTCACAGCCAATTGGCCTGGAAGTCAATTCCTCCCAATGATACCAACAACAATCAAGGCTTAACTACAACAAGACTGTGCACATAGCCCACAAAGGGGTGCACCAAAAGTGTCCACCTCAGGTAACTGGGGAGGCTGAGCCACTGGGCCCTATAGGACACCTCACACACAAAGCCACTCTATCAACTTAGGGAAGCAGCCAAAATGCAGAGACAAAGAAACAGGTCACAAATGAAAGAAATGGAGGAGGGCAAATGACTGGATATAGAGTTCGAAAGCACGGTTATAAGGTTTTTCAAGAATTTTCTAGTAAAGGCTGATAAATTTAGTGAGCCCCTCAAGGATATGAAAAGGACCAACTAGAAATTAAGCATACACTGACTGAAATAAAAAATAACATACAGCAACCCAACAGCAGACTAGAGGATCGCAAGAATCAAGTCAAAAATTTGAAATACAAAGAAGCAAAAAACACTCAACCGGAAAAGCAAAATGAAAAAAGAATCCAAAAATATGAAGATAGTGTAAGGAGCCTCTGGGACAACTTCAAGCGTAACAACATCAGAATTATGGGGGTGCCAGAAGAAGAGAGAGAGCAAGATACCGAAAACCTGTTTGAAGAAATAATGACAGAAAACTTCCCCCACCTGGTGAAAGAAATAGACTTACAAGTCCAGGAAGCACACAGAACCCCAAACAAAAGGAATCCAAAGAGGACCACACCAAGACACATCATAATTAAAATGCCAAGAGCAAAAGACAAAGAGAGAATATTAAAAGCAGCAAGAGAAAAACAGTTAGTTACCTACAAGGGAGCGCCCATACGACTGTCAGCTGATTTCTCAATGGAAACTATGCAGGCCAGAAGGGAGTGGCAAGAAATATTCAAAGGGATGAATAGCAAGAACCTACCACCAAGATTACTCTACCCAGCAAAGCTATCATTCAGAATTGAAGGTCAGATAAAGAGCTTCACAGATAAGAAAAAGCTAAAGGAGTTCATCACCACCAAACCAGTATTATATGAAATGCTGAAAGATATTCTTTAAGAAGAGGAAGAATAAGAAAAAGGTGAAGATAAAAATTATGAACAACAAATACATATCTATCAACAAGTGAATCAAAAAATTAAGTGAATAAAAAATCTGATGAACAGAATAAACTGGTGAATATAATAGAATCAGAGGCATAAAAAGGGAGTGGAGTAACAACTCTTGGGGGGAAAGGGATGAGGGGGGTGCGGGAAGAGACTGGACAAAAATCGTGCACTTATGGATGAGGACAGTGAGGGGGGAGGGAGTAATGGCAGAGGGTGGGGTGGGAACCAGGTGGAGGGGAGCTATGGGGTGAAAAAAGAGGAACAATTGTAATCCGAACAATAAAGATTTATTAAAAATTAACAAAAAAGAAAATGAAGGAAAACTTGAGTTCTGGTTGGAGGAAATGGCCAAAAGGCTTTTTGTGAATGGCAATATCAAAATTAAATTTCAATATCAAATTATTATTAATGATGTTGCAGAATATAAACCTCCTTTGACTCTCTATAAGGCCTTCTCCATATGCAAAGGTCTTAGGTGTCTGGTTCTGGTGGTTTTGTTGCAGGTGGGGAGGGGAACGTTGCTTGGGATGAGAAACTGTCTTTAAAAAAAAAAGGGTATTTTTTTGTTTTCTGTTTGTGTTGATTCTGCAATACTGTATAGCACATGGGAAATAGTGAGCTGATTTAGAAACAGAACTAGAAACCAGATGTGACCAGAAAAAAACCTCCCTCCAGAGACATCTGGATTATACCAATGGGTATGTTGATTTTGAATGTTAAAAATAGTAATTACAGCCCAGCCAGTGTGGCTCAGTGTTTTGGGCGTCAACCTATGAACCAGGAGGTCATGGTTCATTTCTCAGTCAGGGCACATGCCCTGGTTGCAGGCTCAATCCCCAGTAGGGGGCATGCAGGAGACACCCAATCAATGGTTCTTTCTCATCATTGATGTTTCTATCTTCTCTCCCTCTCCCTTTATCTCTGAAATTAATAAAAAAATATATTTTAACAGTAATTACAATCAGTAATAATTTTCTTTGTTACAGACTCTTTTGCCTAAATCAGAGAAAAGGCTCTGTGATACTGTGATATGATAATCTCAGAGGGATGGCGTGGGTGGGTGGGTGGGTTGGTGAGTGGGAAGAGATCAACCAAAGAACTTGTACGCATATATGCATAACCCATGGACACAGACAATAGGGTAGTGGAGGCCTGAGGTGGGGGTGGGGTGGGGAGGGAGAGGTGGGCTATAAGGAGTCAATAGGAGAAAAAAAGAGGACATATGTAATGCTTTCAACAATAAAGATTTAAAAAAAAAAAGAAATATATATTTGGTTTTCCTCCCCTATTCCTGGCACAGAGCTTCTAAAACCCTTGGGATGTCCTGAGTGATAGGAATAAGAAGAGTGTCTATTATTCATAGTAAGCACCTTTCAACAATACCTGAGCTTATACTAATGAGTGACTCTTGAAGGATAGGGACAGGTTACCAAAGGAACTAATAATTGGAGGGTTGGAACTTTTAGCCCACCCCCAACCTCAGGGAAGAGAGGTTGGATTCATGACTAATAGCCACTGACTTACTTGATTACTCCTATGTAACGCAGCCTCCATAAAAACCCTAACTGAATGGGTTCAGAGTGCTTCTAGGTTGGTGAACATATTCATGTGCTGTGTGGGTGGCACTCCCAGAGAGGGCATGGAAGCTCCACACATCCCCACACCATTCCTTGCCCTGTGCATCTCTTCTATTTAGCTATTCCTGCTTTATATCCTTTATTAGTGGCCTGGTGCACAAAATCCATGCACATTAAAAGGGAATTAGAGAAAATCTATCTATATAAAAGCCTAAGAGACCATTTCAACCAAATGGATGACCGAACAGGCTGCGTGGGGTGACCAGGCCGGCAGGGGGCTTAGTGAGGGATGACCAAACGACCGAGCAGCAGGCTGCATGGGGCGACCAGGCCGGCAAGGGGGGGGGGGCAGTTGAGGGCAACCAGGCCTGCTAGGGGGCCAGTGAGGGGTAATCAGGCCGGCAGGCAGAGGCAGTTAGGGGTGATCAGGCAGGCAGGCAGGTGAGCAGTTAGGAGCCAGCAGTCCAGGATTGTGAGAGGGATGTCCCCAAAGGGGTCCCGGATTGAAGAGGGTGCAGGCTGGGCTGAGGGGACCCCCTGACCCCATGCACAAATTTCATGTACTGGGCCTCTAGTATTTTAATATTGCTATTTGCCCTTTCTCTATAATAGAAGTGTCAGAGATGAAAGAAAATTAGTAAAATGTATATGAAAATCTCCCTCCTGTCAGAGTCTGGGGCACGCCACGGGGGAACTAGAGTCAAGTCCCCGCCCACCACCCGCACACGCTTCAAAAACTCAGGAGACCCAGATCCCGCCAGCCCCATCCCCGTCAAGCCCCTTTGGGGGAGGGGGGTGCAGCCTCAGGTTCCCCAGCTTGGCACCGGGTGGGGGGGGGGGGGCAGCCTCAGGCCCCTCAGCCTGGCTCCAGATGGAGGGTGCAGTCTCAGGTCCCCTGTCAAGCCCTGCCAGGTGGGGGACATGGCCTGAGGTCCCCTGGCCTGGCGCTGGGGCAGGGGCATGGCATGAGGTCTCCCAGCCCAGTGCCAGAGCAGGGGCCGCGGCCTGAGGTCCCTCGCCCCTGCCAGGCGCCATGCAGCCTCAGGTCCCTGCGGTTCGGTTGTGACTTTATGGCATACCAGCTAATTTGCATATTCCTCTACTATATAGATAGATAATACATCGGTAATAATAAATAAGCACTTTCCTGAGTTCTGTGAGCCATTCTAGCAAATGACCAAAACTGAGGAAGGGGTTGATTTACAGGTCAAAAGTGCAGGTTACAACCTGGGACTTGTTACTGGCATCCAAATTGGGGCCGGGGGGGGAGGGGGCAGTCTTGTGGGACTGAGTCCCTAATCTGGGAGTTCTGCCAATTCAAGGTGGTTAGTGTCAGAATATAGTTAAATTGTAGGATACCCAGTTGGTGGCCTCAGAGAATTGCGTAGTGTAGAGAAAACCACTGGTGCCAGAAGCCTTGTGACTATAGAAACAAGTTTTTTCTTTCAGGCTTCTTTAAAAAAAAATCATTTATTCTGACATATGTAAGAATACTGCAATATCAGGGAGCCAAAGAGGGGTTACTGACAGAGCACATTAGCTTTTCTTGGAATGCATAGCTCAGGTAATGGAGACACCCTCATTTATGATATGCTGAGTCCAAGCCACTCTCTAGAGCTCATTGGCAGATGAGCAGACAAACAGAAGTGTCCTCCAGGTAGAAATGGTCCATGAAGCTGTTCCACTTTGTGGCATATGACACCCAGCCAGGAGCGTGAGCTGAGTCAATACTGACAGAGCCTTAACCCTGAGGTCACCACCTGCCCACAGGGTTTCCCCATCCACCATCTTCCTACTCAAACACTCTGCCTTGATATGATTTGTACTGACTCTTAGAGATATTTCCCCATGTGGGCACTATCTTAGCCCTCAACCAATGGCCCCATAGCCATTACCTTAAGTAATTTAAAGAGATGAACTTACATAGATATAAATATATAGATTACCACAAGTGTTTTCTACCATATAACTTTCACACTCAACATATTCCTAAACAATATTTCCACCAAATTTCTGAACTGGAGGTGAAACTAGTACTGGCTACAGGTAATATGGTCCTGTGGTTAAGAGCACCAGCTCAGGAGCCATTATTGTGTACGCTTCCTAATTGTCTGACTTACTAGCTACATAGCAAGGGTAAGCTAATTCACCTCCTGGTGCTTCAATGTTCTCATCTTTGAAATGAGGTTGTTTCAGTATTTGAATTGTAGAGTTGATGTGAGAGTTTATTGCACACAAAACTTTTAGCCAGTGGTGTATTGGAGTTGACTCCTATACACTCGCTAGAGCCTACTGGTAGCATCTCTTCCCAATCCCTCCTTCAGTTATATCACATTCATGGCTTGCAATTGGCCATAGTGGGAATATTTAAACAGAGAAATTGGCAGATGCTACAATTTAGAACTGGTTTAGGGGGAGGAGTAGAGGTGGTTTTTGTTTCTGTTTTGAGAGCTGATTATTTAACATTTACCAGTATGGGCTAGCCCATAGTTAGCTCTTAAGAAATACGAGCTATTATCAGTAGAAAAGGTGATGAAGGGACCTCTGGCAAGTTAAAGGATTTCCCCCAACTTTTCCTCACCACAAAAAAACTTTTGCAATTACACAAAGAAAATTTGAATCAAACTACTTTTTGATGATAGAAAAACTTCAATCTAAACATAAACCAAATTTCTCCATCCCTAACCAACTTTAACAATCTGTGTTCTTGGTCAGAATCACCTTTCCCATTTCAATCTATGACATGGCACTAAGGTGCCTTATAAAAAAATACATTGTCCAGAACATATGAGCACTTTTTCAGTGGTCCTCCCAAGCTCAAGAACACATGGTTACACATTTATATTTAAATCTGTGCATGAATCCCTGCTTGGGAATCAATTGAAAGGTAACTCTTAAGAACTCCATGAACAATGTATTCACGGTGTTCTTCCCCAAAAACTGTATACACAACTTGAATGATTATTAATTCCAATGGGTTAAATCTGAAAAGAAAGAAACATTGGAATTAACAATTATTCAAAGTTTGTATACATTTTTTGGGACACCATATATATCTCAAAGGTGCCATTTTAAATAAATGACTAATAGATTCTCCCATCATCCCAACCAAGAAAGAAATCAATGGAATAGAATTTTGTCAGTTTCCAGTTTGTTTGTAAAAGAGGTAGATACAGAGCAAGGGAAATCAACCAAATGTAGTTTTCTTTTCCTTTTTCGCATTTATTGATAGAATTTAAAATCAAGTCAAGAACTGACTATGTAATCTCCTTGAGCAATTTGAAAATAAAGTAAATGGACTTCTATTGCTTTATTTCATTTCTTTTACTTTTTAGTTTTAATATGAGAAATGAATATATCTACAGGCCAATTGGAATTACCAATGAACCAGAGATCTGGCCATATGACACCCTGCTACGGGAAATCCTAAGTATTTCAGAATCATTATTAATAATGTTCTAAAACCACTTTTTGCCACCCCTCTGCAGTTAAAGATTTCATTATATCATTATACCCATACCAGATAATCAGCCAATAAATCACTACCTATATCTCACAAGACTCAGCCAAATATTTAGTCATTCACACCACAGGCTTGGGTTTTTTGCCCATAGTTCTGGATGAGATGTTTATTATTCTGATCAGGTATCCAGGTAACAGGGAAAAAAGAAAAATTGTCATAAATGTACCAACACACTATCCCTGAACTATAACACTTGCAAGTTTCTCTTGATTAAAAAAGCAAATTGCCGTATACATGGCACAGTCAAAATGATGACTATTTCTAGTGCCCTGCTACACGGAGATGGAATTTGAATGACTGGTTGTCTTAATAGATTATTGGGTTGTGTGTGGGGGGAAGCACACATAGCACTCCCAGAGAAGTAAGACCAAGTTTACACCATTATCCACCAAAAAGAAAGTGAAGGAAAATATTCTGCTCCAGAGACAAAGATGGCCAGGAAGATGGATTCTCAGAAACAGGCATACATGGGCACAGCGCCCCACTCCCCAAGAAAGACAAACAGAACACACACTTTCTATTCCTTCTCCTCATCAACAACAGAGAAGCCATTTTTGGCCCTGGAGTCATAAGGGTTCTTTGCAGGGCAGGTTGCCATGCACTCCACTCCTGCCAGCTGCCTGGACTGGGAAAAGGGAGAAGAAAGGGAAGAGGTGACCTAGAAGAAGCAGACTTTTGTGGTCCAATAGTTGCCTACTTACTATCTGCGAACAGGAGGTCAAGAAACTACTCAACTCAACTGCTTACACACCTAACTATCTCTCTGACCCAGGGCTCCTACCCAAAGGCAAGCCGTACCTTTTCCAAGTCCAGGTCCTACTGTGTTACCTTTCTCTCACCTTCTTCCCTCTTTACCTTTCAGAGAATTCAGTGTCCAACTATGTTATTTCCTATACCTGCCTCTATCAAAGATCTATGTGAACTTGTTCATTTCATAGGTCAGGGTAGATACATTTCATCTCTAATTCAAACCAATTCTTCACTCCTGCCAAAACTGGAGAAATAAGTGCTTGAGGTCATCAGCTTCTCCCAGTCAAGACCTTGGTATAAGCTTTGGAGTGAAAGGACATGGGTTTGAATTCTATTTTCACTACTTACTCTCTCTTTAGCTTAGAAATGAGATTAAGTCCTATCCCTCAGGTTTGTTGTGAATTAAATGGGATAATGTATATCAAATGACTGTACATGACAAGTTATGGACCTACTGAGGAGGATTAAATATGGCATCTAGCCCTGGCCAGGTGGCTCAGTTGGTTGGAGCATTGTGCCATACACTTTTTAGTGTGGGTTCAATTCCCAGTCAGGGAACATACCTGTGTTTTGGGTTCAATCCCCTGTCTGGGTACATATGGGAGGCAACTGATGGATGTTTCTTTCTCATCGATGTTTCTCTCCCTTCCTCTCTCTCTAAAATCAATAAACATATGTTCAGGTGAGAATTTAACATATATATAATATGGCATCTAATATAATTAAATAATTTAAATAAATACAGAAGAGGACCTCAAGAAGCCTAAACCCAGGGGCAGATTTAGTCTATAGAGGAGGAAGAACAGTGTAGATGAGGGGATGACAGAAGATAAAGGAAGTCCTATGGTTGTTTTGAATTCAAGATCTTGTCTTTGGATGACAGTATTGAAGCAGGAATTTTAGGGGGACATAGGTAAGCTTAGGGATTTTTTAGAATTGGGGTCCATGGAAGCATGGGGCTGCAGACTGGGAGAAGATACATTTCCATAACACAAGGAAGCCCAGTGCAGTTACATTTCCATAAGACAAGGAGGCAGCAACAGGTATATTTCCTTAAGACAAGGGAACTGGAAGTAGGCAGGAAAGGTCTATATTTACAAAATAAAGAGAAGGAAGCCCTTCATTCAGAAGGAGGAGAAGAAAGCCCAATGGGAATAGGGAAACAATAAGGAAGGGAGAAGGGGGGAGAGAATCTCACATGTCCCATGTGAGGTTCAAACTTTGAGCCCAGAAGTTACTATAGTAACAGTCTAGGGGAATATTGACCAATCAGAGGGGATATCGAGGCACCAGGATCTGCAGCCTATATAAGCCATGGGGAAAAAGAACCCAGGGGGACTCTTCCCCCTCCCCATGTGGGAGTCAGTTCTGTGGGACTCTTCCTCCTCCCTATGTGGGAGTCAGTTCTGTGGGACTCTTCCCCCTCCCTACGTGGGAGTCTGTACTTGTTCTTCAATAAATCTTCATCTTTGCTATATCATTTTCTGTCCATGGATTCATTCTTCGATTCTGGCAGACAAAGAATCTGGGTTCCAGTCCAAAAATTCGGTATCAGTATGGTTGAATCAGTATATAAATAGAAAATTAAACTGTATAAAACATATAGAAAAATTGTTTCTACAGTTAAAGGGAACACTTCTTCTCTATGATTGAGGAAGGCAGTTCATTCAGTGTAACACCCATGACCTCTCTCTGGAAGTGACTTATCCAATGGATAAATTTGGAGGAGTAAACTGGACATGCTCAGCTCTTCCCTTTTACCTCTTGGTTCTTTTGTGTCCCACAGGGCAGCCCCAAGTCATCCGCTGTTACCTCTACCCCCTAACACTGAAGTATGGTAGCAACCATACTTGGGTAAAAACTGCTGTTTAATATTTTAACCTTGCTATTTTGGGTTCTGTACTCATTTAAAAGTTATTTTGATTTTCTAAACTTATGTATGATTGAATACTCCATTGATGGTGGTTTGAATATCCCATTGATTGTGATCTCACTGGTTACTGAAGCACATTCTTCTGGGAATCAGAAGAGCACAAATTATACAGCACAATTATTCTAAATTGTCCAGGTGGTCCCAGATAATGTGTTTCTGTTGATTCAATGATTTGTAAATACTTCAGATAACTAACTTGCTCAATTTTTGCTTCTGTAAAGAATGCTTTTCGCAAAACAGGTTCCTCATTCCAGACCCAAAGATGTAATCGATACCTTTGTGATATTCTGCCAATATAAGCCAGCTGTGGCAAGCTGTTTGGGCCTGCGAGGTCTGGAGCACTTTTGCTCCCTCGTATGCCACTGGCTTTTAATAAATGACTCCATAATTTGACGTTTTTTTTAGGCGCCCTTTGTAAGATGGGGGTTACACTACAACAACACCTCCCCTACTCAAGAGAGTTAAACTTGGTGCAGCATAACCAATAACTGGGTGGGAAAGTATGATTAACTATAACCTCCAACTGAGTCTTTAATGAATAAAAGAGGTAGTATTTTGAACTCTCATATGTTTTACTCTGTTATCTACTTCTAGCCTTTCTTAGCTCTCAGGCAGGATAGGATGTTTTATTTAATGAGCTTCTTCAGGGATCCCAATGAAGTATGGTAGCAACCATACTTGGGTAAAAATTGCTGTTTAGAAAGAAACCAAGATGGCGGCATAGGTAAGCACCTAAACCGCTGCCTCGCACAACAATTTCAAAACTATAACTAAAACACAGAACGGACACCATCCAGAACCACAGGAAAGCTGGCTGAGTGGAAATTCTACAACTAGAAGGAAAGAGAAAAGCTCACGGAGAATTAGAGGAACGGCAAAGGGTTGAGGTACGGCAAAGGGTCTTTGTGCGCACAGAGAGGAAGGGCGGCTGAGAGCCTGGCTGACTTTCTCTGGCGGGAGGGGGAAGGAAGCCCCCGAATGCACTGAACTCCAGTTTCGACTGCACTGAACCCCAGTTCCGGGTGAAACCCCATGGACCCAGGCTCATACAAGGGGAGTCTGGACTGTCAGGTAGAGAGAAAGGCACTCGGAGACTCGGAGACCTGGGGGAAGGGGTCTGGAGGCACACACACCAGTGCGCACAAAGACTTAGGAGGTTGCCACACGCTTTCTCTAGCAGAAGGGAGTCGGAAGCTCCAGACTGCACTGAACCCCAGTTCTGACTGCACCGAACCCCAGTCCCAGG
The DNA here is from genome assembly GCA_026230045.1 of Corynorhinus townsendii. NCBI lineage: Eukaryota > Metazoa > Chordata > Mammalia > Chiroptera > Vespertilionidae > Corynorhinus > Corynorhinus townsendii. The sequence continues at coordinate 54,416,864 of JAPDVU010000001.1, forward strand.
TGAGCCCCTGGGGACCCACACTCTTGCGGGGGGAATCTGGACTCTCGGGCAGAGGCTCGGGAGGCGGGGAAGGCAGAGGTCTGGAGGCGCAGGTGCACGCAAGGGCAGGGCTGAAGGGAAGCCAAGACTGTCTGCTGCGCCCTGAGACTCCACCCCATCCAAGCTGAGCACAGAGGCTTTTGCAAGTTGGCAAATCTAATCCTATAAGGCTGTCTCCAGCACCAAACTTCTCCCAGCATAGACAAAACTGATCCTCACAGCCAACGGGCCTGGAAGTCAATTCCTCCCAGTGATAACAACAACAATCAAGATTTAACTACAACAAGGCTGTACACACAGTCCACAAAGGGGTGCAACAAGAGTGTCCACCTCCGGTTAACTGGGGAAGCCGACCCACTGGGCCATACAGGAAACCTAGCACACAAAGCTACCTACCAACTCAGAGAAGCAGTGAAAATGTGGCGACAAAGAAACAGATCACAAACGAAAGAAATGGAGGAAAACAAATGACTGGATATGGAATTCAAAACCACCGTTATCAGGCTTTTCAAGAATATCCTAGAAAAGGCCGATAAATATAACGAGACCCTCCAAGATATGAAAAAGGACCAACTAGAAATTAAACATACACTGACTGAAATAAAAAATACTATACATAGACCCAACAACAGACTAGAAGAACGCAAGAATCAAGTCAAGGAATTGAAATACAAAGAAGCAAAAAACACTCAACCGGAAAAGCAAAATGAAAAAAGAATCCAAAAAGTTGAAGATAGTGTAAGAAGCCTCTGGGACAACTTTAAGCATACCAATATCAGAATTATGGGGTGCCAGAAGAAGAGAGAGAGCAAGATACTGAAAACCTATTTGAAGAAATAATGACTGAAAACATCCCCCACCTGGTGAAAGAAATAGACTTACAAGTCCAGGAAGCACACAGAACCCCAAACAAAAGGAATCCAAAGAGGACCACACCAAGACACATCATAATTAAAATGCCAAAAGCAAAAGTCAAAGAGAGAATATTAAAAGCAGCAAGAGAAAAACAGTTAGTTACCTACAAGGGAGCACCCATACGACTGTCAGCTGATTTCTCAACAGAAACTATGCAGGCCAGAAGGGAGTGGCAAGAAATCTACAAAGTGATGAACAGCAAGAACCTACCACCAAGATTACTCTACCCAGCAAAGCTATCATTCAGAATTGAAGGTCAGATAAAGAGCTTCACAGATAAGAAAAAGCTAAAGGAGTTCATCACCGCCAAACCAGTATTATATGAAATGCTGAAAGGTATTCTTTAAGAAGAGGAAGAAGAAAAAAGTAAAGATAAAAATTATGAACAACAAATACATATCTATCAATAAGGGAACCTAAAAGTCAAGTGAATTAAAAACCTGAGGAACAGAATAAACTGGTGAATATAATAGATTCAGGTGCATAGAAAGGGAGTGGACCGATAATTCTCAGGGGGAAAGAGGTGTCGGGGAGTGCAGGAAGAGACTGGACAAAAATCGTACACCTATGGATGAGGACGGGGTTGGGGGGGAGGTAAGGGCAGAAGGTGGGGTGGGAACCGGGTGGAGGGGAGCTATGGGGGGAAAAAGGAGAAACAATTGTAATAATCTGAATAAAGATATTTAAAAAAATAAAAAATAATAATAATAAATTGCTGTTTAATATTTTAACCTTGCTGTTTTGTGTTCTGTACTCATTTAAAAGTTATTTTGATTTTCTGAACTTATGTATGATTGAATACTCCATTGATGGTGGTTTGAATATCCCATTGATTGTGATATCACTGGTCATCGAAGCACATTCCTCTGGGACCCAGGACAGATAGTGATCCTAAATTGTCTCAATAACTACAGATAACTGAGTTTCGGTTGACTCAGTGGTCCTGGAATCAGAAGAGCACAAATTATCCTAAATTGCCTCAGTAGCTCTAAATTGCCCAGGTGGTCCCAGATAATGCGTTTCTGTTGATTCAGTGATTCGTAGATACTTTAGATAACTAAGTTGCTCAATTTCGCTTCTGTAAAAATGCTTTTACAGGTTCCTCATTCCAGACCCAAAGATGTAATCGATACCTTTGTGATATTCTGTCAATATAAACCAGATGTGGCAAGCTGTTCGGGGCTGCGAGGTCTGGAGCGCTTTTGCTCCCTCATATGCCGCCAGCTTTTAATATGTGACTCCATAATTTGACCTTTTTTTGAGGCATCCTTTGTAAGATGGGAGTTACACTACAACACCAATGTTGAATGCTATTTATAGATTCTGAAAAACTAATAATGCAAAGGGAAAACTCAAAACTGGTCTGGTAATGTCCAAGTAATGCTAATTAGAATAATTGGCAGAAAATATCATTATGAAAAATTGTCATATGTATAATAATTACTAAAATACCATTAATGTGGGTCATCTCAAATTTTCTTTGAAATTTTATTTAATTATAATACTAAATGTGTTTCAATATACTTAGGTTTCCTGTGTTCTTCCAGCACTCAAACATACCAAAATTGAGAGAATGGCAAATACATAGATAGATACAGTTTAAACAACTGGTTTAAACAGAGTCCCTGCCCCTAAGTCTAGACCCTCCCACTGTGGGATTTCCTGCCCTGACCTGCAGGAAGTCAATTCATTGCTTAAATGAGTTTTGTGTGCACCAAGGGATCTGTACCTTCCACCCTAGGGAGGTACTTATTTAGAGAAAATGCAGTTAAAATGTGAAGTTCATCATCAGTGAAGCTCTCAGGATGACCCAGAGGGCCTACTTCCTGAGAGAAAATAGGGTTTTAATTGACAGATTTGACCCCTGGTTCCTTTCCCGAGCCTCCCCATACAGGTCATGAACTGTGATATGAATATATGCTTTCAAACCACTTTCAATTCAGTTCACACTAGGCCCCCATGAAATGCATTTCAAACTCATTCTACTTCCTAGTCTCCACCGCTCTGTCCCACCTCCCAGTCACCCTAAGGTTTACTACTGTCATATGAGAAGCTTAAGTTGATCAATTTCATCCAGACTACCTGAATCCTTTCTAAAATTGTTCCCTCTGAGATAAGTGAACAGGTTCTTGATGCTCATGTGCAGGTATGAATATTTAGCTTTCTTGACCCAGTGATAGTCAGACTGATACTCTGGCATAGATTAACCATGAAAACTACCCAAGGATCCTGGTCATTGAGGGGCTCTATTTGGTGGTAAGATTCTTAACGTTTGGGACTGCGTTTTGTTCACTTCTGAATCCCCAGTGTTTAGAAGAGCAGCTTCCATGAGTAGATGTTTGATAAATCCTTACAAATTCATAAATTAAATAAGTACTTCACATTTTAAAAGCAAATCTCTGCATTGAAACCTTAGGACAATGCTCTATAAATTAACAAGATGATGAGCAATAGGGATGATTAAAGAGACCCGCTGATAAAGGTATAAGAAACCAGGACCCCAACTCAGCCAGATTTCATTACACAGGAAAAGAGTGTCTTACATCCCCAGGTTGAGCTGTTTCCATTATTTGCTGTGTTTGGCTGCTTAGAATCCACCTCTCCCCCACGCAGCTTGAGTACTTTATCCATCCTACATTTTATCCAGTAACTCCATTTGGGGGAAAAGCTGAACACACATACACACACAGCGCCAGATAAACTCTCACTGGCATACGCTGATCAGCACATTGCTCTTCCGTGGCCATTATGATTGGTTCAATGATGATGCAAGAGGCTGAGAATGCATCTCAGCCAATGAGATGTGGAGGATTGCTAGTTAGAGGCTTCTAAGAAAAACAATTCTTTATGCTTCTGTAACTGCTACCAAGTTGTGCTGTCTCCTCCTGCAGGGCCTAAGCAAGAAAGAATGAAGCCCCTAGAAAGTGACCCCAAGGGAAGCCAGCCTTAGGCTGGAGCAGTCCTAGTGAAAACAAAGAGAGATTGAGGCAAAATGATGGCATCAGTGAACCACTGGCTCCAGCCCTACTTGAAGCCTGACATCCCTCTGCGACTTCTCAGTTACCTGAGCTGATAAACGCCTCATTGTTTTAGCCAACTTGAGACCTATTTTCTGTTACTTGCACATGCTAAAGCCAAACTCACTGAATAGATCAAGTCAGTTCTCAATAAGTTGTTATGTCCTCACTGAGTTGAAAAGATTTAAATAATCAAGGTTAAGGGTCCCACTAGGGACCTTTCAATGAAGCAAAAAGAGTGAGAGAATGCAAATTCCTGACCAATTCCCAGCCTCTGCCCTTACCTCTAGCCATCTCAGCCTCTTGGATGCCTTCAGGCATTTACCTGCATCCACTGCATGCTAATTATGTTCCAGCCAGTGCTTCAAAAAGGAACAAAAACATGGACTCTACTCTCTACTAGTAGGAGCTTATAAATAACTATAGAATGTGTGTAAAGACTTAGAAGTATTAAAATATTAAATGATTATGATGTTATTAATAGGGTGCATTTCACCCTAATTTTCTTTTCATTTTAAGCCACAATTTTTTTTTACAATTACAGTTTTGATTTAAAATAACTTCACAATAAACTAGAAATGTATTACTAGTAAGTGCCATAGAGTGGTAAAAAAGCTAAAAAAAAAAATCTATAAAACCATCTATGTAGCAGAAAGCACTTTGCATGTAATGTTTTATAAAAAAATAATATCCAATATTTATTAGATGTCTACTATAAGTCATGTGTTGATACATGCTGAGCACTTTGCATACATTATCTCAAGCTCCACCACAAATTATTTTTCCTGTCTTATAAATGAATATACCAAGGTACAGAGAATGTAATTGACTTGCTCCAAATCACACAATGAGGAAGCAGTGGGTTAGGATTTGAATCAGATAATCTGACTTTAAATCCTGGGTCTCTCACACCTACTGTATTATCCTGTTAGACGACTGCATAGCATATGGTAAGCAGAATAATGGTCCCCCAAAGGTCCATGTCCTACTCCACTGAACCTGTGACTATGTTAAGTTACATTACAAAGGAGAATTAAGGTTGCTGGTGGAATTAAATTTCCTAAGCAGTTGACCTCGAGGTGTGAAGATTACCTTGGATTACCCAGTTGGGCCCAGTGTAATCATAGCAATGACCAAAGCAGAAGTCAGAATGATGCGATGGGAGAAAGACTCAACCAGCCATTGCTGGCTTTGAAGATGAAGGGAGGGACCATGAGGCAAGGAATGAGGGCAGCTTCTAGACACCGGAAAAGTCGAGAAAACAGATTCTTTCCTACAGTTTCCAGAAAGGAATGCAAGTTTGATTTTAGCTCAGGGAAACCCAATTTTGGACTTCTGAGCTCCAGAACTGAAATATAGTAAATTTGTCTTGTTTAAAGCTACTAAGTTTGTGGCAGTTTGTTACTACAGAGACATATACGGAGTATGCATAGACTTTCACATCATTTAGGTACAAAGATGAATAAAAGGAGCTATCCCCAAGATAACATTTTTGTGATATCAAAATCCAACCTTATAGGAAAAGAAGCATTGGTCTTGGAAACACCAGAGTCTGGTTCAGACCAATAAGTAACTACATTATCTTGGGCAAGTTACCCAAGCTCTCTGAGTTTCCCCTCTGTACAGCAGGGATTGCTACTTCTCAAAGGGCTAAAAAGAAGCTAGCACAATGCTGAACACTCACAGGAAAATTTTCTGTCCCTTTCTTTTTCATAAACCCGCAAGGGAACAATGAGGAAAAATAGCGCCATCTTAGGAAAAAGCTGTATTTATGAATATTAAGGATATCAAATAATTTAAACATTGACATAATCTGCTAAATAGAAATGGTGTGCCATTTTCAAAAATAGATCTTCATAACCAAGATTTTAAAGCAAGAAATTTATCATCCTAAGGTTCATTTTCATTACATAGGCTACTTCTAACAGGGAATATATGTATTTTTAAAACAGCTTTCTCTGGAGCTTCGATTCAGATCTGCATATCAAGGTTTTCCCCTTTCCCCGGTGACCCATTTGTCTGAGGGAGGCATTCAATTAGACTGCCAGAGCAAATTGATTCAGTATTGACCAGGAAAGGCTTCGCACTTGAAAGACATATTACACAGAGGTGGAGGTGTCACTGCAACGAGTCAATACACCACGTGCAGGCACCCCGACGATTCAGGAACGTGAAATGGAGGGTCCTCCCTGGACATTTGGAGCAGAAAAGCCTCCTTCTTTCTCTTAGAGGAGAGAACATGGAAGTGAGAAGCTCAGTAAAATATGTTTTCCTCGAGGCAGGAAACTGATTCCCATTCTCCGCTGCTGGCAACTGAGAATAAGGGAAATGGGAATGAGGGAATAAGCAAACGTGTGTTTTTTCCACCTTGAGAACTGTAACTGGGATTTGAGGTTTCAATAATCTTATCCTCAAGGTAATTGGTCTTTAGACAAATATCACTGCTCTTTTCAAAGATCCTTGCCCCACAGCTGCTTTCTGTGGCCTTAGCCTCTCCTCCCTCCACAGACTACAACCCTAAAGCCCAGATCTGACAAATTCATCAAAACTCTTTCTTCACACCCTTCACATATGTTGTTTACCTTTATAAACAAAAGATACTCAGTTACTTTAGACAGGAAACTGAATCACCTTACATCTAGAGCATCAAAAAGCACTGTACACCCAAAGAGACAGAAATATATGCTAGCAATGGTAAGTATGCTTTATTTAAGACAAAACTGGTATTCCAAGCAAAGGGCAGGAAGGACGTGCGCTTATGGTATCCAATGCTGGCTTTTAATCTTTGTTATTTCTCAAATGATGTCTTTGCAGAAATGTTTTATAGCCTTGAATACCTGACAGAATAAATTAAACCCTTTCTAAGTGCCTTCCCTTGATTACCCCACGTACCCACTATCGATAAGATTGTCCTTTATATCCAGCTTGGAAAATCATAAAATTGGCTCTGTTACAATACTTAGGACCCCTCCCCTGCCTTCATTTTAAAATGTTAGCCGCTACATATTTATAATACTCCTCTTATTTACATTTTCACATTGCTAGGACAGGGCGACCATTCTATTGTGTGACACACAGATTACTGAGGCCATGTAGTTTCCAAATGTCACTAGTGAAAGCAGGAATCCATTATTATTTAGTCACGGAAATGAAACCCATCACGCTGAGCACTTGCAGAAAAGAATAAAGAGGTTTAAACCAGAATCTGCATAATCCTAGGTGGAGAGTTGACAGCAGGAGGGGAAAAAGGCATCCTCTCCAATGTGCAAACCCTGGGAAAGAGTGGCATATATTAAAAATTGGGCCATTTGAATGCGGAGGAGCCAGGAAGACACTTAAATAAGTATATCCATGGTGATGACTCAGTTCGCGGCATTGATGGTCATTTTCTTAGCGATTTCATCATGCTCCTCAGGTACATATATGCACAATTCTGTGGTTAAAATACAGCTGCAGTTCCTTCTATTTTCATTTGAAGGCCAATGTCAGGTAAAATGAAAAGCCCCACCTTCAACCCTACCCGAAATAATCTTCCTCAGAGAATAATTCCTTCTCTTATCATTTCTTTCCATATAAATTTTGAATAGTATTTATATTCATAGGTGAAAATATTTCAAATATTCAGTAAAAGGGGGTAATGGGCAATATGGTGAGCACGTGCACCTGGGGGAGAGGACAATGGCCTATGTATTCTAGAGTCCTGCTCAGACCAAAAGGATAGAGGGGAAATGTTTCTCAAAGAACCCATTTCTCCTAGCAGTAAGTCATTCTCAAATGATGGTACATTAACCCAATAAACCATTAAACAGCCACTAAAATGATAAATATAAAAATTGTGGGTTTTTAAAAAATATATAAAAAGAAGTCTATAAAATGTAAAAGCAAAAGTAAACATGGAATGGCATTGAAAAAGAAAAGGTGGCGGGGGGGTGGCTTGCAACCTAGTTCAGTATCTGGTTAAAACTGTAGTCTTACTTCCCCCCCCCCCCCCCTCGCTCTGACTGACTTGGGCGGAGCTACGAAGCAAGTCCCCAAGGCCACACCAAGACCGACTTGGGTGGAACTGCGGGGACCCTCAGGGGCCCACCACAGGAGGAGATACATAAGTCAGAGACTCCCCACGAGTTCAGTTCAGGCTTTGGATCCAGAATTCCCCTGAACTAGCAGTTCTGTGAAATAAAGGTTAAACTTTCCTGCCTCAGAGTGCTGGCTGATCATTCTCCCATGCATTCTGCCACAACAGTATCAACCTTGATAAATTATTTATATCTATGGAGAAAAGAAGAAGACCATAATACACACAGGTATGACAACAGCAGTAACTTTTGTGCAGGAGAGTGATGGCAGTCATGGGTGGATTTTTTCCTTTTCTATTTTGTCTTTTTTTTTAATTTAATTTTAAAAATCCAAGAGGCTGAAGACTCTAAAGCCCAGCTCCAACTTTTCTGTAGAGAAAACTATTTTATCTGAGCACTGGATTTACATGGCCAGGAGGAAATATTACCAATAGTGACTTAGTATATCTGCCATCCAGGTCTTGTTCATTATGAATTTCTTAAATTGGCCTAGGCCCGTGGTTGGCAAACTGCAGCTCACAAGCCACATGCAGCTCTTTGGCCCCTTGAGTGTGGCTCTTCCACAAAATACCACGGCCTGGGTGAGTCTATTTTGAAGAAGTGGTGTTAGAAGAAGTTTAAGTTTAAAAAATTTGGCTCTCAAAAGAAATTTCAATTGTTGTACTGTTGATATTTGACTCTATTGACTAATGAGTTTGCCAACCACTGGCCTAGGCCATACCTGGTCAGAAGAATTTGGAAAGAAAAAGAAAGAATAAGAAAACCCAAGAAGGATAATATCAGGGATAGTTGGGACCACTGAGCTTTCCTGCGTGTTTAGTCATAGCACTGATGGGTTCAGAACACACTACCCCAAAATATGGCACCTTGACATAGTGGATGATTTAAGCTGAAGGAATATGAGAAACACCATGTACAGGAAGGACTTTCTGACCTTCCTCTGGAGCATCTCACAGCACCTTCATGTGAGAGGTGACCTCCCTGTACTGGAAAGAAAGGAACATCCTTATCTCTAAGATAAGATGCTGAGAGGAATCTGGACAAGCAGGCCTTGCTGTTTCCCTAGTTTACTACACTAGCGCATACTCTTTTTGTCCTATCAGATTTTTCTATGACTTCCCACTCTTTATCAAACCCAGCATAAAAACGCTCAAGTTTGCCCTGGCTGATTTGGCTCAGTGGCTAGAAAGTCGGCCCTCAAACTGGAGGGTCTCAGGTTTGATTCCAGTCAAGGGCACATACCTCAGTTGCAGGCTCGATCCCCAGCCTGGTCAGGCAGGAGGCAACCAATCGATGTCACATTGATGTTTCTCTCTCTGTCTCTCCCCCTCCCTCCCACTCTCTCCAAGAATCAATGGAAAAATATCCTGGGGTGAGGATTAATTAAAACAAAACAAAAAAACCCGCTCAGGGTTTAATCACTTCTTCAGGTCTCCATGTCCTTATCAAGACCCCATGCCGTGTAAAAGTTATGTTACATACATCTGAATGCTTTTGTCTTGTTATAAGGCCCCCAGCGGACAAATTAGAAGGGTAAAAGGAAAAGATATTTTTCCTCCCCTACGGCATCATGAAAAAAAATACACGTATTTGTGGACCATGTTAAAGTCCAAATCATTTGGGAAAAATATTTAAATCATGAGCAAAAGGGATTCATCCTTCCATCACCACAGCATCCTTCAGCATTGTCTATACCAGGTTGAGGTAGCTGCTCTCCTTTCAATAAAGTGTCCAAACACAGGGAAATTACCCAGAGCCAAGGTACGGGAGGTAATATGAATATGTCTGAGTGAATGTATGCTTCACAAAACTGAAAAATCAGGAACAACTGATTTAGACCAGACACGGTGGGATACTATGTTCAGCTGCTCTTGTAAAGTTCAATTGGTGTTCCTATCTTTCCACCATCCCCTTGATAACAAAGGCAAGAATATCTCTTCAACAGAGACCATCAGTTGTGACAAAATCAGGGAAGATTTCTGACTCAGCAAGTGTCTTTTAGGAAATAATCATAGTAAAAGACAGTACTTTTGATATTTAGAAAAAAATGTAGAGTTTTTAATTGAATATCTACATACAAATTAACCAAATAGATATAAGAATAAGAAACCCTGAAATGAACAATATCAATATGCAAACAAGATGCCAAAAAGCACAGGAATCTGATGACCTGACTCTCAACTCTGAATGTTTACAGCATAGATTGAATATTTAAAAACTTGAGTGAAATACCTAAACATGTAATGGTAAAAATTATGCACACTCTAAGACTGGACAAAGCCTATTGATACTTTTCAATGGCAAAGTTGAAGAATGATGAACAACAACAAAAAACTTTTGGAGGGAGGTTAAAATCATGTAGCTTGTTATTTGGTTATTTACCAAAATAAAATGAAGGGCAATCAATGTATCAAACTACATTTTCCTGATTTTTATAGTAAGTTTTTGGTAAAGACAGTAGGGCTCACCTTACATTCCATCTGCTCCCCAACATCGGGAAAAAGCTGCCCGATCACTGGGACAATGTCTCCACCCATAGCAGCCTTCGCATGAGCACCTCTTGTGTTAAACCACTAAGAATTAGAACTTGTGTATTCTCATGACCTAACCAGCCTGACTAAAACAGGTTAACTCCAACTTCTCTTTGCCTTGATCAACTCTTAACTTCTCCCCTACCTTGCCAGAATTTGATCATTCAAAAAGAGTGAATAATGCTAATTTTTTCACATATATGAGGAGAAATCAAGGGCTATCCTAAGTATTTAAGATTTTAATACACATATATCAATTGATACTAATTGGTTTCGCCGGGGGGAAAAGGGGTAGCATAGTCAAGTAAGTTTTGGAAATGGAGATACTCCTTCCTAAAGATTTAAAATGTAAAGTCATATATTATAGGCTCTGAAAAGTCCTACTCCAAAGAACTGGGCAGTTTTAAAGTGAATGAAAAGTATTTTCATGAAAGAGAATTTGGGAAATGCTCCAAAAAATCTGATTTGTGTATTAATAAAATCTGTATCCAGCTAATATTAAAATTTATTTTCTGTCCCTAGTATATATCACCTGGTAAGTGAAAAATTGTAATAATCAAGATACTTAAGAACAGTATATCCTAGATATTGGTTAATCTGACTATACTCAGGGCCTTGGACACCCCCTGTTGCGCCAGGCAGTAATTCATTAATTGCTGAATTGTAGGGTGGGGAGAGCAGTTGGGAGGGGTAGATACTCAGAACAGTGGCTATATGCCAATTGGTATAGTTTATATTTCACATCCAGTATTAATTAAATATCACCTATGCCTATGGGTGAGATAGGTAACTTTAATATTTACTTTATGATTTGAACATTTCTTCATCTATATTTTCCTAAAAGGTTTAAGTCTTCCTTAATATGTTTCTGAAGACCTTTTATTTTACAGTGGGTAGTCAACAAATTTAACAGATATTTAAACTCCAGAAAATGTTTAATAGACATTGATCCTGTAAGAGACATTGTGGTAGGTGCTTTCATAAAACTAAACAAGAAAACATTTTTCTGAAGTCAAGGACATGTTAAGGCATTTAATAAATGCATGCTTATAGATTGAAATATTGACAGTATAATAATCTAACTTGATATTTGGCAAAGGTAGATAAAAAAAATGTTAGGTCTGTTTCATTGTATTGAAACTAAAGACAGAGCATGAAGACCTAATATACCATATTTTTCCATGTATAAGATGCCCCCATGTATAAGACGCCCCCCACTTTTTCAACCCCAAACTAAGAAATCAATATTTTAAACATTTTGCTGATTTTCCTCTAAGGCCTTCTTTTTTGGCATCTTAAGGAGCTGTTCTTCCTGTTTTCTCCACTGTCTGATCATATACTCACTGGGAGGAGGCCCAAATTGTCTCTCTGTAGCTCTATTTCCATGCTCTTTTGCATAGTTGATTACATTCAGTTTGAATTTTGTAGAGTAAGACAATAGCTTACCAGTATTTATTTTTTTATTTTTTGACATCTTTATGGGGTCAGAATGCTCTGGTCCCTGTTGCATCTGAGCACTCTCCAACCTCCACCTCCAATTATGGCATCAGCTGATATTAGTAACAATAAGGCTCATGATTGGAGGAAGCCTGTTTGACAAGGTATGGGCAGCTATGTACCCAGGAGGATCCCTCCTCGGCTGACTTCCGCGTATAAGATGCCCTTCAACTTTCAGTCTAATGATTTTAGAAAAAAAAATAGCATCTTATACATGGAAAAATACGGTACCTTTCCTTGTATGGAAAACTGTTGGACTTTACTAAAAGAGAATCTGAACATAAATCTTATTTTACAGGTAAAAGAGGTATATTGCAATAATATTTTTAAAGTTATGTTACTCATCAAAACATAAATATGCTAGAGGATTCTTTAGAAATTGATTCTCCTCACTACCTGGCACCAAGTTATTGAGCTATGCTTTCAGTAAAAAGCTTTTTTAAAAATTGGCAATGTTTGAGATCATTATAACATGAGTTTGGAATGGAGTGAAGTGGGAGTCAATTCAGTTAATCTTATACATCTCTTGGACAGCCAAAAATTCACATCTGTCTACGAACAATTGATTTTAAAACCTGTTTTAGATCCAAACATTCAAGAAAATATACTGTTCATGTGATGTTTCAGGGCATACTCTAAATAGAGTCCTTTGGGTAGCTGACCGGATCAATGATGACCTAAAACATTTCTCAAAAACCTCAACCACCACCAAATTTAATTGCTTGATATATTTTTATTGATTTCAGAGAGAGAGAGATCAGCTGCCTCTTGCACACTCCCTACTGAGGATTGAGGCTGAAACCCAATCATGTGCCAGGAATCCAACCATGACCTCCTGGTTCATAGATAAACACTAAACCACCAAGTCTCACCAGCCAGGCCAAATTTAATTTATGTAAATGAAAAACATGACCAAGATTGATCCAAGACTCATTCTTGGCTTTGAGAAAAAGCTGTCATCAGTATTTACTTTTGTATCCTTTAAAAGAAAGAGAGAGATTTGAATCCTGGATTTTACCAAACAGAAACTCACTATTTTACTCCATCTTTACTCCTGGTTCTTCTTTACTTTACTCCTTAAATTCTAGTAAATTTTTATTTTTCACTCTAATGCCTTTGACCAACAAGGAAAAGATCTGATCTTAACAGGTGAATAGCTCCATTGTGATTTATTAAATCTGAGTCTTTTGGGAGCTTTACTCAACTTGAATTGGCCTTAAGTATCCCAATTTATGACTCCTTGTTCAAAAATACAAGGCAAGACCCTGCCACAATAAAAGATGAAAAGTTCTTAATCAATTCATGTGGGATAGGCTACTGAGATTTGTTGTTTTGCCATTATCTGTAGTTTTATTCTGTTTAAATTACAGTTCAGGAACTACATTCCAAATAAATAAAATTAGATTTAAAATTTGAACTCAGGGGCACATCTCTGACAGTTAAAAGTAATATGGACCCCTATTGTTAACTGTAAAATAAATACAGGGTGGGGCAAAAGGTTTACAGTCATGAGTACGTGAAACACAGAATTTATTCTTGTATTATTATTATTATTTATTAGTTATTGTATTATTTTCCACACGATTAACTGTAAACCTATCTCGCCCCACTCTGTATAATAAGAATGCATTCAGCCAAGTATTGGATTAGACAAAATAATCCAGATATCTTAGCAGAGTGCATAGTATATAGCAATACAGAGTACTAATTTTATAATTCAAAAAACATTTATGCAAGTAATCAAATTCTAGTATAAAACTCAATTCATCTAAACTCATCCTTCTCTTGTTTTCATAGAACATTTGTTTTACTCTCAGACACTCAAAACCTGAATAAATACAAACTTTTGATACATGAGGCTTACTGGTTTTCCTACAAAGATGATAAGTTAATTAGTTAATACACTAGACCGCCTTATCCATGGGCAATTTATTCTAAGACCACCAGTGGATGAATAGTATCGAACCCTATATATACTGTTTTTTTACTATGCTTACATAACTACAATAAAGTTTAATTTATAAATTAGACACAGTATGAGATTAACACAAAACTAAATATAAAATAAAACAATTATAACAACATCCTATATAATAAAACCCTAATATGCTAAGTGTCCAGTTGTCCCATCAGCCACTAAACCAATCAAAGTGTAACATGCTAATGATATGCTAAGGCCACTCAACCACTCACTGTGACATGCACTGACTACCAGGGGGCAGACGCTCCAACCAGTAGGTTAGCTTGCTGCTGGGATTCACTGATTGGGACTGAGCAAGATGGGCAGAACACACCCTGGAGCCCTCCTGTGGTCCCTCCCCAGCTGGCCAACCTCCTATGTCCCTCCCCAGCCCCAATCATGCACTGGTGGGGTCCCTTAGCCTGGCCTGTACCCTCTCACAATCCAGGCTGAGGGATCCCCCCCACAAGTGCACAAATTTTGTGCACTAGGCCTCTAGTACTATAATAAAAGTTATGTGAATATGGTCTCTCTCTAAATATCTTACTGTGCTCTACCCACCTTTTACTTAAAGGAAGCACTTTATGGCTTCTCTTAAGCCATATTTGAATTGCCAGCATCACTACCCTTGTGCTTTGGGGTTATTACTCAATAAAACAAGCGTTTCGGAACACAAATACTACGATATCATGACAGTCGGTCTGATAACTGAGTCAGCTTCTAAGTGACTAATGGGCAGGTGGAGTATACAGCATGCAGTGACTGGACAAAGAAATGATTCACAACCCAGGGTGAGATTGGGCAGAATGTCATAAGATTCATCGCACTACTCAGAATGGCACACAATTTAAATGTATGAACTGTTTTTTCTGAAATTTTCATTTAGTTATCAGACTGCAGTTGACCACAGGTAACTAAAATTGTGGAAAGCAAAAACCCTAGATAATGGGGAACTACAGTAGGCATTTATTAAGAGCTCAGTTTGACCCCATGAGCAGCCTGCCCCCATCCAAGAAGCAGCAGCTGTGTGAGCAGCCTGCCCCCACCAGCCAGAGGAGCCACCACTGCTGTGAACAGCACCCACTAGAGGAGCCGCACCAACTGAAGAGCAGCTGCTTCCATGCCTGCCCAAGAAGCAGCCGCCACCCAAGGAGCCACTGCCACGCAAGGTGCAGCCCCTGCACAACTCGACTCCTAGATCCTTTGGGGAGAGCAAAAGTGGGTAGACAAACCCCCAAAGGAAAGAAAAGGAGGCATCACCAGAAATGCAGCTAAGTGAAAGAGAGGCATGCAATATGTTAGAAAAACATTTAAAATAAGGATCATACATTTCATGAACAGGATGGATGAAAAAATCAACAACTTCTGTAAGAATCAAGAAGAAATCATGAGTTATATAGCTGCAATAAAAAACACCATGGAAAGTTTCAACAGTTGACTAGGAGAAGCAGAGGACAGAATTAGTGAATTGGAAGACAGAAAAGCAAAACACACCCAAACTGAACTGTAATTGGAGAAAAAAAAAATTAAAAGACAGGAGGAGAGCCTAAGGGAGCTTTGGGACTACATGAAATGAAGCCACATATAAAAAATAGGGGTGCCAGAATGACAGGAAAAGGAATAAGGGTTAGAAAACCTATTTGAAGAAATAATGTCAGAAAACTTCTCTGATGTGGGAAAGAAAAAAGTCATATAAGCACAGAGAGTCGAAAACAAGATGAACCTGAAAAGACTCACCCCAAGACACATCGTAATTACGATGACAAACGTTCAGGACAGAGGGAATCTTAAAGAAAGAGAAAGAAAGTTACATACAAGGAATCTCCCATTAGATTATCAAATGGTTTCTCAACAGAAACACATCAGGCCAGAAAAAAATGGAAGGAAATTGACAAAGTGATGCAAAGCAAGGGACTTAATCCAAAATTACTCTATCCAACATGGCTATCATTCAGAATTGAAGGGGAAATAAAGAGCTTCACAGACAAAAAAAAAGCTAAGGGAGTTTATCACTACCAAGCCAGCAATGCAGGAAATGCTAAAGGGATTGGTGTAAAAAAAGGAAATAAAAAGGGAAGAAGGAATACAGGCACAAAATATAAAAATGGCTACAAAAAAGTACTTATCAATAATAACTTTAAATGTAAATGGACTAAATGCTCCAATCAAAAGACATCAAGTGGCTGAATGAATAGAAAAACATGACTCAGACATATGCTGTCTACAAGAGACTCATCTCAGAACAAGGGGACTCACACAGACTGAGAGTGAAGGGATGGAAAAATATCTTTCAGGCAAATGGAAATGAAAAAATATCTGGGGTAGCAATACTTACATCAGACAAAACAGACATCAAAGTGAAGGCCATAATAAGAGATAAGGAAGGCCACTTCATAATAATAAAGGGATCGACACAACAAGAGGATATAACCCTGGTAAACATATATGCACCAATGCAGGAGCACCCAAATACATAAAAAAACTCCTCAAATATATCAAGGGAGAGATTGACACCAATAAAATCATATAAGGGGACTTTAATACCTCACTGACATCACTGGATAAATCATCAAGACAAAAAATCAGCAAAGAAACAGCAATCCTAAATGACACACTAGATGAAATGGACTTAATTGACATCTTCAGAACATTTCACCCCAAAGCCACAGAATATAAGTTCTTCTCAAGTGCACATGGGTCATTTTCAAAGATAGACCATATATTGGGTCACAAGCAAAGTCTCCCCAAATTCAAGAAGATTGAAATCATATCAAGCATCTTCTCAGACCACAATGGCATAATATTAGAAATAAACTACAACAAAAACAGCCCAAAATTCAAACACTTGAAGCTGAATACATACTATTAAACAATGATTGGGTTACCAAAGAGATCAAAGAAGAAATTAAAAACGTCTTGGAAATGAATGACAATGAAAACACAACAATCCAAAATCTATGGGACACAGTGAAAGCAGTCCTGAGAGGGAAGTTTATAGCTCTACAGGCCTACCTCAGAAAACAAGAAAAAATGGTAGGAAATCATCTAACTCTACAGCTTAAAGAATTAGAAAGAGAGCAATAAGAAAAGACCAGAGTGAACATAAGAAAGGCGATAATAAAGATCAGAACAGAAATAAATGACACAGAGACCAAAAAAAAAAAAAAAAAATACAAAAGATCAATGAAAGCAAGAGCTGGTTCTTTGAAAGGATATACAAGATTGATGAACCTCTAGCCAGGCTCACCAAGAAGCAAAGAGAGAGGACCCAAATAAACAAAATCAGAAATGAAAGAGGCAAAATAACAACAGACCCCACAGAAATACAAAGGATTGTTTAAAAATACAATGAACAACTCTGTTCCAACAAACTAGACAACCTGAAGGAAATGGACATGTTCCTAGAAAAATACAACCTTCCAAAATTCAATCAGGAAGAATCTAAAAATCTCAATAGGCCAATAACTATGGAAGACATTGAAGCAGTCATTAAAAAGCTTCCAGCAAACAAAAGCCCGGGGCCAGATGTCTTCACAGGGGAGTTTTGCCAAACATTCAAGGAAGAACTAAAACCTATCCTACTAAGACTATTCCAAAAAATTCAAGAGGAAGGAACACTTCCAAACTCATTCTATGAAGCCAGCATCACCCTAATACCAAAACCAGATAAAGACAACACAGTGAAAGAGAATTACAAGCCAATATCCCTCATGAACATAGATGCCAAAATCCTCAACAAAATTCTAGCAAATCAGATCCAGCACTACATCAGAAAGATCATACATCATGAACAAGTAGGATTTATCCCAGGGATGCAAGGATGGTACAATATCCGCAAATCAATAAATGTGATAGATCACATAAACAAATTGAGAGATAAAAACCGCACAGTCATAACAATTGATGCAGAAAAAGCATTTGACAAAATCCAACAGCCTTTCTTGATAAAAACTTTCAGCAAGGTGGGAATAGAAGGATCATACCTGAACATAATAAAAGCCATATATGACAAACCCACAGCCAACATCATACTCAATGGGCAAAAACTAAAACCATTTCCCTAAGAACAGCAACAAGACAGGGATGCCTACTCTCATCACTCCTGTTCGACATAGTACTGGAAGTACTAGCCATTGCTATCAGACAAGAAGAAGAACTAAATGGCCTCCAAATTGGAAAAAAAAAAAAAGTAAATCTGTCCTTATTCACAGATGACATGATACTGTACATAGAAAACCCTAGAGACTCCATCAAAAAATTATTAGACTTAATTAATTCAGCAATGTAGCAGGATACAAAATTAACGCGAAGAAATCTATGGCATTTCTATACACCAATAATGAACTTACAGAAAGAGAGACTAAAAAAGCAATCCCATTTACCATCGCACCAAAAAAATTAAGATACCTAGGAATAAACTTAACTAAGGAGGTAAAAGACCTATGCGCAGAAAACTATAGGACACTGCAAAAAGAGATAGAGGAAGACATAAATAGATGGAAGAACACATCATGTTCATGGATTGGTAGAATCAACATCATTAAAATGTCCATACTACCCAAAGCAATCCATAGACTCAATGCACTCCCCATTAAAATATCAACGGCATATTTCACAGACCTAGAAAGAACTCTCCAAACATTCATCTGCAATAAAAAAAAAAGACCCCAAATAGCTGCAGCAATCCTGAGAAAGAAGAACAAAGTAGGTGGGATCTCAATACCAGATTTCAAGTTGTACTACAAAGCCTCTGTTTTCAAAACAGCCTAGTACTGGCATAAGAACAGACATATAGATCAATGGAATAGAATCGAGAACCCAGAACTTGACCCAAGTCACTATGCTTAATTAATATTTGACAAATGAAGCATGAACATACAATGGAATCAGGATAGTCTCTTCAATAAATGGTGGTGGGATAATTGAACGGATACATGGGAAAAAATGAAACTAGACCACCAACTTACACCATACACAAAAATAAACTCAAAATGGATAAAGGACTTAAACATAAGAAGGGAAACCATAAAAATCTTAGAGGAATCCACAGGCAGCAAAATCTCAGACATATGCTGAAACAGTATCTTCACCAATATAGCTTCTAGGGCAATGGAAACTAAAGGGGCAATAAACAAATGAGACTACATCAAAATAAAGAGTTTTTTCACAGCAAAAGAAACCATCAACAAAACAACAAGAAAGCTCACTGCATGGGAAAACATATTTGCCAATGCTATCTCTGATAAGGTTTTAATCTCCAACATTTACAGGGAACTCATACAACTTAACAAAAGGAAGATAAATAACCCAATCAAAAAATGGGCAATGGACCTAAATAGACACTTTTCAAAGAAGACATAGAGAAGGCCAAGAGACATATGAAAACATGCTCAAAGTCACTAATTATCCAAGAGATGCAAATCAAAATGACAATGAGGTACCATCTCACACCTGTCAGAATGGCTATCATCAACAAATCAACAAACGACAAGTGTGGCAAGGATGCGGAGAAAAAGGAACCCTCGTGCACTGCTGGTGGGAATGCAGACTGGTGCAGCCACTGTGGAGAACAGTATGGCGTTTCCTCAAAAAAACTAAAAATGGAACTGCCATTTGACCCAGTGATCCCACTTCTAGGAATATATCCCAAGAAACTAGAAACACCAATCAGAAAGGATATATGCAACCTTATGTTCACAGCAGCACAATTTACCATAGCTGAGATTTATAAACAGCCTAAATGCCCATTAGCAGATGAGTAGATTAAAAAACTGTGGTACATCTACACAATGGAATACTACGCTGCAGTAAAAAAAAAAAGAGGAATTCTTACCATTTGCAACAGCATGGATGGAACTGGAGAGCATTATGCTAAGCGAAAGAAGCCAGTCAGAGAAAGATAAATATCACACTATCTCACTCATTTATGGAATACAATGAACAACATAAAGTGATAAACAAAAACAGATCCAGAGACAGAGAAACATTGATCATACCGTCAAACCTCAGAGGGGAGGCAGGGGAGGGTGGGGGAAAGGGGGACAGATCAACCAAAGGACTTGTATGCATGCATATAATCCTAACCAATGGACACAGACACCAGGTGTGGGGGGTGAGGGCATGATCAGGCAGGGGCGACATTGGGGGATAAGGACACATATGTAATACCTTAATAAAGAAAGATAAATAAATAAATAAGCGAGCTCAGTTTGGACTAAAAACTATATTAAGTGCAGTGAGGCAGCATTATATTCAAATTAAATATACATGTACTGAGGAGCTATTGCACCAATGGCACCATCAGAGGGAATGAATAGCATTTCATGGGAGAAGCCTTCCTGCAGGAATTGAGTTTTAAGCTAGATAAGAATATAGATTAACTCTTACTAACAGAGCTGATGCCGGGAGGCTTGCAAATAGCAGACATCGGCCTGGGGAACTGGGAATTAAACAGTCAGGAACTGGGCACCCCACACAGCAAGACTCAAGAGAGGAGCAGATGGATGGCCTGTACTAGGGACAAAGAGATGAGGTCAGATGAGGAGAAAACCTCTCCTTGCTATAAGTCATCCAAGTACATCGAAGTCCACTTGTACTCAAAAATGTGTGGGATCAGTAGTAATTTCTAATTTCTAAAATGAGAGCTTTCTGAATCCCTGTGAGGGAAAGTGTAGGTCATGAATGATTACTGCTGTTCAAAGCTCAGCTATTACTGTAGCAGAAGACAGAACACAAGGAAGAAGTTTGGAAATTAATTACATCTTCCTGGACTTTGGAGAATTTCTCAGAGTCCTATTTTCCTCTCCTGTATCAAGTAAAATTGCTAATACAGTCACCCTTCATGGTGAGGTCTAACAATACACTAGCAATAGTGATTTTGTAGAAAATGTCCTTGGAGTGTAATAGATTTGGGGGAATAATTAATTCTGCTTTCTTCCTTTCTCGCTCACCCTAGTCCACTACCAACACTACTCCTAATCAATTTTAAGCTTGAACAAAAATCCATAAGGTTTCAAATGACCAGATGACATGTTTATTTCTGCAGTGATTAATTTCCTCAAAAAAAAAAGAGGCCAAGTTCCAAAAGAAATTGGATTGGATTAATTGACCCTCTCTAGGTTTGAAGCCAATGAAACCCCTAAAAAGCTTTTCACTTCCTACATTTGCAACCAGAATTATTTTTTATACCAAGAAAAACAAGAGGTCAGGGGAAACAAAAGAAAACCTCAGCTCACAAAAAAGACTAAAAGAAAAAATGTGCTCAATATGGCAAAATGTAAATTCCTTTACAATTCTGGTGGTAGGTAATAGAACCAATACCTGAATTCTAACTTAATGATGCTGTAACAAAAATTTTTAAATAATTTTCATGCTTATAGGGTAGGAGAACATAAATTGACTCACAGCATATCTGAAATGCATAAAATGATATATACATTATCATCATATTTGCAAATTAAGTAATAAAAAAAGTAATGGCTCATAAGCCACAGACAAACACATCCAGAAAAATTAAATGTCTGCATTAAAAGAATCCCAGTAGCAAGCTACCTCCAGCAAGGCTAGTTTCTTTTATCACAATCTAGTTTCCATTTCATTAACCTTTGGGTCAGAGCTTCCAGAAAACTATTAGCTATATCTCAAATGGAAAGATAAATGTGAAAAACAGACTGGTCAGGGAGGAATTCTGGGAATGATGGCAGCTACAATCTAGTATTTAAATCTCCACAAATCTCCCCATAAACACAGAACAACTAGGATACCAAAATCCAAAACCAATGAACAATATTTAGATCAATGGTGACAATTAAGTGATAAGATTTCACTAGGAACCTGAATATGTGAGTGGATAGGGGTAAACCACTAGCAGCGATAAGCCCTAGTGGTAGTATGCCCTGCCATGTAGAAGGAAAGAGAAAAAAGCAAAATGATGGATCTGAGAACAAGAGACCCCAAAAGTTGCCAACAAGTGCCCACTGGAAAGCATGGTGGGCCAATGTGAAGACATTGGCTGGAACTCAGAACTCGGTACATTTCCATCTCTAGTGCAAGAGATTCTCAGTAAGGTCTGAAAGAGCAGGGGGTGCTTGGTTCCTCCTACAAACTCTCAAAATTAACCAGCCAAGATTTCTTCCAGAATAAAACCCACAAAGGGTCAAGTGCTGGAAGAATATGCTAACCTGAGCAGGATCCGTTGGAAAAAAACAATATATTCCCAAGTGTGCAAACTTTCTTTTTAATGTATTTCTTGATACTTTTCATCTAAAAGACATGGATAAGAGAAAAAAATTCCTTGTGGTAAATATGTAGACTGGTCCCTTAAACTAGTCAAGAACAAAGATTTTGCTCATTCATGTCTTCACAGTTCTCTTGTAATGAGAGGAGGACTATTTCTAACTCCAGAGATGTGATACTTCCACTGTATATATCAAAATCCTACTTCACCTTCAAATATCAGTTCCCTTCTTCCATGTATCTTTCTCCTACCACTCTGGAAATTACTTCCACTTAATTCCTACAGTTATACTTATGGCATCTAGCACATAGTGTAGCATATAATTACTCCTTAACTATAATAACAGTATTTAAAGTAATAGAGACCATATTTACCCTCCTGCCTGAAACCATTAAGAAAACAAACAAAACGTATGAAACAATGATTCTCAAGAAGACACTGGATAGCAGGCAGTGAAAAACAGTGATCCCTGAGAGACAAGAAACAAAGACGTGAGGCCCACATTTGTGCCTTGAGAGTGTTTCCAGGTTTCAGCCCAGGGAAAGCAAACCAGGGGGAATCCAGCTGAATCCCTGAGCAGAAAAGACAAAGCTAGAGTCTGTAGAGACCCAGGCAGCTAGAATTTGTACAACAGAGTAGCAAAGAGGGGAGACTTTCACAGAGTACTTTAGAGATCTGCAGAGGATATGTCTTTTAAAAAAAAGAAAAAAGAAGAAGAAGTAGGGTAGTGATTTGCACATGAATGTGAAAAAAAAAAAAAACACATCTGAGGCTGGGAAAAGAACTACTTGAAAGAACAATACCTACAGTTCAACTAGGACTAGGATAGTGCCTGTCCCCACTTGGCTGACAGGGAAACATCATAATGCATGGGTCATTGGGTAGGGTACTCAGAAGAGTGTTCCTCGGAAGTGGGAAATAATTAGGCATAATAAAATACACTTCCAGGTGACCCTAACAAATATTTAAAGTAAGACCTGGAAGGAATAAACTTTTTAAGTAACTTAACTGCATTCCAAAATAAAGCACAAAAATATTTATAAAAACACCAAAATATCCAGCACTCAAAAATGCAAAATTTACAATATTTGGCATTCAATCAAACATTACCAAGCATGCAAAGAAGCAAGAAAATATAAATCTTAATAAGGAAAAAAATCAACCAATTAAAACTGACCCAGAACTAACACAAATGTTCAGATTTACAGGCAAGAACATTACAATAGTTATTATAACTATAATTCATATTTTCAAAAACTTAACAGAGATAGGAAAAATATGAAAAAGACTCACATAAAACTTCTAGAGATGAAAATTATAATGTCTGAAAGAAAAAATACACTGGAAGGGATTAATGGCAGATTAGATATTGTAGAAAATATTATTAAATTAGAGACATCATAATAAAACTTTCCAAAATGAAGTACAGAGAGAAAAAGTAAGTAAAAAAAATTAATGGAGAAACAGTGAGTTGTGGGACAACTTCAAAGGGTCTAATATTTGTGTTTGGGAGTCCCAACGTAGAGAAGGTCCCTGGGAGTGAAAATGTTTTAATAAATACTTGATTAAAATATTATAAATTTAAATAAAATTAACCACAGAACCAAGAACCACACTAACTTCAAGCATAAGAAACATGAGAATATGACACCAAAATAATCAAATTATTCAAATGATAAAAAAAATATTTTTTAAGCAGCTAGAGAAAAAAGAGACATTACATACACAATAACAAATATAAGGATGACAGCAGATTTCTCATGGGAGTTAAGGCACAGGAGAAGAAAATGGAGCAACACCTTTAAATTATATATATATATCTCCTATCTAATAAAGAGGGAATATGCTAATTGACTGTCTTGCCCTGCCCTCAAAGATGTCAGCGCCCACAGCCAATAAGGAGGGAATATGCTAACTGAATGCCACGCCCTCAAAGATGGTGGCACTCACACCCACAAGATAGTGGCGCCTAGTCCCCTCAGCCCCGCCGGAGCAGCAGGCACACAGCAAGGCCAGGCCCCGCGCCTGCCTCCAGAGTCCCCCAGTCCCCTCAGCACCCTAGCTGCCCAGGGCCAGCCCAAGTCACAGGCAAGCCTCAGATGTCAGCTGCCCAGCTGCCCAAGGCCGCCCAAGGCTCAGGTAACCAGGGCCAGCTGAGGCTTGCACTTCTGGCAGTGGCAGCAGCAGAGGTGTGATGGGGCGTTGCCTTTCCCTGATCGCCAGGTCACCTCCCACCCCTGAGGGCTCCCAGACTGTGAGAGGGGGCAGGCCAGGCTAAGGGAACCCCCCCTCCAGTGCATGAATTTTCATGCACCAGGCCTCTAGTATATATATATTTATATATAATTGCCTACATAGAAAATAAACTGGAATCTACCAAAAACTAACCAGAATTAAGAAGTGAGGTTTGTGCTCTGGCTAGTGTGGCTCGACTGGTTAGAGTGTCGTCCAGTACACAAGAGGTGGCAGGTTCAATTCCTGGTCAGGGCACATACCTAGGTTGCATGTACAGTCTGTTCAGGTATATACGAGAGGCAACCAATAGATGTTTCTCACATTAATGTTTCTCCCTCTCCTGAACCAGGAGGTCACAATTCAATTCCCAGTCAGGGCACATACCTAGGTTGTGGGTTCTGTCCCAGGTCAGGGTGCATACAGAAGGCAACCAATCAATGTTTCTCTCTCACATCGATGTTTCTCTCTCTCTCCCTCTCTTCTTACTCTTCCTTTCTCTCTCTCCAAAATCAATAAACATATCTCAGGTGAGGATTTAAAAAAACTATCAAGTTGTACATTTTACAGCAATTGTACACCTTCATAGCAAGTTATTATAGTATGTCAAGTATACCCCAATAAAACTTTTTAAAAATTATGAGTGTTCATTTTTAAACAAACTAAATTATAAGATAAGAAGGATAAGCCAGGACAATATCGTAAATTAATATTTTCCTAGTACATTTGAAAGCAAATAGTATGCACTTACAAAATACAATGAAGACATAGGTATAATTTAAGGAGTGTTTTTGCCATTTTCTCTATAGATACAATTGAAAGACAAAATGTTTAAATTATTCTAAAATTTTCCCATATTCAAAATAAAATACAAATAATATTTTTTCAAAAGAAGCACCAAAACATATTTCAAATGTTTCCAAAAGACAGTCAAACCAAGACAAAACTATGGGAGGAGGAATAAAAAAATGATCCATTTAGCAAGAATATACTAATTAACATCCCAAACTATCTTGAAGAGAAATAAAGCCTTACCAGATAAAACTCTTCTAAACATAATTTATAAAAGTGGTTCATACTTTATCTCAGAGTTTTTACCTACTAGTCTCAAAATTTATTCTTCTAAATCTTTCTACCTTTCCTAAATGAGATTTTATAACCATGAGTGGACACTGAATTTAAATAGTTCTAAGAAAATGAGGTGTGGGGGAAAAAAGAAAATGAGATGGTTGTTCATGTTTGGAAAATACTCCAAAGTCAGTCAGGATTTCAAGAAGGCTTTCAAAAGACTCAAATGTAATAAATGATTTAGAATGTTTTGGGTTTTTTAAATCTCTCACCAATAGGGTAGTTACAAGCTGATGATATTTTATCAGTATACCCAATAATGAAAATATATATATTTTCTGGTGTCCAAAGGGTTTATGAAGATTCATAATACACTAACTGCTTTTGTTGACCCTAGAGTTTTGTGCATTTAACTCTATTAGGGATCCTCTAGGTTTTAAGCTAGGTTTGCCAGCCTGGCATAGTGGGGAAAAAAACACATGGACTCTTGTCATGCCCAGAAATTACAACCAGTATTAAATTATGGAGGTGAGTTAAGCTCACTATAATTCTTCATTAAAAATGGGGGAATTAGTCTAAATATTTTTCATGTCACCATCATTTTGTGACTATGTCCAACCAGACAGTAGGCTTTCAGCACCATGGACAGTTGCATCACGTAGGGAAAGGGCACTGAAATAGAAAAACCAATAGTTTTGTTTTAAAAGTCATTGTGGGAGACATCTGTAAGGCTGTCTACAATACAATAAAATTTACCAAAAAAGCCATTGTACAAAAGTCCATGAATACTTTTACTATTTCAAGTTAATGTGGTGTTTATGATAAGAAAATTTTCCATTTTCATTTTTTGTAACCACCTTTCAACATGAACATCTTGGAATATAACAGAAATAATTTGCCTTGTTAAGAAAAATCTCTGTATTTATTATCTAAAATTTCCTGTTAATATTGATTAAAGATTTATATAGAATATGTGTCAAAATGCAAATGAACACACACAAAAATTACCAAAAATAGTAAAGTAAAAGTACTTCTATAAAATTTATGTTTTGTGGCTCTTCAACTGAATGATACAAGTAACTTGAAAAGAATGAATATTTTCAACTGTATCAACTAAAAATGTCAGACACACAAAAATATTGTTAGTCAATTTAAACATTAAAGTTGCTATCATAATATATTCTAGAATTTACAATCAGTGTCATCCTAAAATATTTTACAGTTCAGTGCCTTCCTCAAAGAAGGGAAAAATCATCTCAGGTGATGCTAACATCTCTTCTTGTCCACTCTCAATAATTAAAAGCAAATGAAGTCAAGTAATATGAAAGTCAAATCTGCAAGCATTCAAGGCCAAAGAGAAAAGTGAAAGAAGTCCATCAAAAAATATCTTATATCCATAAGTATGTACATGCATGGAGTAGAATGATGTTGTAGTTCCCTTGGGGATGGGGGAAGAGGAAGGTGTGTGAAAAGGTATGATGTGGTTTTATGCACTTGTTCATGTCCTAATTCTACAAGCCTGCTATTGGGGAAACACTGCTATGTGCTGGGGGCATAACAGTGAAGAAATAAACATAGTTCTTCTCACTGTCTAAGATTGAGCTTCTTGCTAGGAGAGAAACTCCACATTTGTTTCAATGTGGAATGAAGAGAGAATCTAGAGATACCAAGAAAACTTGCAGAATCTCTTCTGAAGAACACCTATCTACCCTCACAATATAGAAGAGAAATAGAGAAAAAGCAATAAAAAGAGATGAGCTGTGCATTTTCATAAGTGGGAGTTTTCCTTGATCACACCATTTTATTTTATTTTTACTTTTTATTCATTTTTAGTGAGAGAAGAAAGGAGAGGGAGAGAGAAAAACATCTATGTGAAAACGAAACATTGATAGGCTGCTTCTTGCATGCCCCCCTACCAGGGATCAAACCCGCAACCCAAGCATCAAACCAGTAACTTTTTGGTGCACAGGTTGATGCCCAACCAACTGAGCCACACTGGCCAGGGCTGTCCTACTATTTTAGAAGGAAGAAGAAAAGAGAGACGGACATATGCATATAAGAGACTCCACACACTCACAGATATGGCCCAATCTGAGTACTGCAACCTGTCAGATTTGTATTCCTCCTCTTGGGATCCAATGAGGAAGAGAACTAATTTGATTGGCTGGGTAATAAAGGAGCATTGAGTACTCATGCTAGAGGACCATGCTGTAAATTTCTATTTGGAGAAAATGTCATTATCAAAATACATCTTTACATCTGGGTAAGCATATAGTTGACTATGATCTTTTCAACAGGTCTGTTTTTCTTAAAACTCCACTATTTAAAAGATAATGAAGCCAATCATGACATTTAACAAACAAAGTTCCATTCGTGACATTTTAAAAGGAATGACAAATATTTGCAAACACAAAGGAAAAGCTGATAGTTCAAAATTCTAAAATATGTGTGTAATATAGTAATATGCAGCATTATCCAGGAAAGCTGGGTTAGAGCAAAGAGCATCTTAGTGCTTTGCAAAAGTGCAAGGAAAACTAACACATATAGCAGGTGTGAGTCACTGTTTTAAAGTATCAAAGCACAAAAACTGAAGCAAATAAACAGCTTATATTTATTAATCTTCAAGTTTTTACATACAAGAAAATTGATGCTGTCTCTTCATAGTAAAATTGATTTAAATCATCCTTATATTGATTTTTTACCTAAAGTTTCATTTTTTTAATTTATTAAATACATAATATTGAATTGACAATCCGATTTTATTATATGCAAACCTAAATAGGAAAAAAGGAGACACCACACTCACACATAATGTATAGCAAAGTAATATTCCCAAGTGAGTCATCTAGCCTAGGAACTATGAACTGGATAAATCAGATTAGATCAAATTCCTTTTCTTATTCCTGAAATACTATAAGACCTACTGTGATTTTCATTTATTTATTAATCAAATATTTACTACGTAATTGTCATTTTTCCTGCCACCATGTAAAGAGGTAGAAAAAACTACAAAAAAATAAAAGTAAGAAGCAGCAGCCCTGTAGGTTGCTTGGTGTAAAGAAAGATGAAAGAGGAGAAACCAAGATGGCAGCATAGGTAAGCACCTAAACTGCTGCCTCACACAACAATTTCAAAACTACAACTAAAAGACAGAACGGACACCATCCAGAACCACAGGAAAGCTGGCTGAGTGGAAATTCTACAACTAGAAGGAAAGAGAAAAGCTCACAGAATCGGAGGAACGGCAAAGGGTTGAGGTATGGCAAAGGGTCTTTGTGCGCACAGAGAGGAAGGGCGGCTGAGAGCCTGGCTGACTTTCTCTGGCGGGAAGGGGAAGGAAGCCCCTGACTGCACTGAACCCCGGTTCCGGGCGAAACCCTGTGGACCCAGGCTCATACAGGGGGAGTCTGGACTGTCAGGTAGAGAGAAAGGCACTCGGAGACTCGGAGACCCAGGGGAACCTTGGTGGGCAGGGGTCTGGAGATGCGCACACAAGTGTGCACAAAGACTGAGGAGGTTGCCACAGGCTTTCCCTAGCAGAAGGGAGTCAGAAGCTCCTGACTGCACTGAACCCCAGTTCTCACAGCACTAAACCCCAGTTCCAGGTGACCCCCAGGGGACCCATGCTCTTGTGGGGGGAATCTGGACTCTCGGGCAGAGGCTCGGGAGGCGGGAAAGGCAGAGGTCTGGAGGCACGCACACGCAAGGGTAGGGCTGACTGGAAGCCAAGACTGTCTTCTCTGCCCTGAGACTCCACCCCATCCAAGCTGAGCACAGAGGCTTTTGCAATTTGGCAAGTCTAATCCTATAAGGCTGTCTCCAGCACTGAACTTCTCCCAGCATAGACTCAGCTGATCCTCACAGCCAACTGGCCTGGAGGTCAATTCCTCCCAGTGATACTAACAACAATCAAGACTTAACTACAACAAGGCTGTACACACAGTCCACAAAGGGGTGCACCAAGAGTGTCCACCTCAGGTTAACTGGGGAGGCTGACCCACTGGGCCAAATAGGAAACCTAGCACACAAAGCTACCCTACCAACTCAGGGAAGCAGTGAAAATGCAGCGACAAAAAAAAACAGATCACAAACGAAAGAAATGGAGGAAAACAAACGACTGGATATAGAATTCAAAAATCACGATTATAAGGCTTTTCAAGAATATCTTAGAAAAGGGCGATAAGTATAACAAGACCCTCGAAGATATGAAAAAGGACAAACTAGAAATTAAGCATACACTGATTGAAATAAAAAATATTATGCAGAGACCCAACAGCAGACTAGAGGAACGCAAGAATCAAGTCAAAGAATTGAAATACAAAGAAGCAAAAAACACTCAACCGGAAAAGAAAAAAGAAAAAAAAAATCCAAAAAGTTGAAGATAGTGTAAGAAGCCTCTGGGACAACTTCAAGCATAACAACATCAGAATTATGGGGTGCCAGAAGAAGAGAGAGAGCAAGATACTGAAAACCTATTTGAAGAAATAATGACTGAAAACGTCCCCCACCTGGTGAAAGAAATAGACTTACAAGTCCAGGAAGCACACAGAACCCCAAACAAAAGGAATCCAAAGAGGACCACACCAAGACACATCATAATTAAAATGCCAAGAGCAAAAGACAAAGAGAGAATATTAAAAGCAGCAGGAGAAAAACAGTTAGTTACCTACAAGGGAGCACGCATACGATTGTCAGCTGATTTCTCAACAGAAACTATGCAGGCCAGATAGGAGTGGTAAGAAATCTACAAAGTGATGAATAGCAAGAACCTACCACCAAGATTACTCTACCCAGCAAAGCTATCATTCAGAATTGAAGGTCAGATAAAGAGCTTCACAGATAAGAAAAAGCTAAAGGAGTTCATCAACACCAAACCAGTATCATATGAAATGCTGAAAGGTATTCTTTAAGAGGAGGAAGAAGAAGAAGAAGGTAAAGATAAAAATTATGAACAACAAATACATATCTATCAACAAGGGAACTTGAAAATCAAGTGAATTAAAGACCTGAGGAACAGAATAAACTGGTGAATATAATAGAATCAGGGGCATAGAAAGGGAGTGGACTGATAATTCTCAGAGGGAAAGGGATATGGGGGGTGCAGGAAGAGAATGGACAAAAATCATACACCTATGGATGAGGACAGTGGGGGGAGGTAAGGGCAGAAGGTGGGGTGGGAACCTGGTGGAGGGGAGTAATGGGGGAGGGAGGAGAAATAATTACAATAATCAGAATAAAGAGGTATTAAAAAAAGTAAGTTTTCATTCTTGACTTCAGGGACTTACACTTTAATTGAAGGAGTTATCATATAGGCTCTCTTAACAGTTGATATAAGCAGAAAATTGTATACTGTTTATTTTCCAATTTGGATATAATCTTTATACCATATCCCTTGCATCCCATTTGGTCAGCATTATCTTAAGGGTAGAAACATTGACACCTTCCATGTAACAACTATTCCAGTTCTCAGGGTACATACCACATATGCAATAGAAAATCAAATATTTGTCTGGTATGAAACAGTAAGGAAAAACCAGTTCCTTGAGAACTCTTTTAATAATGAAATATATTCAGAGGTCAGGAGTTTTCTGAGCAATTTTATAATTCATCACTCAGTACAAGTATAAATCATATTTTCTAAAACTAAAAGTACTATACAGGGAAAAAAAAGTCCCTTGATGAATAAACAAATTCTAAAACAGTTACCATCTTTATAAAATTGTTCTATTTGGCCAACCTGATGTGACAGATTAATTATTTTAAACTGAAATTCCTCTCTTACACTTAATTTTATTTTAAATACAAATTAAAATACACAACACCATTCTCAAGCACATTTCTTTGTTCATTGCAAGCTGACCAATTAAAGTCAAATCCATGTATTTTGCTTTACAGAAACTAAATTGAACTGTTTTTCCACAGTTTAGAGCACTAAAACAACCACTAGCTTTAGAGTCAATGTTGAGATTCAAGACCCAGCTTTGCCACATACCAACTGTCTGACTTTGGGAAACTCATCTAATGTCTTGGCGATTCAAATTCCTCACCTGCAAATCCAAACTTTGAGGTGCAATTCATTCAGCATCCCATTCCATCTCTACCGACTCTACTCTTTTAAGACACTGGCATTTCCTGAAGTTCTAATAATATTCTCATTTGATCCAAATGACATTCCATTTCACCACAAATCACATCCAACACCAGCTACATTACAGATCATCCTTGTGAATTCATGCACTTTTGCCTAAATATGTAATGCACCACAGCATTTTTATGAATTGGCTGAATTTTTTACAAACCAGTAATTCAGATGGTCACTTTGATCTTTCTGGAGGAGTTTGAAAACAGATGACATATTCAAATTGGGTAATTTAAAGAAAATTCAACAAAATTTGACTATTTACTAAGGTACAAGAAGGATGTAAGGAAAACCACAAGGTATGTTACAGTATCTTGAGGCTAGTAACATGCTCAATTACCCCCACTAAAGTAGCAAGGGACAAACAGGTATGTGGAGAGGACCAACTTACAAGAGCTGTGATCTTAGTCAGAGGGACACAACCAGCCCAAGGTGACCTTGCCATGAGGGGGATGGAGTGATAACTGTCTTGCCCTTACATTTTCCACTCCCTCTGACCAATGCTCCCCACTGGCCAAACACAATTAGAAGCTGAGGCCAAGGGAACCCTGTGTATGTGTTTCATACAGGTGGGCTTCCTGGAGCACAGAGTGGAAAAAGGTCCAGAACTGGAGGAGCAAAGGGAAACACCTAACACAATCCTCTTCCCTCTAAGTAAGCGAGATTCTCAAACAGTTACACTGAGCCTGAAGCTTCTGTAATGCTGTCATGAGTACAAACTGCTTGTCTAGGGTGTTCATGAGATGTGCTGGATCCCTTCAAAACTCTGACTATGTATTTAATGTTCAAATAGTCTTTATTCTAACACCAAAAACCTATTAGGACCCTCTAATGTAGTCATCTAGGATAATTTTAGATCTCAACAGGTTTACACAAAGAATGTAAGCAAACCAATTGCTTAAATTGGAAGAAATGTCTATGTTAGTAAAGATCGATTTTCTATACTCCCTCTCTCTAATTAGTTGCGTTGGACATCAATGAGCTGCACAAAAGGAACCACAGTGATTTTTCTGATAAGGCAGCTCCAGCAAACCTGAAAGGTTGGAGCACAGTGCTATTAACTTTTTGATGGGTTATGCAAGTAAAGCCACACTGAGATGCAGAAACACAAAAATGCTCCAGGGGATAGCAGAATAAAAGTGGATAACAGGGGGAGGGGCTTCAAAGGAGGACTTAATTCAAACCTGTGGTCTAAAAAAGCCAAGGAGCATATTCATCGATATAGAAATAAAAACATTGCTAATTGGATCATTGCTATCATGTGACAGGCATTATGCTAAATACTTTCACATCATATTTCATATAATCTGCATGACCACCCAGTAAGATATTTTTATTTAGAGCATTTTACATGTGAGGAAGTAACTTGTCTAAACAAAACAAAATCAGAAAATCCAGTAAAGAGGCATAGTTTTCAAAACGTTTTATGTCTGATGTGATCTCATTCATAATCCCACCATTGCACAATTTTCAATCATTGCTGTGTCTTGGAAAATGATAAGACACAATTAAGAACTTATTCTGCCAATTTACAAATTAAACAAAATAAATCTAGAAAAACAGAATTTCTTCTGAAATCTACTCCTTTTGGAAAATATTTGAAATGGTTGTCACAGCACTTGGAAGCATTCTCAAGAAAGAGTTAACCCAAGAAATCTTTTTCCTAGAATAGCCATAGTGGTTTCCTACCAGACCTCAGCTCACAATAGTCCTCTGCTGTAATCCTCACAGCACCAACCACATGAACAGCACACATAATTGGGATTAAATAAATACTATTCAATGGGTAGTCAGCATAGCATCCTATCTAATAAAAGAGTAATATGCAAATTAACCTTCACTCTGCTACACCCACAAGCCATGCCCACCAGCCAATCAGGAGCAAGTATGCAAATTAACCCAACCAACATGGCTGTGGCCACAGAGCGAGAAGGAGGCTTGGGTTTCCCTGGCAATGGAGGAAGCCAAGCTTTCCGCACAACCTGGCAGGCCAGGCCTCCACTCAAGGTCACACACAACGTTTCAATTATAGAAGATAAATAAATCCCAACAAAAACGGCGGCAGCCATAGAGCTGGAGAGAGCAGGAGGCTTGAGTTTCCCCCAGCAATGGAGGAAGCCAAGCTTTCCACACACCCTGGCCTGCCTTGGCCTCTGCACAAGACTACAAAGTTTCAATTACAGAAGATAAATAAATCCCAGATACCAGGGCCTCCGCTTGGGTCGCCTGGGGGTGGCCGGCCTGCAAACCACCACAGGCCCCTCACTCAGGCCGCCCCACGCCCCAAGGGAACCCCCACCCTGATCTGGGACACCCTTCAGGGCAAACCAGCCGGCCCCCACCCATGCACCAGGCCTCTATCCTATCTAATAAGAGTAATATGCAAATTGACCATCACTCCAACACACAAGATGGCTGCCCCCATGTGGTCAAAGATGGCTGCCCCCATGTAGACACAAGATGGCCACCACAAGATGGCCAGCAGGGGAGGGCAGTGGGGAAGGACCAGGCCTGTAAGGGAGGGCAGTTGGGTACGATCAAGCCTGCAGAGGAGGGCAATTAGGGGTGACCAGGCTGGCAGAGGAGGGAAGTAGGGGGAAAACAGGCCTGCAGGGAAGGGAAGTTGAGGGGGCCCCAGGCCTGCAGGAGAGAGCAGTTGGGGGGAACCAGGCCTGCAGGGGAGAGCAGTTAGGGGTGACCAGGCCTGCAGGGGAGGGCAGTTAGGGGCAATCAGGCTGGCAGGGGAGCAGTTAGGCATCAATCAGGCTGGCAGGGGAGTGGTTAGGGGGTGAGCAGGCTGGCAGGCAGAAGCGGTTAGGGGCAATCTGGAAGGCAGGCAGGTGAGCAGTTGGGAGCCAGCAGTCCTGGATCAGGCCTAAACGGGCAGTCGGACTTCCCTCGAGGGGGTCCCAGATTGGAGAGGGTGTAGGCTGGGCTGAGGGACAACCCCCCCATGCACGAATTTCATGCACCGAGCCTCTAGTAGTACATAATGGGTAAGAGACTTCAGAAGAAGAGTAAACACTGGTTTATTTACTATAAAAAATAATCAAGCCAATCTTTTATCACCACTAGTGCTATCATATCTAATTTCATTTATGTGTGGGCCAGTGACAAAGTATATAGTAGGTGCCTTCTCTTATACTCCCATTACATGTCCACTTAATATCCACCTCATTCCAAAAAATTAATACAGGAAGAAACAGGCTGAAATGTAAATCAAGCCCAACCATGAAGTGGAAAATGAAAGAAAACTTATTAATAAGAAGAAAGGCAATATCTAATGTTAATTATGTGCCAGGTGGAGTACTTAATACTTTACATATATTTTCTCATTTAATCCTCACAGTAACCATTGACCTCATTTTAGAGATGAAGACACTGAAGCTTAGAGAAGTTAAGTAACTTGCCTATGGTCACACAAATAATAACTGACAAGTGACAAAGAAGAGATTTAACTTAAACTCTAGAAGTTAATTGTAAATGGCAGCCTTTAATATCAAAAAGACACAAGGAGTAGTAAGTGTCACTCCTTTGCCTTGGTGATGGCGGAATCATTATGGAGATGACTGATGAATATGAGACTCAATTGCTTCCTTACACTGGTGAGAGCATCCCATTGAAGACCTAGCTTCCCATGGAAAGAGTGGGGGAACTTGGAAACAGAAGACCCAGAGCTGAAGTCCTAGTTCCATTACTTTCCGGCTCTGCTTATCCTGCGATCTTCACTTTATCTCTCTGAACCTCACCTTCTAAATTTGTCAGATGGGGATGATAATGCTTCCAAAGCTGTTTAAGAAGATTCCGTCAAAGTGCTTCAAAATCTACAAAGCACTGTGCCACAGAATTTGTCAATTATTCTCTTCTACTGATAGCACACTCAGCCACCAGCATAACATGAAGTCCTGGGCAGTCATCCCAGTGTGCTGCACATTTTAAGAATGGTTTGTGTGTATTATATGTGGAATCTATTGAACAAAATAAATTGATGAACAAAATAGATTCAGACACATAGAAGCATGGAACAGACTGTTGAATCTCAAAGGGAAGGTGGGAGAGGGTGGGTGGGAAGAAATCAACCAAAGAACTTGTACCTGGTGTGCATGTATGCATAACCCATGGACACAGACAATAGTGTGGTGAAGGCCTGGAGCCTGGAGCGGGGGCGGGCTAGAAGAGGTCAATGGGGGATGGAAGGGGACATATGTAATACTTTCAACAATAACGCTTTTTTTAATTTCTTTATTGATTACGGTATTACATATGTGTCCTTATTCCCCCATTACCCCTCCCATCGCCCCCACTCATGCCCTCACTCCCCTGTTGTCTGTGTCCATTGGTTAGGGTTATATGCATGCATACAAGTCCTTTGGTTGATTTCTCCCTCTTACCCCCACCCTCCTCTACCTTCCCTCTGAGGTTTGATGGTCTGATTGATGTTTCTCTGACTCTGGATCTATTTTTGTTCATCAGTTTATGTTGTTCATTATGTTCCATAAATGAGTGAGATCATGTGATATTTATCTTTCTATGACTGGCTTATTTCACTTAGCATAATGCTCTCTAGTTCTATATATGCTGTTGCAAATGGTAAGAATTCCTTCTTTTTTTACCACCGCATAGTATTCCATTGTGTAGATGTACCACAGTTTTTAATCCACTCATCTGCTGATGGGCACTTAGGCTGTTTCCAAATCTTAGCTATTGTAAATTGTGCTGCTATGAACATAGGTGTGCATATATCCTTTCTGATTGGTGTTTCTAGTTTCTTGGGATATATTCCTAGAAGTGGAATCACTGGGTCAAATGGGACTTCCATTTTTAGTTTTTCAAGGAAATGCCATACTGTTTTCCACAGTGGCTGCACCAGTCTGCATTCCCACCAGTAATGCATGAGGGTTCCTTTTTCTCCGCATCCTCACCAGCACTTGTCATTTGTTGATTTGGTGATGATAGCCATTCTGACAGGTGTGAGATGGTACCTCATTGTCGTTTTGATTTGCATCTCTTGTATGATTAGTGACTTTGAGCATGTTTTCATATGCCTCTTGGCCTTCCTTCTGTCTTCTTTCAAAAAGTATCTATTTAGGTCCGTTGCCCATTTTTTGATTGGGTTATCTACCTTTTGTTAAGTTGTATGAGTTCCCCGTAAATGTTGGAGATTAAGCCATTTTCGGTGATAACATTGGCAAATATGTTCTCCCATAGAGTGGGCTTTCTTGTTGTTTTGTTGATGGTTTCTTTTGCTGCGAAAAAGGTTTTTATTTTGATGTAGTCCCATTTGTTTATTTTCTCTTTAGTTTCCATGGCTCTAGGAGCAGTAACAGTGAAGAAATTGCTTCAGCATATGTCTGAGATTTTGCTGCCTATGGATTCCTCTAGTATTTTTATAGTTTCCCGTCTTGTGTTTAAGTCCTTTATCCATTTAGTAATGATTTAAAGAGAGAGAGAGAGAGAGAATGGTTTGAGTATAGAGAAAATCTATTAGTTCTCTATAGTTCACAGCTTGGGAACTCTTCATCCAATGATATAAGGAACTTGAAGGAAGAGATGGGGTGGTTAGAGATGTCAGGTGGGATTTATGCTAATTTTTGTGGACAAAGAAGGGCTTGGGAAATGCCTTTGAAACCAGAGCATCTGAAATGCCAGAATGAGAAGTATCTTTACTAAGGAGAGAATGTTTAATTTAAATAATAACGCCATTTTATGGTATTTAGGTATAGCCTGCATTACTGTTCCAAACTTGTATTTGAGGTAAGATACCCTACCCTTTTTTATACCACTTTATGATTTTCAAAGAATTTCATATTGCTGATTTCAATTGATGGTGTCTTCATAGTGCTATCTTCTCAATTCTATTAAGGAGGAAGACATAAATAGAAAAAGGTGATAAATTATTTTTATTATCTGCAAGGCTGTTGGACAATTTTAGACCCAAGCTATTTTCCAATAGCTAATAATTTAATTCTCATTCCTTAGTGTTTTTCATTGTAAATAGAGTAAAATAACCCCCTGCTGCTTTTCCATTTCTAATAAAATTATGTGTGCAAGATATTTGGGTAAATTCTGAAGAAATGATATTATTGTTTATTATCCATCAACTCTGCTAAGTAGGGGTATATGCCTTAGTCATTCTAACCCACAGCAACTCCAAATCAAACATAACACAAGGTAAGTCAAGAGAAGTCCCTCTATTTAGACAGTATTCATGCACAAGGAAAGTTCACACAATGTGCAGAGACAGGGAGCTGCATTAACTAGGAACCCCAGAGGGTCCGCCCAGCTGCATGGACATTCATGCCTGGCACCGTGCAAGTGGACTCCTAAAAATCACAGTCATCTGACTCACTCATGGCATCTGGACCCGAGAAAATTTTATTTCTCAAATCCTGCTTTCCTTCACTTGTCTTCCCTAGCCACACATACAATCTGGACAGTCCATAAGGTAGGGGATAATTTTAGGGGCTTCCCCAGAGCCTGACTGGATGCTTTCCAATCATTTATTTCTGGCCTGTGCAATCAGATGCGCTATTTCTTTACACATGAGCAAAAATGAAATCAGTTTCTATTTGCAGAGTGAGATGGAAAAACTGAAAATCGTACACAGCTATGTCATAGACCCTTAGAAAGCACCTCCCTAGGCTAGAGGAGAGCCAGAGACAAAAGAAAATCTCAAAAGGAAGAAATTTCAATTTGTTAACCCCTGAGAACTGTCCCATATGCTTGGCCCCACTTCTATAAGCACATTCAAGGTTTTGGAGCAAAGTTCATAAATAAAAATCAGTGAGATTTCTAAATTCATCTTAACCACTGATTATGATGTGATTTGATCATCATAGCCATTCCAGGAGCAAATTCTGTTTGTCTGTGTGTCTATCTGCATGTGCATCTGATCTCTGCCACACCACCCCACTTTCTTCTAACAGACACACGAGACATTTTAATGTGTATGAAATTAGGTTAAAATGAGCATCAAGAACAAGCTTGTTGTGCTAAAAAACAAACAAACAAAAAAAAACGCTTGGTGGGTTAGAGTTTTAGATTTCACACTGATTCAAGAATAAAATAAGAAAGGAGAAAACTGACAAGATTACTAGTATATGAACAAATTTTGTGTACCTAAATGTAGTTACAAGTGAAGTCATCTTATCACTTCCACCCAAAATGTGCTAGCTACAGAACTCTACCCACACTCTGAGACGTCAGATTCTCTTTCAAGAATCCTTCCTTCCTTTGGTATTAGTTGGTGCCCTCTAGGGAGAATTACATCCTGTGAGCTCTTGAACCAGCCTTTGGACCAACCTGGCTCCAGGCCACCTGTGTGCCTGTACTGCTCCTGCAGCAAACAGCCTGTTTCTGCTCTGCCCTGGACATCCATGCTCCCATGCTTTGAAAAGGCTCTCTACTCTGAGTTCTGCTCTCTGAAATGGCCCAATAGCCCAGTTGCTTGGGTCATCCATATGTCAAGGTCTTTTTTTCTGGCTCAGGGTAGCTAGACTCAGGGGGAAAAAAAACGGGGAGGGAATTCAAACAACAGGGACTATATGTTTTTGCAATCTACAATCCTAGCCTCTCATACCCTCTTTCTGAGTCTGACCCAGCAGAACCTCCTTGCAACTTGCCTTCTGTCACAGATATCTGCACACCCATCCCCCACTCCTATCCCCTACTTCATCCCTATTCTACCCTTCTATCCCCACCCCAATTCCACCCCCTCCTCCTAATGTGGATGGGATTTAATTCATAAACCTAGTTCAAGTTTAGTTTTTAATTGCTTTATTCCCTAACGAAATCTCTGAATGCAAATAGATTCCAGGGGTTACTGTACAGGAGCTAAAGCGCTCATCCTATATAATAAAGAGGTAATATGCAAATTTAGCATCACCCCCTCACACAAGATGGCAGCCCCCATGTGGTCACAAGATGGATGCTACAAGATGGCCAGCAGGGGAGGGGAGTTGGGGGTGACCAGGCCGGCAGGTGAGGGCAGTTGGGGGCAATCAGACCGGCAGAGGAGGGCAGTTGGGGGGCGATTGAGCCAGCAGGGGAGGGCAGTTCAGGGCGATCGGGCCGGCAGGGGAGCAGTTAGGCATCAATCAGACTGGCAGGGGAGTGGTCAGGCTGGCAGGCAGAAATGGTTAGGGGAAATCAGGCAGGCAGGCAGGCAAGTGGTTGGGAGCCAGCAGTCCTGGATTGTGAGAGGGATGTCCAACTACCAGTTTCGGCCCGATTCCAACCGGCAGTCGGACATCCCCGAGGGGTCCCAGATTAGAGAGGGTGCAGGCTGGGCTGAGGGACACCCCTCCCAGTGCACAAATTCTGTGCACTGGGCCTCTAGTTGTAAAATATAACTGCTTCATATTTCTTCCTCAACCTTTCAAATAGAAGCATTTTTCTTCTTTAGCATTCATACC
Organism: Corynorhinus townsendii; assembly: GCA_026230045.1. Classification (NCBI taxonomy): domain Eukaryota; kingdom Metazoa; phylum Chordata; class Mammalia; order Chiroptera; family Vespertilionidae; genus Corynorhinus; species Corynorhinus townsendii. Next base: position 54,456,988 of record JAPDVU010000001.1, read on the forward strand.
ATCCCTAACAGTCCAGCAGGCTCCTGCACACCCAGGATGCCAAGTATGCACCTTACGCTTCTGTCCTCTTCATTATAGTATCAGCGATGGCAACTCACATTTATATAACGTTTGACATTTTATAAAGGACATTCACATTACCACACCAGAGCCTCACATCAATTCTGTGAATGAAGCAAATCAAATTGTGATACTTTCATTTTAGAGCTATGAAAATTGACACTCTGAGAGGTAAGGAGATTTCCCCCAATAGCATTCAGCTAGTGAGATGAGCCATGCTCAGAATCCAGATCTTAAGACTCCTGGTGCAGGTTCTTTGCAATTCGTAATGCAGCTCCATGTGCCTCTCTGCAGGCACCCTTGCTGGACTTCTAGCTGAGTTCAAATAATCCCCATGAAAATAAATCCCCACGCTTTCAGGTCATCCAACAGAGTTTCCAGGGAAGCAGGGAATCATTACACTGACTTTCTCACTGGAAATTCAATAAGGAAGCTCCCTGGGTAAAATGTTCTTTGGAAGTAAATTAATTTTGGAATAACCTAGCTTGACTTCCAGCAAGAATTCCCTATCAACAGCATGGAACATAAAGGTCTGATGAATAAAATCGTGACTTACAACATGAATTTTCTTCACTTGACTTACTTTAGGATACATGTTTGCAAATCATTTAAAAAATATTCTGTGTTTAATTATATTGCAATTTATGGTTGAATTTTATTTAAATGGCATTTATAATTGGCACATTTTTCAAGTACTCCTTCTGCCAGAATTGCATGTAAAAGTACATTATCATCACTTGTGTAACTGCAGCCTAAGTTAACATCAATATACATCCCATAGATTAGGGCCAAGTCACTAAAGGACAGTGGATGTCACATTTCCATGAAATACAATTAAATATATCCAGAAATAAATTGGTTCCCAGATTTTGCTAAAACAGCATATGGCATGTGTTCAAAATTAATAAGTATTGATTGAGTACCTATGTTGTGCTCAGCACTGTGAAGAACTCAGAAAAATGCAAGGTGTTTCTAAGATAGTCAAAGAAGAAAGACAATACAGGGTTATTAGGATCAAGGTGAAAGTATATAATAATAACAATAATCGTCATCATTATTATATATTATTTGTCAATTACTATATGCCACATACTATGCTAAGTACTTTATTAGAATTCTTATTTAATCCTCATAACAACTCAATGAAATAGCTACTATTATTATTCCAAGTTTACAGAAAATAAAAGTGAGGCACAGAGAAGTAATTTATTTAAGATCACATAGCAAAAATATGGAGGAGCCAAAATTGGAAACCAAGTACCTGAATTTCCAGCCTGTGTACTCCTGGCCTATTTGCTGTGGTTTGGGGGAAGGTTTCATAAAAGGTGGGGTCTTTACTGTAACCCTGAAGGTTAGGGAGTTAGGAAGAAAGAAAAGAATGGGGTAGATCATCATTACAGGATAGACAAGTAGCATAAACAACAAAGGCACAGGGACAAGAATCTGTATATTTGACGTGTGAGGATCAATGGAAGAAAATCAATGGCAGGAAGTTAAGATAGCTAGGCAGAGGGAGACACTTTAGGGAATACCTTAGAAATAACCTAGGCAGAATTTAGAGACTTGAGCTTTTGAAAATAGAAAGTCAGTTAGCTGTTATGTAAGAAAGTGACAATGAAAAGCCATTGTGATATTCTAGCTGCAAATTCAGGAAAAGTGGAGAGGAGGGAGCTTCGGGGAAGCAAACCAATTAGCAGTATATTGTGAAATCTCCTACAGACCCTTGGTCATAGTACATACTCAATAGATGTTTGTCAGATCAGTGGATGAAAACTAGTAGGGATAAAAAGGAAGATACAAACCAAATAAAGAATCTGCAGGAGTCACTGGCAGGCTGTTCATGAAGGAAAAAGAAAAGAAAGCCCTGACTAGTGTGGCTCAGTTGGTTGAGCATAGTCCCATGCATCAAGAGATTGTGGGTTTGATTCCTGGTCATTGCGGGCTCGATCCCCAGTAGGGGGTGTGCAGGAAGCAGTCAATCAATGTTTCTCTCTCTCCCTTTTTCTCTCTCTAAAAACAATAAAAACATTGTTTTAAAAAGAAAGAAAACACAGATGTCACCCCAGTGCTACTCTAGGTAAGAAGAAGACTGTGATGCTTTGGCTGATGATAGAGTTGAAAAGGAGACATGGGTTTCAGCTGGTGGCAGGGAGAGTGATGAGTCCTCCATTTTGGTTTGCAAAGGTAGAGGTTTGAAAGGTACATGGAATATTGTTAATATCTTACAGGTATTTGGAGAAAATAGGCCAAGAATAAATTTAAGGTAGAAAGCACAGTCCTTACTCATCACAGAATTCAGATAAATAAAAGTTGTCATTATATTTATGGGCCACTTCAATAGGTAACACTAAGTAGCACTTTCCTAATATAAATGTTACTACTGGACCTATTGTATTTCATCAAAGATTTGCAAAGCAGAGAAATTCAAAATATACAAGAACATCTGCAAACTGAAAAGAACTAAGCAAACAGAAATAAATCAAAGCATTAAGCTCCTATCCCTGCTCCCTACAGCATGCAGCCAGCACTGGCCATTGGGCAGATATGAAATACCAGCCTTTCTTTATCAAAATACAAAAAAGCAAAAATCATGTTCTGGTTTCTCAGCAATAAGCCATTAGACAGATGTAATCATAATGAGACCAAATATTCCTATAAATGAACTGCATGCATTTAGGACCACATGCAGAGTTTAAAAGCAGCTAACACAAAAGGTAAGTAGAGTTGCCCGGCTGTATGCAATGGCTCAGATGTGGTAGAGCAATTCAATTGGCCCTCAAACAAACTGAATTCTGAATTTACAAGACAAACTCAGCATCCATTAGCTTAAAACTCAAATGGCCCAGCTGTGGCAATAGGAGCTATTAGTTTCAAAGTCAACTTCTGTGTTATGATCATCCACCAACATCTAATCACTAAAGTTAAAGCCATATTCAAGCAAGTTATTTGCTTTCAAATAGACTGACCACATGGTTCGTTCTTTAGATACTGAAAGCCAATCAGAATAACCAAGTAGATGAGAGTATGTAAGATTCATTTAAAGACAAAAGAGTTCATTAAAATGGACTCAACATCTTTAACAGGTAAATTAGAAGTAAAATCTGCTTGAAAGTATAACTTCCTTCACCAGAGAAGGGATAGGCCAATTAAAATATAAAACTGGTAAGATTCATAAATTGTAGCCTGGGGAGTCAGTCTAACCAGTGGGGCACATTTGTTGTTAGTGGATGCAAAGAGATAAATAAATTGAAATTTGAGTACAGCATTCAAAATATAAAAATCCCTGTCATAAAACATGCGCAGGTAGCATGCCAAACGTTTTACTCAATTGTAGGCAGGATATTTATCAAAAGTTATTTGGTAAGTTAGTTGTTTGAAACCCTAAAAATATTTTTTACCAAAAATAATAATATTATGTATGTTAATTGGCTTCCCAAGATAAATCACAGAAATCTCCTGATATATAGTGTAAGGAGGTATAAGTATACTACTGGGAAAATGAGGTGATACAAACTGGTCTGTAAAAATAGAATCTTACCATTTTATACAGCACTGCTTTTTAAATTATGAGTCACAATTCATGAAATCAATTCAGGGGGTCTTTCCCCCCATTTAATTCTTACTAAGAATGGCAGAGATGGAATGGAAGGGAAAGAATAGAATTGCAAAAATCCTCTGTCATAAGGAAAAGTATTATTCTTGAAACTTTATTCCAGTGTTATCTATAATAATAAAAGGGTAATGTGTTAATTAGACCGGACATCTTCTGGATGTCATTCCAGACATCCTTCCTGACAAGCCAGGGCCAGAGGGAAGCCACCCTGGGTCCCAGGTGCCTGCAGGTAGCCCAAGGGAAGCCAGACTGGGTCCGGGTGCCAGAGGGAAGCTGGTGCCGGCAGCTGGGAGAAGGAAGGCCTACTCTTGCATGAATTTTTGTGCATCGGGCCTCTAGTATTGGTATAAAGAGCTATGTGAATTCAGGATTTCAATGTAATATACATTTCTTACTGTAGGTCTATCAAAACAGTTAGAATGTTTTTTAGCAAGGCTTCTGTGGGGTGCCTAGCACAAATCCAGTGCTTAATAACAGTTGTTAAATGAATAAATAAACGAATGAACGAACTAGTGAAAACATGATGAAGGAATAGGATGCCAGTAATAAGCCCCTCTCAGTCACAAACCTGATACTTGCAGTGGAACGCTTGCTCACTTCAGAATTTCCATGCTAGTGAGGTAATGAGGACAGACAGTTGTCCAGCTACAGTTCCCTATAGGTGCTTCCTGTGGCCTGGGACAGGCTCTCTGACACAGTAGGAGCTATAAAAAGGGAAGGATGGGGATAAGGCTTCCACAGCTGAGTGGAGCTGAACTCTGTAAACCTACTTCTGAGGGAGGAGGAGGAAGATAAGATAAGATTGCTAGATTTATCAAGTAAAAAATACAGAGGACTGGTTAAACTTGAATTTCAGATAACAGATAATTTAAGAGCTGAGAAAATCATAAACCTTCATGTTTAGAATATCAATTAAATCAGACATTTATTTGATGCAAAACTATGTGCAAAACACTCTGCTAGGTGGTGTGGACAGGAAAAATATTTATTCTTGAAGCTGAAGAGGTCAGAGACACACAGGAAAGGACCTTAGTAATGACCATATTGAGCACTATTCTAAGTTCTTTCCAGGCATTAACTGCTCTGCCTTTGGCCCTGCTATTCTTCCTATTGAAGATAGGAAACTTAGCATAGAAAAATTATAAGAAAGAGTTGGCCACAGTTTCACAGAGAAACAAACACAAATAATATTCAGTGGGACTGTGGTAGAGGGCTGGATGTTGTCCAGGGAGGTGGATCTGGAGGTGAGATTTGAGCTGAACCTTGAAAAAAGTGGAAACAGCAATAGGAGAATATTAGGGGAAGAATATTCCAGGCAGAGGAACAGCTGGGAGGCATTTAGTTTTTCATTTTGTCGTATTTTTTTGTTTTCTACTTCAGCTCCAATCCTAAATACCAAGTAACCATAGTTGAGGGAGGGAGGTAAAGTTTGAGATCCTCTCTAGCACACATTACTAGAGAGACTTTCAGCAAATTAAGGTTGGTCTGAAACCACCAACTGATGCACTTAGAATGTCCTACCTTTCTCTAAACCTTAATTTTCTCATCTGTGAAACATGGTTGTTAACATCTACATCTTGAAGCTATTGGAAGAATAGCTGAGATCATGTATACAGGATGGGGCAAAGTAGGTTTACATTTGTGAGTATGTAAAATAGTTCGTTCTTGATTATTTATTAATTATTGTATTATTTTCCACAAGATCAACTGTAAACCTATTTTTGCCTTATCTCCCCACCCTCCTCTCTTCCCACCCCACCCCATCCCCCCAACTCCCGTATTATGCCTTAGAACAATGGCTGGTCTAGAGTAGGCAATAAATTAGTTATTGTGCATGATGCATAAATTAAAATAAAGCTATTGTCACTGTTAGGCAGCAATACTGGTGGAGACAGAAAACAGAATGTGGAAATGGGTAGAGTAGACATGAGGTGTGACAATTCTAGAGACCACATCTATGAACAGTGACATGGAATTGAACGTCCCTTTTCTGTAAAGCCAGATGTGTTCTGCCCAAAAGATGTGGCTCCTGAAAGGTGCCCACCAGGTTAGATGATGAAGGATGGTAGGATTCAAAATGCAGGTTTGTAAACTAAGGATGAGGGGCCTGGAAGAAGAAAAAGCTTGCTTCTTTCTATATAATTCTCCTGCCACTTCCTGTCCTGGACCCCATCACTGACTATCACTAAGGCACAGTGCAAAGCAACATTGAGGCTGGAGGATACAGGTCAAGTTCATAATATGTCAGAGCTTAAAGGGGAAGGAATGGATGCCAGGGCAACCCAGCCAGCCAGCCAAGTTTCTAAGACATAAGTAGGACCAGCTTGGTCTGAAACCAGCAACCTGTATGCTTAGAATGTCCTACCTTCCTAGACATCAGAATCCATAGCAAGCTTGCTCTTTCTGCAGGAGCTCTGTCTTGGTGAGGCACAATCATTATTCTAAAGTCAAGCCCAGTGTTCAGGGCCCTGCCATGGCTGGGGTAAATAAGTTTACCCACTTTGCTCTCCTCTTAAAATTTAATATTGTTTCTCAAAGACTTAGTTTGTAAATTTAAACACTGTACTAAGAAAAAGGAAAGGAAAGGTTAACAAAATGATCACGAAACCTACTCTGTGTTTCAAATGCACACCATCTGTCCTTAGCCTCCGAGGATGATGCAGCAGGGAATGCACTGGAGTTGTTTTTCAGCCACAGTGACTTTCTGACCCTGTGTTCCCCATAACCTGTCACCCACCCTCCCCTGTCAGACAGCTGCAAACACAGAGGAGGTCCTGCCGGGACTCGGTCCTCTTCCAGGCAGAAGCTCCTAATTGGCCTGTGTAGGAAGAAACTACATTCTTGGCCACCTCCTAACCAAAATAAAACCAAAGGCCATTCGTTATGAAAATATCCATCTCTTCTCTTGACCTCCCTGAAACTAAAGTTACCTCCAAAGCTAGAATTAGAGCATTTGGGGGAAATGAAAAACTGCATAAAATTTTCTCCTATCCTAGCACTTTCGCTTTTAGGAAATGAATATTTTTAAAGGTTTGGGGCTATCTTCCTTATACATTTCTCTCCCTACCAGATGTAGAGAACTCAACAACTGCCTCTTCATTCATGAGTAAGAGTGCGTTGAAGGGGTTATTGCCTGAGAAGAAAGCAACCTCAAAACACATTCCTGACTCAGTTATTCATCTTTTTGGGCACAGATTTTCCCCACAGGTAGGAAAGGGGCAGTCACTTAACTCCTCCAACAACCCTGATAAAAATGATACCTGGGTGGAGTGTTTTAGTGGATTCCACCAACACTGAATCAAGCATTTGTAGAAAGGAGAGAGCAGATGCTACAGTAGCTCCTGCCTTTAGATGGGTAGAAAATACACAAAGCAAGGTTTAAGGAGTTTTCAAAGACAGGGGATTCCCTTGCCCTGGAGTTCTCCAAAGACAGAACAGCTACTCATTTTCTTAATTGTCTAACTATATCTCTGACTTAGTTTTTAAGGCCCTCTCCAACCATCAATGGATTGAGAGCTAATTTTCCTAAGAAATCAAGGTGGGGTGTCCATTGGTTGGAGGATAAAACTGGCTTATATACAACCAAAACACAGTACATACAACCAAATTTGCTTGGCATGGGGGTTTTGTTTTGTGTGTGTGTGTGTGTGTGTGTGTGTGTGTGTGAATATATTTTTATTCATGCCCAGGTTGCGGGCTCAATCCCCAGTGTGGCATGGGTTTTGTTAATTTAGGAGCAAAAATCGAAATACAAGTGAAGAGAAAAGCAATTTTAAAGGAGTCTCTCAGATGCCTGGAAGAATCCCCAAATGCTGCCTAACATTTACATCACAGAGAAGCAAAGAGGCAGAGATGTTACCCGTCAAAGGAGACGGCTCATCTTAGCTGCAGGCCTGGAAAACTTTCCTTTTTCAGGCTCTTCATTCTTTCTTAGATGCCAGGCTACCAAGTGTCCAGGCATTTCAGTCTTGTTTCTGCCAGCCTGCTCTTGTTTCCCAGCTCCATGGGGATCTCCCGGCTTAAAAACACAGCAGAGATTATGGATGGGCGATCTGACCTCCAAAATCAAAGGGATATGTCCAGAGGAGCTCAGAAGGTAAGAACACCGACAGTTGCCAGAGGTGAGAAGACTAACAAGCGGTCAGGGAAGAGACCAGGAGTCTCTTCTTGCTGAAGGACAAACTCCTGCACCCAGGAGGGAAGAGACCAAGTGCTGCCCTCTCTGGCCAGTTAGGGAACTGCAGACAGACAGGGCTGAGGCAGGTCCTGGAGAAGCCCTGAGGCTGGCAGGGAGAGTTGCCGGGCCCTGGGGTTGAGTGAACAGTGCCGGGCAAGCACACACTGCCCACTGGTCCACCTGGCCAGGACCACAGCCAGGGCCCTTGGTCCCGGCCTCGTTATCAGGCAGCCTGTTGGGAGGGCGGCTGGATAGAGACAAAGGACACTGTGGCACTATAGAAGTGAGGAAGGGATGCATCCCGGGAGGACAAGCAAGCCAGCCTTCTCCTAAAAACTTCTTGCTGAGATGCTTCCAGCAGCGGCATTGCCATCTCAGGCAGGTGGGAGCAATTAGATGTACCTGCCTTCAGAGTCCGGATCTGCTCACCTGATTCGGCAAATCCTATTTTAACCCTTCTCATCCCCACTGGATGGCACTCACAGAAGACATGAGTTCACTGTTTGAGTGTGTGTGTGTGTGTGTGTGTGTGTGTGTGTGCTGGAGGTTGGGGGAGGGCCGTAGTTGGAGGAGGCAGGAAGGTAGGAACCTTCTGACCTAATGATATTACTGTTGTGTTTTCAAATTAAAAGGAAAAGGGAAGAAATAAAGTAGGCAGCTGAGAGGGACTGTGGGACACTGCTCATTTTCAAGCATTCCTGCTATTTTAGGTGAGGACCAACTCTAAAAACTCATCCAGATTAACAGAAAAATGTGTTTGCCTGTCAACTAGGGAAGAAGAAAAAAAAGGTTCACTGAGGTCCAGGGAGGCGCAACTTCTGGCTTCAGGTCTCCTCCTCGCCATCCTGTCTCTGCCCCACCCCAGACATCCAGATGGAAAGCAGACAAGTGAGACTGCACTGGCCAACTCCTGGGGACGCCAGGGCCTGTTCAGGGGTTGCCGCCACCGCAGACAGGCGTGGCTGCGGGGACACACCCTCCGCCACCTACCTCAAACATGGGAGAGGCACCCTTGCTCGGCAACGTGCAGCCCAGGAGCTCGGCGAGAAACTTTGCCATATACGAGTAGCGAGGCAGGTCCCTCCGAAGCGCTGGGTCCGTCCTTTCCCCGTGTGGGGGCCTGAGGGGCGAGGTCTTGCCCACAGGCTGGAGGGCTGCCCCGCAGCGGCCGGGGACCGGGCCCGGGACCGAGCGCGCCGGCTTCCAGTCCGCCGCAGTCCGGGGTGCGAGGTGCTCGCAGTCCCGCCCGCCGACCCAGCCTCCGCGCCGCAGGATCGGGCGCCGCGGTCCGCTAGCCTTTCCCGCTGAATGTCGCTATTACCACCGTGAGGGCGGGCCCACCGAGGGGGGGCGGGAGGGCCAACGCGCTGCAGGGCGACGGCCGCGCGGGCAAGGGCAGCGGCGAGCGGAGCGCCGGGCGCAGGCACAGGGCGGCCCAGCCCTGGGCGCGGACACTCCAGCGACACCGCTCGGCTGGAGCCGAGGCCTGACGCTCGGCGGGAGAACGGGAGGCGAAGGCGGGGAAGGGTCTGCCCTTGCGAGCCCTCGGGCTGACCCACTTCCCCAGTTTCCCCTCCCCCGTGCCAAAGCAGGTGGAAAGGCGCTGCTCCGGCTGCTGCCTGACCCGGGCGAGTTACAGCTGCGAGGCGCCAGCTGCCCCAGCTCCCCCCCACACACACACTCCCCCGCAACACCGGCCAGCGCCAGCCCCACCCTCCCTTTCGGGAGGGAAAAGGCTCCTGACGCCTGGAGGGGAACTCCTCCTGTTAACCCCTGTTATTGAATGGGGCAGGCACAGATATGGGGCTAGGGCAGATCTGCTCCATCATCACCGTCACCGCTGGCCTCCCTGGCCTTGGCTGGAGTGGGGTCTGGAGGGGCGAAGACGAGCATGGCCAGGAGCCTGATCGCAGGCAAGTGTGGCCCTGTTGTTCTTTCCAAAGCTATCAGGTTTGTTTTTTAATAAGAGAGCTGCTTTCAGGACACAAGACCTATGTTACACGTCCCTTTAGCTGTACATCTCAAACTTTTGTGTGCATAAGAATAACCTGCAGAGCTTGTGAAAACCAGACCTGGCCCGGCCGGCATGGCTCAGTGGTTGAGCATAGACCTATGAACCAAGAGGTCGTAGTTAGATTCCGTTTAGGGCACAGGCCCAGGCTGCGGGCTCTATTCCCAGGTAAGGAGCGTGCAGGAGGCAGCCTATCAACGATTCTCTCATAGATGTTTCAATTTCTCTCTCCCTCTCCCTTCCTCTCTGAAATCAATAAATATATATTCAAAACAAATAAATAAACCAGATCTGCTTTTTTATTAGGCACCCAGGAGATTCTGATGAAGGTAGTACTCAGGCTGAGCTCTGAGAAACATTGCCCTACTTTGTCAAATCCATAGGTCAGCACATACGGGGACTATAAAAGCATTAGATTGGTGGCACAGACGTTAGAAAAAGTTTTGTCAAATCACCTAATTCATATGCAAGGAAAACAGAACTAGGAAAGTTCCTAATACTTCATCAAGTCACATGGTATTCGATTCCAGGCGTATAGAAGCTTCTATAAACACGTGTTGACCAAATAGGAGATAGACGGTTGGATAGATGGTGATGAATAGCTGGGTCCAGATTTCTTAATTCTCATTCCAGAATTCTAGCTGGTACAGAACACTCACTCTGAATTTAGTGAATTTGGGGGCTAAAATAGGCAGGAAAAGTGTTAAAATAGTTTTAATATAATATCAAAATCAAGCAATGTGCTAGCTGGGTGCCCGCCAGCTACACTAGAAAGAAAATGGAAGGGAAACTAATATGCAAGGAGTATCTGCAGTTGTTGTCTCAGGGGCTGTGTCCATAGGTTAGAGCATAGGCTATGGGAAAAGACCACCTGGATTTAAATCCCAGTTCTGACATTTAATAGCTGTGAGACTTCAGGCAAGTGACTCTACTTCTCTGTGCTTCAGTTTCCTCATTTGCAAATTGGCCATAGTAATAAAGGTAACTATGATATGTGGTTTGTATTAATTTTCTACTGCTGACACAACTTAGCATCTTAAAGCAACACCCTTTTATTATCTTGCAGTTCTGTGGGTTAAAAATCTGGACTGGCTCAAGTGGATTCTCTCCTTAAGAACTCACAAGGTGGAAGAAGCCAAGATGCCAACCTGCTGGGCCCTCATCTGGAGGCTCTGGGAAGAATGCCCTTCCAAACTCATTCAGCTTGTCATCCAGGTTGTTGGCAGAATCCAATGCGTTGGAGCCGTAGGCCAGAAGTCCTTGTTTCCTTATTGGTTGCCATCAGGGCTGGCCCCCTGCTCCTAGAACTTGCCCAGGCTCTTTCTTGTGTGAACCCCTCCATCTTCAAAGCAGCAACTGCATTGAGTCCTTCTCATACCTCAAATCTCTCCAGCCTCCTCTTTTGCCAACAGCCAGAGAAAAGTTCTTGCTTTTAAGGAGCTGGTGTGTTATATGATTACTAGAGGCCCTCAGGGGCAGGAGGTGACCTGGTGATCAGGGGAAGGCAATGCCCCATCATAAGTCTGTTGCTGCCACTGCCAGCAGCACAAGCCTTGGCCGGCCCTGATTACCTGAGCCTCGGGTGGCCCTGGACGACTAGGCAGCCACCATCTGAGGCTTGCCTCCGCCTTGGGCCAGCCCTGGGCGGCTGGGGGGCTGAGGGAACTGGGGGACTCCAGAGGCAGGCACGTGGAGCAGCCGGGCCCGCCTGGGGGTGGGCCCAGCCTTGCCACACGCCTGCCACCCCAACGGGGCTGAGCGGACTGGGCGCCACCATCTTGTGGCTGTGGATGCTGCCATATTTGAGGGCATGGCAGTCAATTAGCATATTCCCTACTTATTGGCTGTGGGTGCCACCATCTTCGCAATTGCATGAGGGTCAATTAGCATATTCCCTCTTTATTAGATAGGATAATATCTAGGCCCAGCTGAATAATCTGCCTAGTATAAGGTCAACTAATTAGTCAACTTAATTACATCTTCAAAGTTTGGCCCCCTAATCTGTAATAATAAAAGTGTAATATGCTAATTAGACCAGCAGTCCTTCCAAATGACCATCTGGACGAAGCTGGGGCTGCGAGGGGAGAGCCCCTTGCATGAATTTCGGGCATCAGGTCTCTAGTATAACATAATCACAGAAGTAACCCCAGGGGTGAAAACCATGAGAACTATCTAGACTCTAGGTTACCATGATTGTTTTGAGGAATAAATAACTTGGAATAATGTTTTGTTTTGCCATATTTATATTAATCATTCAACAAAGGTTAGCTTCAGGTTTTTTTCTTTTTTTTTAATCTTTTTTTTCATTTAATAAATCTTTATTGTTCAGATTCTTACAGGTGTTCCTCTTTTTTCCCCCATAGTTCCCCTCCACCTGGTGCCCACCCCACCCTCTGCCCTTACCCCACCCCCCACTGTCCTCATCCACAGGTGTACGATTTTTGTCCAGTCTCTTCCCACACACCCCACACCCCTTTCGCCCCGAGAACTGTCAGTCCACTCCCTTTCTATGCCCCTGATTCTATTATATTCACCAATTTATTCTGTTCATCAGATTTTCTATTCTCTTGATTTTTAGATTCACTTGTTGATAGATATGTATTTGTTGTTCATAATTTTTATCTTTACCTTTTTCTTCTTCCTCTTCTTAAAGAATACCTTTCAGGATTTCATATAATACTGGTTTGGTGGTGATGAACTCCTTTAGCTTTTTCTTATCTGTGAAGTTCTTTATCTGCCCTTCAATTCTGAATGATAGCTTTGCTGGGTAGAGTAATCTTGGTGGTAGGTTCTTGCTATTCAACCCTTTGAATATTTCTTGCCACTCCCGTCTGGCCTGCATAGTTTCTGTTGAGAAACCAGCTGACAGTCATATGGGTGCTCCCTTGTAGGTAACTAACTGTTTTCCTCTTGCTGCTTTTAATATTCTCTCTTTGTCTTTTGCTCTTGGCATTTTAATTATGATGTGTCTTGGTGTGGTCCTCTTTGGATTCCTTTTGTTTGGGGTTCTCTGTGCTTCCTGGACTCATAAGTCTTTTTCTTTCACCAGGTGGGGGAAGTTTTCAGTCACTATTTCTTCAAGTAGGTTTTCAGTATCTTGCTCTCTCTCTTCTTCTGGCACCCCCATAATTCGGAAGTTGGTACACTTGAAGTTGTCCCAGAGGCTCCTCACACTATCTTCATATTTTTGGATTATTTTTTCTTTTCCCTTTTCCGGTTGAGTCTTTTTTGCTTCTTTATATTTCAAAATTTGACTTGATTCTTATGATCCTCTAGTCTGCTGTTAGATCTCTGTATAATATTTTTTATTTCAGTCAGTGTATGCTTAATTTCTAGTTGGTCCTTTTTCATATCCTTGAGGGGCTCGCTAAATTTATCGGCCTTTTCTAGGAAATTCTTGAAAAACCTTATAACCATGGTTTTGAACTCTATATTTGGTCGTTTGCTTTCCTTCATTTCTTTCATTTGTGATCTGTTTCTTTGTCTCCACATTTTGGCTGCTTCCCTGAGTTGATAGAGTGACTTTGTGTGCTAGGTGTCCTATAGGGCCCAGTGGGTCAGCCTCCCCAGTTACCTAAGGTGGACACTCTTGGTGCACCCCTTTGTGGGCTATGTGCACAGTCTTGTTGTAGTTAAGCCTTGATTGTTGTTGGTATCTCTGGGAGGAATTGACCTCCAGGCCAATTGGCTGTGAGGATCAGCTATGTCTATGCTGGGAGAACTTCTGTGCTGGAGACACCCTTATGAGACAAGACTTGCAAAAGCCTCTGTGCTCAGCTTGGATGGGGTGGAGTCTCAGGGCGGAGCAGACAGCATTGGTTTCCCGTCAGCCCTGCTCTAAGTGGCCCCTGGGTCTCAGTGTCTCGTGGTAATTGCTGCAAGTACCTCTGAGAGAAAGCTGCCCTCGAGTTTCACCCACTGCCAGACAGTCCAGTTTCTCCCCAAATGAGTCTGGGTCCCCAGAGTCTCACCCAGAACTGGAGTTCAGAGCCATCAGGAGCTTTTGTCTCCCTCCCACTTGAGAAAGCCAGCTGCATACTCAGTTGCCAGCCCTCTCCACAGGCGCACCTCGGTACCTCTGCCTTCCGTGGTTCCTCTGAGTCTCAGTGTGCTTTTCTCTTTTCTGACAGTCCAGTTTCACCCCATATGAGTCTGGGTCCCCAGAGTCTGGCCCGGAACTGGAGTTCAGTGCAGTCGGGAGCTTTTGTCTCCCTCCCACTTGAGAAAGCCAGCCGTGCAGTCCTTTCCGCACGCGTCTCAGTACCTCTGCCTCCTGCATCTCCTCTGAGTCTCAGTGTGCTTTTCTCTTTCCTTCTGGTTGTAGAATTTCCTCTCAGCCAGCCTTCCTGTGGTTCTGGATGATGTCTGTTTTGTCTTTTAGTTGTAGTTTTGAAATTGTTGTGCGAGGCAGTAGTTTAGGTGTTTACCTATGCCACCATCTTGATTTTTCCTTTAGCTGCAGGTTTTTTCCTACTCATGTCACCTAATTTGATTGTTACTACAACTCTGTATTATTTTAAAGGTAGAAAACTAGAATCAAAAAGATTGTTCAACATAACACAGCAAGTTAGTGGCAGAGCCAAGAATCAAACCTAGCATAGCTGCCAACCAAGTCTGTACTTTTGCTAATATATGATACTGCGTGGTGGAAAGGTGGCAAAAGACAGGTAATGCTTATTTAGGGAAGTGGGATTTGGGCAGGAGTGTCTGATAATCATTTGCCATATGTAAGTAATTAGTGGTTTAGGTATAGAAAAGGCTCTCTTAAATACTATCTGAAATGAGAAAATCTAACTGAACTGGTGGATTGTTAGTGAGCAGAGGCATTTTCTTGTGATGATACTTGTCTTAGGAAGCTACACATTCACTTTCAATCTAGACTCATTCCTTTGATGAGCTCTTCCTCTCTATGCCTCCTCCCCTCTGCCATCTTGAATCTTTCATTGTTAGAAGGAAATAAACATTTCTGAAGGGCAGGCACACACCGACCCAGCCTTGAGAGCAAGAACATTGCCCAGACCTTCTCCAAGGTCTGCCACTATCATGTCTATTTCCTGATCTACCTTGCTGATAGAGCAAGGACAGAGGTCCAGCCCCATCCTTGACCCCCGCAGCCCTGCCCCCTGGAAAAAAAAGCAAAGCAAACAAATAAGTAATCTCATCATCTCTGATTCTCCTCCACTTAGGACCTTGACCATACTATTATTCACTAGGAGGATTGTTCATACTCTTTGACTTAGTATTCCTATTTTTAGAATTTACCCAAATAAAATAATCAGAGAATCACTGAAAGCTTATTACATTTAAATTGTTTCATGCCCATAGGGGCAAGTGAGTGTCTTTTTGACTGAAACATAAACCACTGTGGTTAAAAGAAGAGGACTAGAGTTAAGCTGCCTGGTTTTTGTTTTTTGTTTTTTTAATTTACCTTTATTGTTGAAAGTATTACAGATGTCCCCCTTTTTTTCCCATTGACCCCCTCCACCCCATATCCACCCACCCCCTCTTCCAGGCCTTCACCACACTATTGTCTGTGTCCATGGGTTATGCATCTATGCATATAAGTTCTTTGGTTAATCTCTTCCCACCCCCATCCCAACTCCCACCTTTCCTCTAAGATTCATCAGTCAGTTCCATACTTCTATGTCTCTGGATTTATTTTGTTCATCAGTTTATTTTGTTCATTAGATTCCACATATGAGTGAGATCATGTGATATTTGTCTTTCTCTGGTTGGCTTATTTCACTTAGTATAATACTCTCCAGGTCTCTCTTTGCTGTCTCGAAAGGTAAGAGATCCTTCTTTTTTACAGCTGCATAGTATTCCATTGTGTAAATGTACCACAGCTTTTTTATCCACTTATCTCTGGGTTTGAATTCTGGTTCTGCCACATACCAATTGGGTGATTGTGGACAAGTCACTTCAATTCTCTAAGCCTCCATTTCCTAATCTGGATAATAGAAATAATAAAAATACTATACCTCATAAGAATATAATTAGTCAATACTATCATATTATACTAACTTATTAGAATGATTATTATATTAATATAGTTAATATACTAATATGAATAAAGTGCCTGATCTGTAGTAACTGTAATAAATAAGTAACCGTAATAAATGCTAAGTATTAGGAGGGTTATTATTAATGATATATACTCAACTCCTGGTCCAGAGCCTGGCACACAGTACTCAATAAAAATGATTAAATAAATGAATGGACAGATAAACAAATAAGCAAAGAGACTTGTTGTAGCATTATATGCCCAAATTTAAAACCACATAAAATTCAACAACAGGAGATTGTTTTAATATATTATGGTTCATAAATATAGACATTATGTAATGCTGGTGGGGGTAGCATGCAATACATGTAGTATGGGCTAACTTTGTAAAATGTTCACATGCATACATAGGAGGAAAATGAAAGGAAATATATGAACAGGCAATAATAGCTCTCTTTGGGTGACAGAATAATGGATTCTTTTCATTTTCTTATTTACACATTCCTGAATTTTCTATTCTTTGCAGTGAACCTGAGCAAAACACCAATTTTAGCTAACACCTTTTTTTAAAGATCCCATCATTAAGAACTTGGACACTTAAAAATGTTATCAAGTTAATCTTAACTGACTTAAGATCTTATCCCTTTAATAAAATATCTAGAATGGACCAGTTAACACAACTAAATCTACTGTACTGATACTCTCCTTAAAAAAAAAATATCTGTTTGTGAAGCAGCTCTACTAAATATCATCCAAAATTTGATTTTAAAGACACTCATCTTTGCTATAAGAGCTGACTGTCTAGTTATTAACATTAGCCATGACCTTGGGAATGGCAAAGTCATAAAAAAGCAAATACTATCTATTTTTTAAACTTACCCATTTTCTCTTTTCATTTAGTTTAGAAGCTAATGTAGAAGTTGAAGAATAAAGCTCGAGAAATGATCATTTGCCCAGAATGAGTACTATTTTTTCTATGCCAATTCATTCAGAATACTACCTTCATTTACTTTGCTTCCTTTGTGGCTCTCAGGGAGAGCTTGTGCTGCAGTTACTGTAAAGACTGTACAGTATGGTCAGAAAATAGAGCAGTCTGATTAATAAACTATTTCCACTAATTATAGTCTCTACAACACATGAATTACCACTTTTCAAAAAATTAGACTGTCATAAGTTGCAATTAACAGTGAAACTCTACTGAAGGTTTCATAATTCTTTGATGATTCAGAAAGCGCTTCCATGTCTCTCAGGTTGTCAGATTTGCCAGCATAAAAATCATTTATCCCAACAGGACGGATGAGGGGAAACGCTGGTTAATAGAAATTTTTAGTTGAGAGAAATGTAACCGAGCCAGGTTTTACTGTGTTTACAAGGCTGACTGGGTGTCTGCTGAGCTCGTTAAGCACCTCCTGAGAAAGGCGCTCTATTTGTCTGAAATGTTATAATTATTATCCCAAAGGAATACAATGGTAACATTCTGTTTCATAACAAAGAAAACTGGATTACAAGTTACCTACAACCTCCCGCCTCCCAGCTAAGATCACACACTGTATAGTTACAATGGTGCCAATTACAATATCTTTTCATGCTCTGTATGTTCCTTTGGCTTTTGATGATCTGAATGGATTTTGTACCAAATAGCAATTACTGGCAGCAATCAAAACAATTTGGGGGAAAATAGTTCCATCTTCTGTGTTCAAGTAGTGCAATTGATTGAGACTTAATATTTGCTTTACTTCTTTCTTGGTACAAAAAGGGGGCATGTGGCTTCAGTTAGGCCCCATTCTGCCTTACCAAGAAGGTGGGTGGGAACGCCTAACAAATACCAGGCCTTTTCCATCACTAGTTGCTAAAAGCCCAAGTCCATCAAAAAGAAGAGTGTTTTTAAGAATTTAGTCCCATTCACCCTTCCCTCACCCCAACCCTGCTTTACAGAATCAGAAGCACAGAAAGGTTAAGGTTTTGCCCAAGTTTACAAATCATATTGGCAGAGTGGGCTCGATTCTAAGTCTCCTGATGGCCCACACTCTTTCCATTGAGTTATGCCCATTGTGTGAAACCCCACATCTTCTCTAATTCATGCCAAGTCTGAAAATTTTCCCTGGAAAAAGTACTTTTCTTTGAGTTAGGTGGAAAATGAAAGAAGGAAGGAGAGGGAGAGAGAGAGAGAGAGAGAGAGAGAGAGAGAGAGAGAGAGAGAGAGAGAGAGAGAGAGAAAGAGAGAGAGAGAGAGAGAGAACCCAATCCCCAGCCTCATATCCTTGAGGTACCATTCCCACATCACAGCCAGGAATGTTGGGTTTTGATCCTGGCACAGTGCCCTGCCAAGGTTTACTTTTTTGAAAAGCTATACTAGGGCTCCCTGGCAGAATATTTTAGGATATTTGAAGCTGATGGCAAGAGAATCTTCAATGAATAAACAGATACACCTGACCCTCCCAGCCCTGCCCTGGCTGTCAACGATGGGAAGGATTCAAGGTTTGGGCCAATATAACTGACTAATGGTCAGCACATAATGAAGTTAGGCTCTTTAAGAGGTAAGTCATTCAGTTGTAATATCACTATTCCACCCCAGCCTGAGGGAACTTGTATTGTAACCCAGGAGAGGTGCATCCTGGATAAATTGAATCCATAAATGGAACAGTTGCAATATTATAAGTGTGACAGGAGACTAAGAGAATAAGCTACACCTTCCCCAGTTTGGGACTTAATGTAAGAGTCATTATGCTGTCAGGAAAGGACCGGACTCATCAGGGTGAAAGTGGGAGTGCCCAAGTCAATGCCGATGACAATGAGAAGACTGATGCTACAGAACAACACAGCCCACAGTGGCATCAAAGCTACGCCATAACCCTAGGAACATTGGCTCAAGTTGGCCAAAGTCACCTGGGAAAGAAGTGGGACATCAATATGGAGCCCTTGGAGCCAAGTGCACCGATGGGCAGCAGCAAGTAGATCAAAGGACAGCCTGGATCCTTGTGGAAAACAGGGCACCAGGAAGCTAAAGATCTGAAGGACACCCCAGAAGGTGCTTGAGGCAAATACCATTTCTGTTTGCATTTCATTGCTTCACACCCCTGCTCTGACTGGTCTTCCATCTCAGTTGGCGTGGCCTACATCTGTGACAGCTCACATGAAAGACAGCTGGGACAGTGAATGGACAGGCTCTTGGCTCTGGCTGGAAGTATGCCATTTCCCAAAGGCTGGCTCAGTTCTAACTATCCACAGAGGCCCAGGTCTGCTCTGCATTAGATATTCAGTGATATGGGGAAGTTCTAGACAGGTCACCCCTAGGCCTCCATCAGTCTCACAACCAATACAATTCAAAGATGACTCAAAGTCAAACCAAATCCAAACACCTGGGCATTGGGGAAAGGAGAGAGCAAGGTTAGTCCTGCACCTCCCTGAATGGTTCTCATCCAGTCACACAGCTCCGTGAGTTCTATAGCAGCCACATATTTAAATCAAAGCAATATACGTACTATTTGTATTTCCTTTGTTCCTTCCCCTATCAGTTATCCACAGGCAGAGGTGTGTTTCAGAAACATCTTCCACAGCTACACAGCACAAGTCACGATGTGCAATCCACACTCCCTTTCTCTCCATCCTTCACTTCCATTCTTTAATGACAGGAACAATAGCCAGCATGGTGGTATGAGGGAGGTACTGTGCTAAGCACTTTGCATACACTATTATACATTACTAGAGGCCTGGTATATGAAAATGCATGCACTGGAGGGGGTTCCCTCAGCCCAGCCTGGCCCCTCTCACAGTCCGGGAGCCCTCAGGGGCAGGAGGTGACCCAGTGATCAGGGGAGAGCAATGCCCCATCATACTTCTGCTGCTGCCACTGCCAGCAGCACAAGCCTCGGCCAGCCCTGGTTACCTGTGCCTCGGGCCGGCCCTGGGCGGCTGGACAGCTGCCATCTGAGGCTTGCCTGAGCCTCAGGCCGGCCCTAGGTAGCTGAGGGGCTGAGGGTACTGGGAGACTCCCGAGGCAGGCACACAGAATGGCTGGGCCTACCTGGGGACAGGCCCGGCCTTGCCACATGCCTGCCGCCCCAACGGGGCTGAGGGGACTGGGTACTGCCATCTTGTGGCTGTGGGTGCCAACATCTTTGAGGGCAGAGCAGTCAATTAGCATATTCCCTCCTTATTGGCTGTGGGTGCCGCCATCTTTGTGATGGCATGAGGGTCAAATAGCATATTCCCTCTTTATTAGACTACTAGTGGCCTGGTGCACAAAATTTGTACACAGGGGCGGGGGGGGGGGGGTCCCAGGCCGGCCTGCATCCTCTCCAATCTGGGACCCCTCAAAGGATGTCCTACTGCCGATTTATAGGGATTGGGCCTAAACTGGCTGTCAGACATCCTTCTCACAATCTGGGACTGCTGGCTCCAGCCACTCACCTGCCTGCCTGCCTGATTGCCCCTAACTACTCTGCCTGCTGGCCTGCTCGTCCCCAACTGCCTCCCACTGCCAACCTGCTCACCCCCAAAATGTCCCCACACCAGCCTAATCACCCCCAACTGCCCTCCCTGCTGGCCTGCTCGCCCCCAACCACTCCCCCCTGCTGGCCTGCTTGCCCCCACCTTCCCTCCCTACTGGCCTGCTCACTCCAAACTGCCCCCCCTGCTGTCCTGATCACCTCCAATTGATCCCCACTGACCAAACTGGGCCCCCTGGTGGCCTGCTCACCCCCAACTGACCCCCCTGCTGCTCTGCTTACCCCCAACGGCCCCTGCCATCCCATCCTGGCCTGATCACTCCCTGGCAACCCAAGGTCCCAACCTCTCCTTTTTTTCTTTTTCTTTTTCTTTTCAATGCCTCCTTGAGCGGAGGCCAAGGCGGGCTGGAAGCAGGTATTGGGATTTATTTATCTTCCATAATTGAAACTTTGTGGAAGTTCAAGCTTCCCACCTGCCCTGGCTGGCCATGGCCTCCGCTTTTGCCTTGAGCGGAGGCCATGGCCAGCCAGGGCAGGTGGGAAGCTTGGCTTCCTCCATCGCCGGGGGCAACCCAAGCCTCCTGCTTGCTCCAGCTCTGTGGCCGGTTGCCATCTTGGTTGGGTTAATTTGCATACTTGCTCCTGATTGGCTGGTGGGCATGGCTTGGCATAGCAGAGTGATGGTTAATTTGCATGTATCTCTTTTATTAGTGTATATGTTTGATCATTTCATCATCTCTTTTGGGTAACACTCTCATAATCCCTACTTTGCAATTGAAGAAAATGTAGCACAGAGATGCTCGTGGTCTTCCCAAGGCCAAGTAGCAATAGAGGGATGAAGCCTGGCCAGGCATCCAGGCCTTCCTCCAGATCCCCCACCCTTCCCCTGCCCCACTCCATCATAGACTAGAAGCGCAGGAAGGGATTGGGCTCTTTCAGGTCCCCATGTCCTCCCCTAGCAAGAATAAATCTGACATGAATTTAAAGAGGAAGCAGTTTTTAAATATATACTGTCCAATGCAAAGCAATGCAAAGTGTGCTGACTAAATACAGATGAGCAGAACTGGAGGATCCTGACCCCTGTGCCCTCAGGCCTGCACAAGAGTACTCCAAGCTCACCTTCCATGAGGCACCTCCTGCCTAACACTTGATTGCTGAGTAATGCTGGGAGTGTTCCAGTAGTGTTCGCACCCAATTGTCATGTAAATTAAAGAGCTTTCCAAATCTGCTGCCAACTTTCTCTAGCATAAGTGGGATTTTAAGTTAAGAACGCCATTCAAATGGCTTAATTTATTTGCACCTCTTTCAGAGCTTAAGATCCTCAAATTTCAATTGCCTTAAAAGACACAGGGCTCCAGGTCAAAGACAACCAACATCCAAATAACCTCAATCCTACAATGAGCTGTAGCTAGTAGGACAAGGCCATCAATAGTCACAGGGTCTTACAATGAGCTGTAGCTAGTAGGACAAGCCCATCAATAGTCACAGGATTTCCCTGGAAGGAAGAAATAAGTTAAAATTTCATCAGTCAGAAAAACGGCCTTCAGGTTCATCCTGGGAAGAACTGTCAGATGTCCAGGGTCTAATCTGCACCCTTTGGGGATGCTTGCAGTTTATTCCCAAGCACCTCATGGGTACATCACAAGATCTCATAGACATTTATTCATTTCAAGCACATAGTTCTGTTGGAGGGTAACTGGGGATTAGAAAAGGGAAACCAATTATTTAAATAGGCATCCAAAAATAAAATGAAAGCAAATATAATTGTAAAGAGGGTGACCCTGGTAACCTACCCCCCCCAAAAAAAAAAAAAAAAAAAACAAGGAAAACACAAATGATCCGAACTAAAAGGCTTTGAAGAGAAAGGAAAAAGAAAGAGGAAAAAAGCCAGGCTCTTTGTGTTTGATTTTGCAAACATATATTATGCTCACACAGAAAGCTGGCGGGCAGATGGTTGAAGCTCATACAAGGAATATTAAATCTATTTGGATCTCTCTTGCCCTCCTGATACAACACAGCTCATGCCTAGAGGGCAAGACAATCAGCACAAAAATGCCTACAAATCACTCAGATTCTGTCACTAACTGGGAAATCCTCACCACATCCCTGAGCACAGGGAGCCAGAATGGCAGGTCAGACAGAGGGTCAGAGAGAAGACTGAGCCTCTCTCTCTCTCTCTCTCTCTCTCTCTCTCTCTCTCTCTCTCTCTCTCTCTCTCTCACACACACACACACACACACACACACACACACACACACACACGCACTCATGCATGCACGCACACCATAGTGTATTCAGACTGGTTTCTGCCATTAGAGCCAGATCTGAACTGAAATGGCACATGAAAAGCACCCAGCATAGAGCCTGCTCATGGGGCTTGGTGTGCTTTTGCCATCTTTCCAGAAGAATTAGAACCAATTATTAGATTTTAAAGGCTAATAGAAGTGAAGAATCAACAAACGTTCACCTTGCCCAGCTGTCCTTCACTTTGTATTTTCCGATGGGCAATCGTTCCACAACGCAGTGAAGGTCACATACATTCCACTGATTCCACCTGGAAATAGCAAACCAAGAGACAGAAGATAACTATTCCCCAAAAAATAGGAATGCCATGTCACTCTGTTTAACCTGAGCATCTAAATCTCTGTGGTTTATGAATATTTGGGTAGCAAGATGCCTGACAGCTATGCAAGGTATGATTTACAAACCAATTCCAATGGCACCACCTGGGAGCTGGTTAGAAATGCAAAATCCCAGGCCCTCATAGACCTACCAAATCAGAGCCTTCCTTTTAATCAGCTCCAGGGGGTCTTCTGCTCAGGAAAGCCCTGCTCTAGAACACTAACCCCCACTGAGAAGTGTGTGCACACACAGAATGATCTAGTAGGATGTGCAAAGAAATTTTACAACTTCTAGTTTTTAATTTTTTAAGCTTTGTATATTTTTATTTGTGTTTATGATGATCCCAAAAAAGAAATTCAGTTTCTCCACTCTTTGGCATTTAACTTGACAGTGGTACATGTACAAACTTACAAATAAGTATACATTAAATTAGTAGCAGCCTTGATGGGTAGTAACCATTACCTAATGAAATATACACTGAGTGGCCAGATTATTATGATCTATGAATGCATAATAATCTGGCCACTCAGTGTATATCCTATATAATAAAAGGCTAATATGCAAATTGTCCCTCGACCAGGAGTTCGACCAGCAGGCAGGCCGGCCAACCACCCATCCATCCATGTCCCCTCCCTCTGGCCAGGCTGGCTGGACCCCACCTATGCATGAATTCATGTACCAGGCCTCTAATACACACACACACACACACACACACACACACACACACTGAGTGGCCAGATTACTATGCATTCAGAGATCATAATAATCTGGCCACTCAGTGTATATTTTTAATATGCATCCTTATTTCAGAAATGTGAAAAAATATTGGAATACTCATAGAGCATCTATGAGATGCAGCAAGCATAGAAAAGCTCTGCATGTATAGAGGCTCGGGTTCTATATGCAGAGCCAAAGGTGAGAAATGAAGACATTAATTCAGTAAGTATGTTTTGAATCTCCACCCAATACTGGACCCTGCGGATATAGCAGTAAGAGACACAGGCCCTGCCCTCCTGGAGCTTACTTTCTGATGAGACAGGCATACATTACTCAGCTACCCAGAGACAATGGATGCTGTGAGGAAGAGGAGAGCAGAGTGAAGAGACAGACTCAGGATATAGCGGGGCAGGGAGGGGACAACCTATTCAGTTGAGCAGGTCAAGGAAAGTATGTAAGAAGGTCGTGTTTATACAGAGATTTCTGTGAAGCATAGGGAACAGGACTTTGGTCAAAAGGCAGCCCAACTACAAGGATGGTGAGGCAGAAAGAAGCTTGATGCTGGAACATTCATATGTTCTGCAGAAGACATATCCCAGCTACCACTATCCCCACTCTACAACATAACACCGCTCAGATAACATTAACTATAAAAGTTTACAGAAAATTCATTTTTTTCTCTCTCTCTCTTGGGTGTATGGTGTAGTGGCACAAGAAAGGGAACAAAGTTAGAGGTGAGAAAATTATATGCTATGAAACTACCATTTTGTTCCTAATTTAAACTTGCATTGTCTAGTCAGTGATTGGGCCCAAAGGAAACATAATGCTCTCATCTTCCTACTTTTTGTTCCCTTAACAACCGGTTTAGTTATTCTGAAACTTAAAATGGCCCGGCAGGTGTGGCTCAGTGGTTGAGCATCAACCATCAACCTATGAACAAGGAGGTCATGGTTGGATTCCAGGTCAGAGTACATGCTCAGGTTGTGGGCTCTATCCCGGCCTGGTAAAGGACATGCAGGAGGCAGCCACTCAGTGATTCTTCCTCATCATTGTTGTCTATCTCTCCCTCTCCCTTCCTCTCTGAAAGCAATAAAAATAAAATTTAAAAAAATATATACAAGCATTTCTTTTCTTTTTCTTTTCAAATGTACACTTGCAATACCCCAATACTTCTACCACCTCCATCCTAATACACCCTACTCTTACCCACCTGAAGCCTTGTCCCTTTAACAGAAAGCATGGGAACCTGTCCTAGAAAACAAGGCAGGTCTGTCCCCAGACCAGAGATGAGCCAACCAAGTCCCTTCCCTACTGTGGGTCAAGGGGCATGGCCAATGTCTGTATGATTAAAACCCCATCAAAGAGAATAAGTATATGTCTTTGCTCTTCTCAAGAGAAAGGGAAAGGCCATCTGTAAAATCCCTAGCATCATTATGACAACTACAAATTGCCAGTTATTAATGGCTCTCAATCTAGCAGCCAGACTGCAACAGGGATTCAATTTGCTAGGAACATACTAGCAAGGATCAGTTCCCCAAACAAAAGGGCAAAAACACAGGCATGAAGAATCTCTCTCTCTCTCTCTCTCTCTCTCTCTCTCTCTCTCTCTCTCTCTCTCTCTCACACACACACACACACACAAACGCGCGCGCACACACAGCAGTTCAGAGGTTCAGAACCTTGTAGCATTAGAGGAAAATCTGGGGGAGACTCATTAGTGGTGGACTCATGAGGCCTCAAGCTGTGGCTCATGACTAAATCATACAACCAAACTCCTTCTTATTAACCTTGAATTATACCCCTAGATAATGTTTCCTGACATTTGCAATCAAAGCAAGCACCATTTATATAAACAACTATTCAGAGTTATATAGAAAATAGAACTGTGATTTTTTTTTGGTCTCTTGGGTTTTTCATGACAGTATTTTAAAAAGTGCTCACCCACATGCCTATAAATCTGAAGGTTATTTTACAAATCATTACAATGACAAAAATATACATTCTGGCAACTCAATTGTCATGGATGTTTAACTTAAACCTCTAGTTCAGAAGTAAATTTACATGATTCCATTATTATTAGAACAGCCATTTTAAGGTCATATTATTCCACATATAAAGTATCTTGACCCAAGTCCTACAGGAAACAAGGAGGTCCTGGAAATTTATAATTGTATTTAACCTGAATGTGAAACTGTGGCCAAGAAACCAGGAAATTTTTAATAATAGCCTGGATTAAGCTGAATACCTTCTAAACCATAAATCATAGGTTTGTTGGACACTCTTACAGGTTAAATGATGCAAGCAATTTTAGTGCAGGCTGGTGTGATGCCCACAGAAATGAAATGTGAACCAATACCTACAGGGACATGTTCTGCCTGATCCATGAAGATTTAATCATAAGTCACTCATTAGCGTAAATGGAGCCTGGCTCCCAAACTCCAGATGACACCTTGGAATTTCACTCTCCATAGAAAAGGTAGATCAAGGCAGCAGCCCAGTTGTGATCTGGGAAAATTGAAGGTAAATAAAGTGTTTGCACCTATTAGGGTTGGAGGGAAGCAAAGGCTCAATTTCTACTTTTACTAAACTGTCAGCACAGAATATTTTACACAGACATTCATCTAGCATTCATCATCAAAAACTACCTTCTACTGTGTCTGTTCTGTCTCCTCTGTATGTATCTAACCTGCCCAGACAGCTATGGAGGGCAGCAAGCCAGTTTGGCTCAGCGGAGAAAGCATCAGTGTGCAGACTGAAGGGTCCCAGGTTCAATTCTGGTTAAGGGCATGTACACTGGCTGCAGGCTCGATCCCTGGCCCTGGTCAGGATACATGTGGCAGGCAACCAATAGATGTGTCTCTTGCACATCCATGTTTTTCCCTCTGTCTCTCCCCATCCTTACCACTCTCTAAAAAGGCAATAGAAAAATATCCTCAGGTGAGGATTAATTTTAAAAAATTAAGCTTAATTTTTTGGCCTTAATAGATCCTCAGTGATGAGAATGAAAAAGGAAAAGGAGAAAGAAAATGAAGTAAACTACCCTAAACTGTAATCTCAAATAGGGAGAATAATTATAGGTAATAAACTGGCCCCAAATGAAGGAACAGTTTTCAACAGTGTTTCTCTTATGATTTCAGGTAAGAATGCCCAACACCCCTAATTAAACTAGTCTAAGTTTATAAGGTTCCATTTTATCATTCAAAATTGGCTGTTCCTGGGCTTGGATAGAGTGTGTCTTGGCCTTCTTGTGGCTCATTTCACTGAGGTTAGTGTAATGCATTTAACCTTAATGGTGTTTACCCTACACTTGCTCAGCTAACAGCCAGACGTGACAACTGGATTTTTACTTAAGTGTTTTCTTGGATGGCATCCTAGTGAGATAAGATAAAGCAAAAGGAATAATGTTTGCAAGCACACATTACTAATGAGGGGTGAAGGTAAATTGGTGTGTGGGCAACCGTCCTCATTCCTTGCTTGAAGAACCCCTCAGTGTCATTAACAAGATTCTCAGCCCCAATAGAGCTTTGTAATACTTCCTGTGTTACCAAAGTTAATAACTTCCTGTCAGACTTGACAATTGTTCTTGAGAAAGGTTGATTTTCCTAAAATAAGTAGTCAGAGATAATGTTAACTTACATGAGGATTTCCCACCCTAGGCAGCCTTCACCAGTAGCTACATGTGCCAAGCATGATGGTAAACATTTTATGCACATTACCTGCCCAAAGCAGGTGGTCAGTGCACAATTAGCTCCCACATTGTATAAATTAAGAAACTGAGAGAGGTTAAATAATTTTCCAAAGGTCACAGAGCTATCCAATGGAGGAGTTAAGAAATGAAACCAGTTCTTAGATTCTAAAGCCTCTACCCTTATCAGGTACAAAACTCATGGCCGGAAACTTCATCCCACACTCATGAAACCAGACTCAACTCTTTCTCTCATTTCATTTGGAACCACTTACCAACTTTCTCCCATTCTTGGATGAGGAATGAGGTTGGAAATTACATTGACAGGTAGAAATTCAATTTCCCTCAAAGCCCCCCCACCACACACACTTTATAAAGACACTATTTATTATTATTATTATTATTATTACTACTACTACTACTACTACTAGAGGCCCAGTGCACAAATTAGAGCACGGTGGGGTCCCTCAGAGTGGCCTGTGGGGGTTGGGCTGAAACTGGCAGTCCAATGCAGCCTGCCACTCCTGCCTGCCACTCCCCCTCATCCCTGCCCCACTGCGGGCTGCTGCAGGCTCATGCCCAGTCAGTTCTAACCTGGAGAGGCTCGTGCCACTGCAGCTGCGCTCGCTAGCCCTGAGCCCTGCATCTGGTGCCCATCCCAAGGTTGGTGTGTGTGTGTGTGTGTGTGTGTGTGTGTGTGTGTGTGTGTGTGTGGGCGCGGCCGGGATGCGATCAGCCCTCTGCTTGCCAGATCCGTATGGCTGACATTCGCACTGGTTGTTGGGAGCCACCTGGTGGCAAATTTTATATCATTTCTTCCTTGCGTCTAGGGAGGGGAAGCGTATGCAGTGCCCAAGGCTAACTTCTAGGAGACCAGCAGCGCTGTCAGGATCGTGCTGGCAGAGCTGGTCTATGGGTCCTGGACCCTTCTCAGAAGATTGGACCTGTAGGACTACTGAGGGAGTGAGTGGCTGCTGCCAGGCTGGTGGGCCGCTGGGACCGGTCAGTCAGCTGAGCAGCACTCCCACTGTGGGAGCATAATGACCACCAGGGGGCAGTGTTGAGCGTCTGCCCCCTGGTGGTCAGTGCATGTCATAGCGACTGGTTGACCAGCTTAGGCTTTTATATAGATAACTAGAGGCCCAAAGCATGAATTTGTGCAACCCACAGTCCAATGCCACCTGCAGCTCCTACCTGCCACTCCAGCTCATCCCGGCCCCACTGTGCTGCCTCAGGCTTGTGCCCAATCAGTCCTGATCAGGAGAGGCTCAAGCTGCCGTAGCAGCACTTGCCAGCCAAGAGCCCTGTGTCTGGCACCCTCATAAGGGGAGTGGCCTGTGGAATTTGGCTGACACCAGCTCTCTGACATCCCCTGAGGGGTCCCAGATTGCAAGAGGGCACAGGCCAAGTTGAGGGACCCCACCAGTGCACGATCGGGCCAGGGAGGGACCGCGAGAGGGCTCCAGGGTATGTCCAGCTCATCTCGCTCAGTCCTGATCAGCTGGACCCCAGCAGCAAGCTAACCTACCCCCTGGTGGTCAGTGCACATCATAGTGACTGGTCGACCAGTTGACTGTCTGCCCCCAGATGGTCAGTGCACATCATAGTGAGTGAGAAGTTGAACAGCCTTAGCATATCATTAGCATATTATGCTTTGATAGGTTGTTCTGCCATTCAGTCTATTTGTATATTACCCTTTTATTATATAGGATTATTATTATAATAGAGACCCGATGCACAAAATTCATGCAAGAGTAGGCCTTCCTTCCCCTGGTTGCCGGCACCGGCTTCCCTCTGGCACCCGAGCCCTGGCTTCGTCCAGAAGGTCATCCTGAAGGATGTCCAGTCTAATTAGCATATTATGCTTTTATTTATATATAGATTTCTATTACACTATATCACAGGGAAGCACTATATTTTTAAAACTGGATTAAATTAAAAAGGTAAAGCTCAGCTCTCCATTGGATCAAAAGAACTCAAAAAAGATCTGATGAGTTAGTGTTCTAAGGAAATAAATGAAACATCAATTTATAAAACAAAAGAAACCAAAGGATGTCTCCATCCTGAAAGTGAATGGATTGTTTTAGAGGAAGATGGGACCTGCCTTTGAAAGAAACGTCTTATCTATGGAAGAAATCTCAACCCATGGGGGCATTTAGCACTTGTTAGTATTTAGGTTTCTAAACATCTTATATTCTAAATTTGCAAACTAGAAATTTAGTAAAATGTAACCAAATAAAAAGGCTTCGGAGCTCCATACTCAGAGACAACCCCTATTAGCATTTTGTATAATTTCCTTCTTCCTATTTTCTATGCAGTTTTTTTTTTAATTTCTTGAATGTTTTTTATTGATCAATTGATTTTACAGAGAGAGAGGAAGGGAGAAAGAGAGAAAGAAACAACTATGCAGTTTTTATTTTGCTGATTGAATATCACAAATATAGCTTTTAATTCCTAAGGAACTTGCAGAAGTATATGGGGACTTGGTTTTAACTTCTACATATTAAAACAATAAACATTGGTCAGAATTTCTTATACAAGGTTGACTTTCAGAATACATATTGGTTTAAATTCATTGATTTAAATGAGTTAACCAAAAGGAACCTAAATTTATTTAGATATTACTGTTATAGAATTCCTCCAGGTGTCCTAAACAGCCTAATTTCATAAGTTTCTCTAATGACAGGAAAACCCCAGTGAGGATTGCAGAATTCTGCAAAGTCAGGAGTAAGCAAAGGGGAAATTAAAAATTGTGAGGAAGAGGACATTAAACAGACTTTGTTCACTTGTTTTAATTAGGATAGCTGAATTTTAATTATCACAATTCTTCACCAGACTCTAGTAAATGTGCTGAAGCCATCCTATAAAATTAACAAAGCTTTAACACTACAAGGCCTTATTTAATTTTATTCTAGTCTGCATTTGCAAAATAAAAGGTGATTTAAGCCAGAAGGTATGGAGGGCATTTGGAGCAGTCAAGAATAGAAGCCCTGGCTGGTGTTGCTCCATAGTTAGAACCTTGGCCTGCACACTGAAGGGTCGCAGGTTCAATTTCTGGTCAAGGGAATGTATCTGGGTTGCAGGTTCGATTCATATCAGGGCGTGTAGGAGGCAACCAATCGATGTGTCTCTCTCTCACATCAATGTTTCTCTCTCTGTGTCCCTCTGGCCCCTTCCTCTCCCCCTTCAACTCTCTCTAAAAAATAAATAAATAAATAAATAAATAAATAAATAAATAAATAAATAGAAAAAATATCATTGGGTGAGGATTAACAACAAAACAACAACAACAAAAAAGAAGATTTGCATAATTTAAGCCATTTACCTGACTGTAATCTCCATGAAGGTAATGATGTTTCTACCTCATTTATGATTAGAGATGTGGCATCTAGCATAGTTAATGAGTGAATAAATCTAAAAATGAATGAATGCTTGTATCTCTTGTCTCCTCAAAAGGGCTATAAAATTCTCAAAAATTGTAACTTTTATTTCTTCTTCATACACAAAACATCAGTAGAGGGTTGAGTAATTAGGAATCAGTCAATAGATAATCAGCAAACACATTTTCTGGGGATGAACAGCTTCACCATCCCCCAACACAAAATCAGAACAGTTCAGACTCTAAACACACTACACAACCCAGCTAATTAGTGTGGGCCCAGGAGGCACAGAGCACTACTGGCTTTTCCCTCCTATAAGAAAAAAGGGAAAAAAAGACAGAATTGTGCATTGACTGTCAGAGAAATGTCTTGTTATTCTCCATGGTAATGTATTCATGACACTGGGAACTATAAGTGCAATTGGGGTCAAGTCCTGTACTCCCTACCTCACCAAGTGCTTTCATTTGCCTTTTTGTATGTCCATTTGTATAAGCTTCTCTCTGTCATGAACATTGTTCTATCTAAATGTATGAAAGTTTGAGGGGATGAGGTAGAAAGCTGCCTTACCTAGGAGGGTTCCCTGATTCCCTCTGACCCCTGATTCATTTCAAGTCAGCTCTCATTGACCATCATCAGACTAGATCCTGAATTATGCTACTGGCCTGACACTTCGATTTTATCATCTCTAGATTCTTAATATGTTTATTAGTTCAACCCATTAGTTGACTGAATTTATGCTGGTTTGCTCTGACAGACATATTAATTTCAGAGCCCATCCTCACTCTGATCTCTAACCTACCACTGACAGCTATGGTCTTCCCTTCCTGCCCATTCACCTGCCTCTCACACCACCTCTCATTCAGAGCCACAGCCACAGTTATTAGATTCTGCACAGAAGTAAATTTATATTCCTGAAAATAAAAGGCTCTGGATTATTATGAAAGTAACACACACACACACATACACACACATTTTAACAAACTTTATACGATAAATAAAACCTCAAAATAGAAAGTAAAGCTTCCTTATAATCGGGCACCCTGGAACAATCACTAGCATCATCTCATTGTGCATTCTTGTGAGTTCCTTCATAATTCAACATCTTAGTTTTGGCAGAAGAGTTTTATTTAATCTGTGTTATCCATCAATTTGGATTGAGAGTCACAAGAAGAGACAGACCATAGTATTATGAGCACATGATGTAGTCAATAATCGCTTTTGGCACTAATTATAGAGTAAATCAATGGCAAAGAACAAAATATCAGGGGTCTGTTGCCATTCCACACCGCTTTGTTTCCTGGGTTGAATGCTTTGACTTCAATAATATTTCCACTTAGAATGTTTGGTGTAGTGGTTCAAATCAAGGTTTGCTTTGCTCCAATCAATTTTTTTCAACCTACTGGGCTTCCTTCCTAATAATGCATATTTGATTATTTCTATAACTCACTTTAATTACAGACGTTGTTTGTTTGTAAGTCAAGTGCTATATGGATTTTGAAACCTTACTTAACTATGGCTATTCTGAAGTCAGATTATTTTGTTAGTACAAAAAACAAATTTAAGAGACTCTCTTCTATCCAAGTGCTTGCATTTCACAAGCAGGGTTGAATTTTACATCTATGTTTAAATATCCATAAGTCTTAGAGAAGTCATATATAACCAATAGTTTTATTTCACCTCTGTATATATGCCTCTAATCAGACTTAAAACCTTGTTGGGTTAATAATTAACTCTAAAAACATAGGGGAAGACAGATGCATTATGAATAGATATAGGTGTTAGTCTTTCTTCCTAGGAACCAAATAACAGCATTCAGTCTTTTGTGTATGTATTTAGATGTCCAGGAGTGTGCATGGGGATGTGTTATATACTATATGTAACATTCAAGGAAAAGAAATACCCCCCACATCTAAAATCAATGTATATTGGAAGGTTTGGAGTATAATCAACTTACCAACCCCCTTCAGGAAATCACTGCATGATATAAAATAAAAGCACAGAGCTGTACCATTTTGCCTTTTTCTTTCAGAAACTAAATTTGCATTATCCTTCTGCCATATGCTCAGGTAGCTTTCAATAGTACCTCATGCAGCTGTGTCATTGAATTCCCCAACCTTAATGAATAAACTAATTACAGTCTGAAATGAACTCTTGCAGACTAGCAATCTCCTGCCATAGATCAAGAAGAGAACTTTATTCCCACAACTATCTTCTAATTTGCATTAACCATAAAAAGTGTACCAGAGCATCCTTCCCTACTCCAGCTGGGCAACCAGAGCCACTGGAATTAATTCTTCACAGTACAACTTTGCAGCCATACTTTTGCCACTGCCACAATGATTCTCAAGAACAAATGCAATTAGGAAGCTACTGATTTACTTGAGTTGGATGGTAGTGCTTCTATAATTGTTAGCTTCGCTGCATTAGATTTTACAACTGAGCACTATTATTCATTTGGGCCTTGGAGTTCTATTTGTTTACCAGAGATTTCCAAAGAGGACAAAACAAAGTTTGACCATTTGAAGCATTTTAAAGTAGTAAGGGTCAATTAATTAAATACAAATGTAGGGGAGGAAAAAATGGCTGCAAAATAGACAGACATGCCCCGAGTCTTGTCCCAGAGTAGATAGAAAGAACAGCTGAGGGTCGCATGGGGAGTGTTTGTTGGTGAGTTGAGGGACAGCTATACTCCAGGAGACAGTGGGGGACTGCTGGACAGGGCTCCCCTGACCAGGCAGCTCCCACTGCCTGGGTTCCCTCCCAAAGCAACCAGCTCAGATGCAGAGGCTGTGCCATCGTGAAGGGGAAAGTGGATGTTATCAGAAGCCTGAAAATCTACAACTGTGGCACCCACCGAACAGCTGTGAACCCAAGAGCACCGGTCCCCAATTGCCGCAAACACGCAGATCAGAGGAGCTCTACACTCCACCACAGAAAGGTCAGATTACACCTGTGATAAGGAGAGAGAAAACTACATAACGAGATACCCGGAGAAGAGAGACCATGGGGAGACAAAGAAACAGCCTGCATATGAAAGAAAAGCAGGCATCACCAGAAAAGGAAGTAAACAAAATGGAGGCAAGCAACCTGCCAGAGAAAGAGTTCAGAGAAATGGTCAGAAGGTGGCTGAAAAGAATGGAAGACAAATTCGACAATATGTGTAAGAACCAAGAAGAAATGAAAAATGACATCGCTGCTGTAAAGAACTCAATAGAAAACATCAAGAGTAGACTAGAAGAAGCAGAGGACCACATCAGTGAGCTAGAAGACAAGGTAGGAAAAAATACCAAAGTAGAGCAGCTTCTAGAAAAAAAAAATTAAAAAGCAGGAAGAGAGCCTAAGGGAACTTTGGGACAACACAAAACAAAACAACATCCACATAATAGGGGTGCCAAAAGGAGAGGAAACTGAGCAAGGGATAGAAAACCTGTTTGAAGAAATAATGACAGAAAACTTCCCTGATATAGGGAAGAAAAAAACTCATCCAAATCCAAGAAGCTCACAGAGTCCCAAGCAAAATGAACCCCAAAAGACCAACACCAAGGCACATTATAATTAAATTGGCAAACACCCACAACAAAGTAAGAATCTTAAAAGTGGCCAGAGAGAGACAGAAAGTTACCTACAAAGGAACCCCCATCAGACTAGCAACTGATCTCTCAACAGAAACTCATGAGGCCAGAAGGGAATGGAATGAAATATACAAAGTCATGCAAAGGAAAG
The DNA here is from genome assembly GCA_026230045.1 of Corynorhinus townsendii. Lineage (NCBI taxonomy): Eukaryota > Metazoa > Chordata > Mammalia > Chiroptera > Vespertilionidae > Corynorhinus > Corynorhinus townsendii. Next base: position 54,491,428 of record JAPDVU010000001.1, read on the forward strand.
GTCTGAATCCAAGAATACTATACCCAGCAAGGCTATCAATCAAAATTGAAGATGAAATCAGGAGCTTCACAGACAAATAAGGACTAAGGGAACTTATTACCAACAAACCAGCAATGCACGAAATACTAAAGGGTCTGCTGTAAAAAAAAAAAAAAAAAAAGGAAGCAAAGAAGGAACACAGGGGTAAAGAATAAAAATGGCAGCAAATAAGCACCTATCAATAATAACTTTAAATATAAATGGATTAAATGAACCAATCAAAAGACAAAGGGTAATGGATTGGATGAGAAAACATGACCCATATATCTGCTGTCTACAAGAAACCTACCTCAGAAAAAAGAGACACACACAGACTGAGGGTGAAGGGATATAAAAAGGTTTTTCAGGTGAATGGAAATGAAAAAAAAAGCTGGGGTAGCAATACGTATATCTGACAAATTAGATCTCAAAGTGAAGGACATAACCAGAGATAAGGAAGGCCACTTCATAATACTAAAGGGAGCAATCTAACAAGAAGAAATAACTTTGGTAAACATATATGCACCCAATACAGGAGCACCCAAATACATTTTTAAAAAATCCTACAGGATATCAAGGGAGAGATTGACAGCAATACAATCATAGTAGGAGACTTTAATACCCCACTATCACCATTGGGCAAATCCTCTAAACAAAAAATCAGCAAAGAAACATAAATCCTAAATGACTCACTAGACAAGATGGAATTAATTGACATCTTCAGAACATTTCACCCCAAAGTCACAGAATATACATTCTTCTCAAGTGCACATGGGTCATTTTCAAAGATAGACCATATGTTGGGTCATAGGCAAAGTCTCTTCAAATTCAAGAAGATAGAAATCATATCAAGCGTCTTCTCAGATCACAGTGGTATAAAACTGGAAATCAACTACAATAAAATCAAGCAAAAAAAATCAAACACATGGAGACTAAACAGCATGCTATTAAACAATGACTGGGTTACCAGAGAGATCAAAGAAGAAATAAAAAAACATCATGGCAACAAACTTCAATGAAAACACAACAATCCAAAATCTATGGGACACAGCAAAAGTAGTCTTGAGAGAGAAGTTCATAGCTCTACAAGCCTACTGCAAAAAAAACAAGAAACAATGGTAATAAATTACCTAATGCTACAACTCAAAGAGTTAGAAAGAGAGCAACAAGAAAAGCCCAGTGTAAGCAGGAGGAAGGAAATAATAAAGATCAGAGTGGAGATAAATGACATAGAAACCAAAATACAATACAAAAGATCAACAAACCCAAGAGCTGGTTCTTTGAAAGGATAAACAAAATTGATGAACCTCTAGCTAGGCTCAGCAAGAAGCAAAGAGAGAGGACCCAAATAAACAAAATCAGAAATGAAAGAGGAGAAATAACAACAGACCCCACTGAAATACAAAGGGTTGTTAAAAAATACTATGAACAACTCTATTTGAACAAACTACACAATCTGGAGAAAATGGACACATTCCTAGAAAAATACAACCTTCCAAAACTGACTCAGGAAGATTCTAAGAATCTCAATAGGCTGATAACTATGGAAGAAATTGAAGCAGTCATCAAAAAGCTTCCAGCAAACAAAAGCCCAGGGCCTGATAGCTTCACAGGGGAGTTTTACCAAACATTCAAGGAAGAAATAAAACCTATCCTCCTCAGACTATTCCAAAAAATTCAAGAAGAAGGAACACTTCCAAGCTCCTTCTATGAGGCCAGCATCACCCTAATACCAAAACTAGACAAAGACAACACAATGAAAGAGAATTACAGGCCAATATTTCTCATGAACATAGATGCCAAAATCCTCAACAAAATTCTAGCAAATCGAATCCAGCAGTACATCAGAAAGATTATACACCATGACCAAGTAGGATTTATCCCAGGGATGCAAGGATGGTACAATATTCGTAAATCAATAAACGTGATACATCACATAAACAAATTGAGAGATAAAAATCACATAGTCATATCAACTGATGCAGAAAAAGCATTTGATAAAATCCAACACCCTTTCTTGATAAAAACTCTCAGCAAGGTGGGAATAGAAGGATCATACCTGAACATAATAAAAGCCATATACGACAAACCCACAGCCAACATATACTCAATGGGCAAAAACTAAAACCATTTCCCCTAAGAGCAGGAACAAGACAGGGATGCCCACTCTCACCACTCCTGTTTAATATAGTGCTGGAAGTACTAGCCATTGCGATCAGACAAGAAGAAGAAATAAAAGGCATCCAAATTGGAAAAGAAGAAGTAAAACTGTCCTTATTCGCAGATGACATGATACTGTACATAGAAAACCCTAAAGACTCCATAAAAAAATTATTAGATTTAATAACTGAATTCGGTAATGTAGCAGGATACAAAATTAATGCCAAGAAATCTATGGCATTTCTATACACCAATAATGAACTTACAGAAAGAGAGACTAAAAAAGAAATCCCATTTACCATCACACCAAAAAAATTAAGATACTTAGGAATAAACTTAACTAAAGAGGTAAAAGACCTATATGTAGAAAACTACACGACACTGAAAAAAGAGATAGAGGAAGACATAAACAGATGGAAGAACATACCATGTTCATGGATTGGTAGAATCAACATCATCAAAATGTCCATACTACCCAAAGCAATCTATAAATTCAATGCACTTCCCATTAAAATACCAACAACATATTTCACAGACCTAGAACGAAATTTCCAAAAATTTATCTGGAATAAAAAAAGAACCCAAATAGCTACAGCAATCCTGAGAAAGAAGAACAAAGTAGGTGGGATCTCAATACCAGATATCAAGTTGTATTACAAAGCTACTGTTCTCAAAACAGCCTGGTACTGGCACAAGAATAGACATATAGATCAATGGAATAGAATAGAGAACCCAGAAATTGACCCAAATCAACATGCTCAATTAATATTTGACAAAGGAGGCATGAACATTCAATGGAGTCAAGACAGTCTCTTCAACAAATGGTGTTGGGAAAATTGGCCAGATACATGCAAAAAAATGAAGCTAGATCACCAACTTACACCATACACAAAAATAAACTCAAAATGGATAAAGGACTTAAACATAAGACGGGAACCCATGAAAATACTAGAGGAATCCACAGGCAGCAAAATCTTGGACATATGCCAAAAGAATTTCTTCACTGATACTACTCCTAGGGCAATGGGAGCTAAAGAGAAAATAAACAAACGGGACTACATCAAAATAAAAAGCTTTTGCACAGCAAAGAAAACCATCAATAAAACAGCAAGAAAGCCCACTGCATGGGAGAACATATTTGCCAATGATATCAATGATAAGGGTTTAATCTCCAACATATACAGAGAACTCATACAACTTAACAAAAAGAAGATAAACAACCCAATCAAAAAATGGGCAAGTGATCTAAATAGACACTTTTCGAAAGAAGACAGAAGGCAGGCCAAGAGACATATGAAAACCTGCTCACAGTCACTAATCATCAGAGAGATGCAAATCAAAACAACAATGAGGTACCATCTCACACCTGTCAGAATGGCTTTTATCAACAAATCAACAAACAACAAGTGTTGGCGAGGATGTGGAGAAAAAGGAACTCTTTTGCACTGCTGGTGGGAATGCAGACTGGTGCAGCCACTGTGGAGAACAGTATGGAGCTTCCTCAAAAAACTAAAAATGGAACTCCCATTTGACCCAGTGATCCCACTTCTAGGAATATATCCCAAGAATCTAGAAACACGCATCAGAAAAGAAATATGCACCCCTATGTTCATAGCAGCACAATTCACCATAGCCAAGATTTGGAAACAACCTAAATGCCCATCAGCAGATGAATGGATTAAAAAACTGTGGTATATCTATACAATGGAATACTACGCTGCAGTAAAAAAGAAGGAGTTCCTACCATTTGCAACAATATGGATGGAGATGGAGAATATTATGTTGAGTGAAATAAGCCAGGCAGAGAAAGATAAATATCACATGATCTCACTCATTTATGGAATATAATGAACAACATAGACTGATGAACAAGAACAGATCCAGAGGCTGAGAAACGTTGATCAGAACATCATACTTCAGGTAAGGTAGGGGAGGGTGGGTGTAAGGTGGAGAGATCAACCAAGGGACTTGTATGCATGCATATGAACCTAATCAATGGACACAGACAACAAGGGGGCGGGGCATTAAGAGAAATTGTCTCATGTGACAAAAATTTTTAAATGAAACTCTCTGTAGACTGAAAATTATTTTGGAAGGAAACAAAGAGAGGTTTCCTTCAAAAGTCATAAGGATTGTAATTGAAACTCAATATATTTGGCCTCTTGAACTAAAGTAAGTAATTTGTGAATTTGCCTCCCTGACAAAGTTTATATAAAGCTACAAAAAGAAATTGACAGGGAGAATCCAAGATGGCAGCATAGGTAAACACTTAAAACTGCTGCCTCCCACAACAATTTCAAAAATACAACTAAAAGACAAAACGTCTATCACCCAGAACCACGGGAAAGCTGGCTGAGTGGAAGTTCTACAACTAGAAGGAAAGAGAAAGAGCATTGAGACGTGCACGAGCGCTGAAAAGCTGAGGTACGGAGGCGCGTGATCCGGGCTGGCGGCGGGTGTTGCTTTTTTCAACCCAAAGGGAGACAAGCCCCCAATTACTCTGAAATACAGTTTCTGGGGACACACGGGGGACCCAAACTCCTATGGGGAGAAGCTAGACTGTCTGCCAGTGAGGGTGGCTTGCTTGCAGAGCTGCGCACAGGAATTGTTTACGGCACTGGGGCACGGGACTGCCGACAGGGACTCAGAGCCAGCTAACTAGCAGCCATTGCTGTTTGCCACGCCCTAGCCTAGTGACACCCTGAGACCCGCCCTGCACAACCTACAAACCCACCCAAGCTCCAAGCAGCGTATTTAACATAAGAAAGCCCTGCCCTATCGCAGCTTAACCTAGCAAACTTGCAGCCCAGGTCAGACAGCTCCAGACAGCTCCAAAACCTCCAAACCACAAGCAAAGAGGAGAAAACTGTAGCTCTCACTGTAGCTCCTGCTGGGTGGCCTCAGACAGTAGCTGACCTGCACCCCATTGGAGATCCAGAAGCCAGTGTACCTAGTGGTCAGTGTGAGACACCAGATTTCAACTCCTCACATCCATAAGTGACACATTCAAGAGGCAGACTCAGTGAGCACCAAAGCCCCACTGAAACAAGTCCTGCCCCATAAGCGTGTCTTCAGCGCAGCAGTTCTTCCATTATAGTCACAGGGAGTGCTCACAGCTAATTGGCCTGGAGGTCAATTCCTCCCAGTGTACCAATAGCAATTAAGGCTTAACTAAACCAAGACTTTGCACTCAGCCCACAAAGGGGTGTACCAAGAGCATCCACCTCATGTGATTGAGGAGGCTGAGCTACTGCCCCCTATAGATCACCTACCACACAAAGCCACTCCATCAACACAAGGAAGCAGCCAAAATGTGGAGACAAAGAAACATGTCACGAATGAAAGAAACGGAGGAAAGCAAACTACTGGATGACATAGAGTTCAGAACCACATTTATAAGGTTACTCAAGAATCTTCTTAAAACCGCTGAGAAACTTGATGAGACCTTTAAGGATATTAATGAGAATGTCAAAAAAATGGAAAAGGATCAGTCAGAAATGAAGCATACACTGTCTGAAATAAAGAATATACAGAAACTCAACTGTAGATCAACGTACCCCAAGAATCAAACCAAAGATCTGAAATATGTGGAAACAAAAAACATCCAACCAGAAAAACAAACAAAAAAAAAAGAATCCAAAAATATGAAGATAGTGTAAGGAGCCTCTGGGACAACTTTAAGCGAACCAACATCCAGATTTTTGGGGTGCCAGAAGAAGGGAGAGAGCAAAATATTGAAAACCTATTAGAAGAAATAATGACAGAAAACTTTCCCTACCTGGTGAAAGAAATAGACGTACAAGTTCAGGAAGCGCACAGAACCCCATACAAGAGGAATCCAAAGAGGACCACACCAAGACACATCATAATTAAAATGCCAAGGGCAAAAGACAAAGAGAGAATATTAAAAGCAGCAAGAGAAAAACAGTTAATTACCTACAAGGGAGTACCCATACGACTGTCAGCTGATTTCTCAACAGAAACTATGCAGGCCAGAAGGGAGTGGCAAGAAATATTCAAAGTGATGAACAGCAAGAACCTACAACCAAGATTACTCTACGCAGCAAAGCTATCATTCAGAATTGAAGGTCAGATAAAGAGCTTCACAGACAAGAAAAAGCTAAAGGAGTGCATCGCCACCAAACCAGGATTACATGAAATGCTGAAGGGTATTCTTTAAGAAGAGGAAGAAGAAGAAAAAGGTAAAGATAAAAATTATAAACAACAAAATGACATCAAATACATACCTACCAACAAGTGAATCTAAAAATCAAGTGAATAAAAAATCTGAAGAACAGAATGGACTGGTGAATATAATAGAATCGGGGACATAGAAAGGGAGTGGACTGACGATTCTCAGGGGAAGCAAGTGTGAGGGGTGCGGGAAGAGATTGGACAAAAATCTTACTCCTATGGATGAAGACAGTGGTGGGGGGTAAGGGCATGGGGTGAGGTGGGGAATCAGGTGGAGGGGAGCTATGAGGGGAAAAAAAAGGGACACCTGTAATAATCTGAACAATAAAGATTTATTTAAAAAAAAAAAAAGAAATTGACAGCCAGTTTGAAATGGAATTGCCAGGGCCTAGGGCAAAGAATATCCTTACATGATATTATTCTACAATGTCATTATAATTTTAGATATTTTACAACAGCATATTTTACAATTATCCCAAACAAACTTACAAACTAATTCTTTGAATGGTTGGCAGCAATTAAGAAAAAAAAAGGACATGAAAGGATTTAATCCCTTGCAGAAGGAATTAAGGCACTGGGAAGGCACTTGAGCATCCTATATTGGCCCCTCTTGCCCTTTGTGCCAAGAGGGACCCTCTTCTCACAATCCAATTGCCCTCAGCTGTTACCTGAGCTTTCTGTTCATGCTGAGCTTGAAGCCTCGTGGGGGCTGATACCAGGGATCTGTCTCACATCCAATTGTGTGAGCTGGGCCCTCACTGGAGAAGAAACCCGAGTTCCCCGAGATATGTGATCAGCACCGGGACTCTGCCAGCAGGCCAGGGGTTCCCAAGGCAGGTGCTGGGTGTGGAGGCCACGGGGTCATAGGCTACCAAGGAGACAGAACTGAACCTCACAGCACCCTGCTTGGCCCCGGAGGATGGCTGGTTAGCCAGAGACGGGTAAGATTCCTCAAGGAAGGAACAACCTAAGACAGGCACAGTCGCAGAGGGGCCATCAGGAGAGAACTTCGGGGCAACAGAAGTGGGGCACAGACCCCCACCCCCCCCAACATTGCAGGGGCTTGAACCCTCACCCCTTCTAAAGGAGGTCTCCTGCCCCCATGGCTGCTTCGCACTTCCCACACCCAGCTCAGATCAGGACCCAGGCAACAGAAAGAGACCTGGCCCAGCTCACATCGAGATACAGGTGACAGACAGAGACTTGGCCCAGCTCAGATCGGGACCCAGGTAACAGACAAGAGACTTGGCCGACAGCAGTTGCCCTATATCTAAATTCAGCCGAGCATTTGGAATGCTCAGGGCCCACTCAAGAATGCAAATAATCCTTCCCACTAATATTTACAGGGTAAACTAAGATTGTTGATAGAGTATTAAATTTGACAGTAAAATAGTAATCGAGTTTTCAGATTAATTTAAATAGGCTAATTGAAATAAGTGAATATTCAAGTACTAGACAAAAAGCTGTTCTTAAAGTAATAACTAAAATTTCTATTGGTAGTTCATCTAATGGTAAAATTCCTGAATATGCAATGAACCTAAAGCAGTCATATGTGTGGGGGAAAAAAATTTCTTAATTTAAAGTTATCAAGACTGCATTATAAAATTTACAAAAACCTCCATTAATTAAAAAAAAGGGGGGGATAGTAGGGCAATATCATGTAAGGAAAATATCCTATAAGTAAATTACATCTAGAAAATTTTTACTTTACCAAATTAAGTTTCATTTGCAATGCTAACAGCAAGATGGCCATTAAAAACACACATGGTGTCTAAATAAGACAAAGGAAAATCGTTTGAACAAAAATAAAAAGGATCCCAAATCAATTATATAGAAAAGATTCCTTTATTAACTTGTGGTAGAGAATATATTTGTATATTTTCAGAAAACAACCCCAAGACCAGATGGATTCCTGCAACAGAGAGGAATTGACAGGAGTGCTCCAACCACGAAGACAAGAGGAAAAAACAGTCCAGAGATGGAAGACGCTGACAACGCCTTGCCATGGGAGCAGTCAGCAGCTGTGCACCGCTGCAGGTTACCTAGGACCAAACCAGAGAGGGTCGGACCTGCATTGCCACCATGTGCCCACCATCCAGATATCATTGCTGACATGTACACATAAGGAACTGTTGGACATTGAAATTGGGACTCAAACATTTTTTTGTTTTGTCTTGTTTTGTTATTATATGTTTATTTCCAGTCTGCAAAGGCAAAACTTTTTAAAAGAAAGAAATGGTGGGAAAAAGATACAGAGGCAAAGAAGCATTGAACAGACTGTCAAACTACATTGAGAAGACAGGGGAGTTTGGGCGAGGAGGGCTCTAAGAGACCAACCAAAGGACTTGTACGCCTGCATATAAGCACAACTAATGGATATAAGACACTGGGGCGGGGGGGAGGGTGGGCAGGTGAAGGCATGTCCTGGGGGGTAGGGGAGGTTGGGGGGATATCAAGGGGGGAAAAAAGGAGACATATGTACGACTATTTGTAATACTTAAAACAATAAAAATTAAATTAAATGTTTTAAAAAATCTAGCAAATCAGATCCAGCAGTACATCAGAAAGATCATACACCATGACCAAGTAGGATTTATCCTGGGGATGCAAGTATGGTACAATATCTGCAAATCAATAAACGTGATACATCACATAAACAAATTGAGAGATAAAAATCACATAGTCATATCAGTTGATGCAAAAAAAGCATTTGACAAAATCCAACACCCTTTCTTTTTTTTTTTTTTAATAAATCTTTATTGTTCAGATTATTACAGGTGTTCCTCTATTTTTTCCCCCATAGCTCCCCTCCACCTGATTCCCCACCCCACCCCATGCCCTTACCCCCGTCACTGTCTTCATCCATAGGAGTAAGATTTTTGTCCAAGCTCTTCCCGCACCCCTCACACCTGCTTCCCCTGAGAATCGTCAGTTCACTCCCTTTCTATGTCCCTGATTCTATTATATTCACCAGTCCATTCTGTTCTTCAGATTTTTTATTCACTTGATTTTTAGATTCACTTGTTGGTAGGTATGTATTTGATGTCATTTTGTTGTTCATAATTTTTATCTTTACCTTTTTCTTCTTCTTCCTCTCCTTAAAGAATACCCTTCAGCATTTCATGTAATCCTGGTTTGGTGGTGATGAACTCCTTTAGCTTTTTCTTGTCTCTGAAGCTCTTTATCTGACCTTCAACTCTGAATGATAGCTTTGCTGGGTAGAGTAATCTTGGTTGTAGGTTCTTGCTGTTCATCACTTTGAATATTTCTTGCCACTCCCTTCTGGCCTGCATAGTTTCTGTTGAGAAATCAGCTGACAGTCGTATGGGTACTCCCTTGTAGGTAATTAACTGTTTTTCTCTTGCTGCTTTTAATATTCTCTCTTTGTCTTTTGCCCTTGGCATTTTAATTATGATGTGTCTTGGTGTGGTCCTCTTTGGATTCCTCTTGTATGGGGTTCTGTGCGCTTCCTGGACTTGTACATCTATTTCTTTCACCAGGCAGGGAAAGTTTTCTGTCATTATTTCTTCTAATAGGTTTTCAATATTTTGCTCTCTTCCTTCTTCTGGCACCCCAAAAATTCGGATGTTGGTTCGCTTAAAGTTGTCCCAGAGGCTCCTTACACTATCTTCATATTTTTGGATTCTTTTTTCTTTTTGTTTTTCTGGTTGGATGTTTTTTGTTTCCACATATTTCAGATCTTTGGTTTGATTCTTGGGGTACGTTGATCTACAGTTGAGTTTCTGTATATTCTTTATTTCAGACAGTGTATGCTTCATTTCTGACTGATCCTTTTTCATTTTTTTGGCATTCTCATTAAGCTCCTTGAAGGTCTCATCAAGTTTCTCAGCGGTTTTAAGAAGATTCTTGAGTAACCTTATAAATGTGGTTCTGAACTCTATGTCATCCAGTAGTTTGCTTTCCTCCGTTTCTTTCATTCGTGACATGTTTCTTTGTCTCCTCATTTTGGCTGCTTCCCTGTGTTGATGGAGTAGCTTTGTGTGGTAGGTGACCTATAGGGGGCAGTAGCTCAGGCTCCCCAATCACCTGATGTGGACACTCTTGGTACACCCCTTTGTGGGCTGAGTGCAAAGACTTGGTGCAGTTAAAGCCTTAATTGCTGTTGGTATACTGGGAGGAATTGACCTCCAGGCCAATTAGCTGTGAGCACTCACTGTGTCTATAATGGAAGAACTGCTGCGCTGAAGACACACTTAGGGGCAGGACTTGTTTCAGTGGGGCTTTGGTGCTCACTGAGTCTGCCTTTGAATGTGTCACTTATGGATGTGAGGAGTTGAAATCTGGTGTCTCACTCTGACCACTAGGTACACTGGCTTCTGTATCTCCAATGGGGTGCAGGTCAGCTATTGTCTGAGGCCATCCAGCAGGAGCTACAGTGAGAGCTACAGTTTTCTCCTCTTTGCTTGGGGTTTGGAGGTTTTGGAGCTGTCTGACCCAGGCTGCAAGTTTGCTAGGTTAAGCTGCGATAGGGCGGGGCTTTCTTCTGCTAACGCTGCTGCTTGGAGCTTGGGTGGGTTTGTAGGTTGTGCAGGGCGGGGTCTCAGGGTGTCACTAGGCTAGGGCGTGGCAAACAGCAATGGCTGCTAGTTAGCCGGCTCTGTGTCCCCAAGGGCGTCCCGGAGTCCCGTGCCCCAGTGCTGTAAACAATTATTCCTGCGCGCAGCTCTGCAAGTAAGCCCCCCTCACTGGAAGACAGTCCAGCTTCTCCCCATAGGAGTTTGGGTCCCCCGCGTCTCCCCAGAAACTGGATTTCAGAGTAGTTGGGGGCTTGTCTCCCTTTGAGTTGAAAAAAGCAACGCCCGCCGCCAGCCCGGATCACGTGCCTCCGTGCCTCAGCTTTTCAGCGCTCGTGCACGTCTCGATGCTCTTTTCTCTTTCCTTCTAGTTGTAGAACTTCCACTCAGCCAGCTTTCCCGTGGTTCTGGGTGATAGACGTTTTGTCTTTTAGTTGAATTTTTGAAATTGTTGCGCGAGGCAGCAGTTTAGGTGTTTACCTACGCTGCCATCTTGGATTCTCCTCCCAACACCCTTTCTTGATAAAAACTCTCAACAAGGTGGGAATAGAAGGATCATACCTCAACATAATAAAAGCTATATATGATAAACCCACAGCTAACATCATACTCAATGGGCAAAAACTAAAACCATTTCCCCTAAGAACAGAACAAGACAGGGATGCCCACTCTCACCACTGCTGTTCAACATACTGCTGGAAGTATTAGCCATTGCAATTATATAAGAAGAACAAATAAAAGGCATCCAAATTGGAAAAGAAGTAAAGCTGTCCTTATTTGAGGATGACATGATCTTGTACATAAAAAACCTGAAAGACTCCATAAAAATACTAATAGACTTAATAAATGAATTCGGCAATGTAGCAGGATAAAAAATTAATGCCAAGAAATCTATGGCATTTCTATACACCAATAGTGAACTTACAGAAAGAGAGACTAAAAAAGCAATCCCATTTACCATCGCACCAAAAAAATTAAGATATCTAGGAATAAACTTAACTAAGGAGGTAAAAGAGCTATACGTGGAAAACTACAGGACCCTGAAAAAAAGAGATAGAGGAAGACATAAACAGATGGAAGAACATACCATGTTCATGGACTGGTAGAAACAACATCACCAAAATGTCCATACTACACAAAGCAATCTATAGATTCAATGCACTCCCCATTAAAATACCAACGGCATATTTCACAGACCTAGAAAGAACTCTCCAAAAATTCATCTGGAATAAAAAACGACCTCGAATAGCCACAGCAATCCTGAGAAAGAAGAACAAAGTGGGTGGGATCTCAATACCAGATATCAAGCTGTATTACAAAGCCACTGTTCGCAAAACAGCCTGGTACTGGCACAAGAACAGACATATAGACCAATGGAATAGAATAGAGAATCCAGATATCGACCCTAACCACTATGCTCAATTAATATTTGACAAAGGAGGCATGAACATACAATGGAGTCAAGATAGTCTCTTCTATAAATGGTGTTGGGAAAATTGAACAGATACATGCAAAGAAATTAAACTAGACCACCAACTTACACCATCCATAAAAATATACTCAAAATGGATACATGACTTAAACATAAGACAGGAAACCATAAAAATACTAGAGGAATCCACGGGCAGAGAAATCTCAGACATATGCCGAAGCTATTTCTTCACTGATAACTGCTCCTAGGGCTATTGAAACTAAAGAGAAAATAAACAAATGGGACTACATCAAAATAAAAAGCTTTTGCACAGCAAAAGAAACCATCAACAAAACAACAAGAAAGCCCACTCTATGGGAGAACATATTTGCAAATGTTATCACTGATAAAGGTTTAATCTCCAACATCTACAGGGAATTTATACAACTTAATAAAAGGAAGATAAATGATCCAATAAAAAAATGGGCAATGGACCTAAATAGAATCTTTTCAAAAGAAGACAGAAGAAAGGCCAAGAGACATATGAAAACATGCTCAAAGTCACTAATTACCCAAGAGATGCAAATCAAAACGACAATGCGGTACCATCTCACACCTGTCAGAATGACAACCATCAACAAATGAACAGACGACAAGTGCTGGAGAGGATGCAGAGAAAAAGGAACCCTCGTGCACTGCTGGTAGGAATGCAGACTGGTGCAGCCACTGCGGAGAACAGTATGTATTTTCCTTGAAAAACTAAAAATGGAGCTCCCATCTGACCCAGTAATCCCACTTCTAGGAATATATCCCAAGAAACTATAAACACCAATCAGAAAGGATATATGCAACCCTATGTTCATAGCAGCACAATTCTATGTTCATAGCAGCACAATTCACCATAGCTAAGATTTGGAAACTGCGTAGGTGCCCATCAGCAGAGGAGTGGATTAGAAAACTGTGGTACATCTACACAATGGAATACTACACTGCTATAAAAAAAAGAAGGAATTCTTACCATTTGCTGCAGCATGGATGGACCTGGAGAGCATTATGTTAAGTGAAATAAGACAGGCAATGAAAGAAAAATACCACATGATCTCACTTATTTATGGAAAATAAAGAACATTATAACCTGATGAACAAAAAGATAGGTACAGAGGCAGTAAAGCACTGAACAGACTGTCAAATTACAGTGGGAAGGCTGGGGAGTGTTGGAGAGGGGGGAAATAGATCAACCAAAGGACTTGTATGCATGCATATAAGCACACCAATGGACACAAGACACTGGGGGGAGGGGTGCGGGGGGGATGAGGGCATGCGATAGTGGGTAGGGGAGGCTGGGGGAAAGTCAATGGGGGGAAAAAGAGATATATGTACGAATATATGTAATATATGTAATATTTTAAACAATAAATAAATAAACACAAAAAAATTAAATACAAATGTAGCCAAATTGATGGCAAAAGTTATCAAGAAAACAAACTAAGGAGAGAGAGACACTAGATGTCAGTTAGCCTTTATTCTCTGAACTCAGCATCTATCCTCTCCTCCAGAGAGGAAGCCTGATGGATCTGTCCATTACACTGGGTTGGATTCCAACTATATAGTTCTCAGATGAATATAACCTTATGATGGCTTTGCCGCCAAATGAACTCTTTCTCACCAGCAGCAATGTTGAGAGACTGACTGCAGAGTGCCTTCGGCTTTGGCTTCATTCTCCCTCAACATGCCATTAGCTTTATAGAGTTCCAGAGTGAAAGCTGGGGCAACCTATCATAAAAGCGGAAGCTAGGAGAGCTGAATTAGAGTCCAGTTTGGTGCACACTTGCTCTGGGACCAGAGCTTGTATTGTTTTTCCCACCAGGTGGTGTGGAATGAAGCTCCATTAAGAACATGTATAGGCATGGACACAGTGTGCCTCTGAGGCCAATGTGCATTTAAGATGCCAGGGGGATCATTTTCACTTGACTTTGTCAGACTTTCTGTTGCTTATTTTATTCACAATGCTTTCAGATCCCCTTTTCCAGAACATTAAAAAATTATTATTATCATCATCAAAATGTGATGTTGAGAACATATTTCAGATTTCCTTTCAAGAGCTAAAACATTATTTGTCCTACATTTCACAGACGCCTGAGGTTGCAAGGTAACTCAGGATATAATAAAATCCTTGAAGCAAATGAGATTAAGTTTAAGCCATCTTGATTTAAAAAATGGCCCTCATATTTTCACTTAAAAGGATTAATGTTGGAAAACAGGACTAGACAAAGAATCCTAATAATGGTATAATATTAAAAAGTAGGATTACTGTTATAACTTCCATTTATATGGGATGGCATAGTTTGCAAAATGTTTCACATATATTTATTTCCTACTCAATGCCTACATTATATAACCATCTGCATATTCTAATATCATGTGATGAAGTGAATGGATGTTTAGTTTTCATACAATAACTTTATTTTATTGATAAATCCAGACCTTTCTTTCCTTACTGAGTCTCATGCCACTTGTTTTCCTCCCCCTGATTTACAATACCCTAAAATATACATTCCTGAACTACCTTCCATTTGCTTTTAATATCTTCTCTAATTTTATTTCACCTCTAACAAAATAAAATTTACAACCTAAGGTAGTATGACCAAGACTCAGCTGGCACTGGACTAAGCATTTGGTTAGTTTGCCAAGTGCCATGCTAAGCCATGCCCTCTTGCAGACCCTGGGAGCCTTCAAGGACCTCTGCTCATGTCACTTCTTTGTTTTAAAATCTCCAATGCCTCCTAATCGTCTCTAGGATAAAGTTTCTGAGTATAGCAGTGAAGTCCCTGAGGTCATATCCATATCCCACTCTCCAATGCTCATCACCCACTATTACGCAGAGCATATGTACCTTACATTTAAAAAATTATTCCACCATGCACTTCCACATATCTTTGTCTTTTCTCACATTGTTTCATTCCTACCCATAGTTCCTTTCCTTAATGAAAGGACCAATGCAAATGCTCCCTACTCTATTATTCTTTTCCCAAACTTCCTAGGGAGAAGTAGCAGCTTCTAGTCCAACAAAGCTATTATTCTACGGTAATGGAATTAGCCTTTTACATTTCCATCTCATCTACGGGTTATACGTTCTTTTATGGGCAAAACCATCTCTGATTACTCTTTGGCACAATGCTGAACATGGAGTAAACTAAAAGTACATTATTTGCTAACTTACATAGTCTCACTGTCATAGATAGTAAGTCCTACCTCTAGAAAGGAAACCTGTCATAAACAATACAACCTTGGGTAGATATAGAAAAGAATTGACCCAAGACTTGCAAAGTCAATGAAACTTGGGTTTTAGACAGAATTAGCATAAAGGTCGAAAGCATGGGCTCCAAATTTTTTGAGTGTAAGTATGTCCCAAATATGGCAAAAAGTAAGCAAATATTGCATGAGTATAGTGTGTGTGTATGTGTGTGTGTGTGTGTGAATTCCCCCTGAATCTGGCAATTCTACCTAGGTTCAAACCTCTATTCTTCAGCTTCCTGATGTGTGATCACAGACAAGTTAATTAACCTCTCTGTCCTTTGGTTTCCAGTTTTCCAAGTTGGGATAATGAAAGTCTACCTCATAGGATTATCATGAAGATTAAATAACTTCATACCCACATAAAAAAAGAGATTATGAGAACATGACTGTCATATAGTAAGTTCTCAATATTAACCACTGTTGCTACATAATTATTATTAGTAGTAGTAGTTTTGTCCTTATCTTAATGCTCATTACATTAATGTAGGTTTTATGGCCATCTTAATGCTCATCAATGATATTGAATGTTATGTGTCTTTCTTCTTCATTATTAACAAAAACAATGCACACACATACAGAACCACACAGGTGCCTCTTCTATTGCTAATTTGTTTTACTACCAAAATGGCTCAAATTGGAGGTTTTAAAATGTTACTGTGTGAGGTGACAGATGTGTTAACTTCACTGTGGCAACCATTTCACAAAGTAAAAGTATTTAAAAATCACCCTTACAACCTAAATACATATCATTTTTTTCAATCATCCCTCAAAAAAGCTGAGAAAGATAAAGTTGGTTATAAATAAATATATTTTTAATGAATTAATGAAAATGGTACAAATCTAACTGAGATTGTGAGAAATGCCCTGAAGATTTTCATTTAAACAGAGGAATGCTAGCTGAGGACAATGATTCCCAATAACACAAGCCAAGCAGTTCTTAATAGAACACTCTGACATGTTTGTAGCACAATGTATTTTTTCAAGTCCCTAAAAAGAGTCAAAAACTAACCAGTGAAAAATTCAACTGTATGCAATATAGTTCAAAACTTCAGTGATAGAAAAAAAGAGCAAATAATAGCAAGATTGTGTTCTAATGTTAGGGAATGAGACTCTTCTTTTCAAGAATGAAAAAGAAAACTGATTTTAGAAATTAATCATTTTCACCCATATGTCAATTGATCAGCTCCGTCACAGCAATACATTGGGGTTATGATGCTGGACTCCAACACCCCCCCCATGGCAATTACTAAAAATCATATCACAGGCTCAGTAGCCAAGTGTGAAGCCGTACAGATCTTAGAGCATCTGTATATTTCCACATAGTCCCTATTGTTTTGTTGTTGCTCATCCAGTCAGAGTCCAAGTCCCCTGAACCTGAAAGCACAGCCAAGTGAAGAGAGAAATATGTCAAGTATGAAATAGCTCATATGAATATGCTCCAATGGGAAATACTGTCTCATGCATTACTATAAAGAACATGTGCGCGCGCGCGCGCGCACACACACACACACACACACACACACACACACACACGTGCCTCAAAGCAATAAAGGGCCTGCAGAGAAGGAAAGTAAAGTAGCCTTGCTGAGCAATCATTACCGAACAGGGGGTATGCCTGAAATCAACAAAGGACCAGTCATGGGGAATTTATAAGTTAATATCGGTCACACCTGCAAATTACTACAGTGAGACCCTTGGCCAAATCCAGAATACCATTTAAATGCATTTGGTGAGATATTTATACATCCCTTGGAGTCATTGAGAGGCTCT
The DNA here is from genome assembly GCA_026230045.1 of Corynorhinus townsendii. Classification (NCBI taxonomy): domain Eukaryota; kingdom Metazoa; phylum Chordata; class Mammalia; order Chiroptera; family Vespertilionidae; genus Corynorhinus; species Corynorhinus townsendii. The sequence continues at coordinate 54,508,813 of JAPDVU010000001.1, forward strand.
GAATCTAAATTTGTCCATGATCCCAATTAAGTGCAGTGGAAGTAATATCTATCACAGAGCAGATGAAGCGAATTTAACTGTACATGCTTGAGAATCTTTAATACATTTATCCACACAGCCTGTGATTCAGGATGTAAATTTATCGTTTGTATTTAATGGGAAATCAGAATTTTTTTTCTCGTTGCTTAAAAATGACTCTCGATAATAGAATCAGGGGCTGACAATTCTTGGGGGGAAGGGGGTATGGGGGTGCAGGAAGAGATTGGACAAAAATCTTACACCTATGGATGAGGACAATGGGGGAGGTTAAGGGCATGGGGTGGGGTGGGAACCGGGTGGAGGGGAGCTATGGGGGGGGGGGGGAAGAGGAACAACTGTAATAATCTGAACAATAAAGATTCATCTTAAAAAAATAATAATAATAACTCTCAAAGGCCTTAAACAACCCCAAACAAAAAACATTCCACTGGTACCTTCTAGGAGTTTAGAAAAGCATATCTTTCCAGCTGTTAGCCAAAATAACCCCTTTTGAGTGATGATTTACACACATGTCACATCCTTTCATCCCCCTTGTTTTCATGGAAAAGGTCAAAGCCATCACGCCAACATGCTCAGCCAGAGTCGGAGAGACTCATCATTTCACAACCGTGAAGTGGAACTCACACAGCAAATGAGGCTAATCACTCAGCAAGTACAAGGAAACGAGATTATGAGATCATCATTTTCTCACCAATTGAGAATCACTGTGCATAAAAGTAGAAATTAATAGGAAAAAAATCAGAACACTTACCAAGAAAATAAGAGTACTAATAAAATAATCTCTCATCTGGGAAATGACTTTCCATTTCAAGCAAAACAGAAAGCTGTCAGATACACACAAGATAAGATAGCAAGAAAGCAACCCGTCCTGAAAACAATTTCTGTTGCTTCAGTCTCAAAACATGATTTATGACACAGAATGCCCTGAGTGGCCTTGCAAATGCCACTCGCCTGGCGTCAGCAGCACTCTTTTTGCTGGCAAGTGGGAAAAAAGTCTGCTTGCATTTACTTGGATCTTTCCTAAACCTGTCAGCAAAGATGTTGTGAAGACTGGTGAGGTTAACTAATGGGAGCTCACTGATGCAGACCTGCCTTTTCCTAGTAAAACCTTCTAGAAATCTTGCTTAACTTTTTCCAGATGAGCATCTCCCAACAACAACAACAACAAACAACAAAAGAGTCTTTAAGTGGTGTAGGAAGAAAAGATTCTTTCTGTCTTTATGCATCCAGTAGACCCTAGACAGAATTAATTTTTCCATGGAAGAAATAGATAATAGGTCTTAGGAAAATTCTATTTAATCCTCTACAGAGGATGGATTCTGTTAAAGAAAAAACTAGGTGGCCCTTTTGTTCAGCCAGGCACGTTGGTGGGTATTGTCCTGGGGTGTGGGGGGGAGGAGGCGGGGGGGGGGGGGAGTTTGGGAAAAGGGGATCAAGAGTGCTGACATTTTCTAATTAAAAGTGTGAGAAGAATTTGGAGTTCCAAGCAAGCCAGGAGAGATGGCCGATACAAAGGAGGCAGAGGAGCCAGCAAGATGGAGAGAGACCAAGATGTGATGTGAGGTGGCTGGGCCAGTGAGACATATCCCTGTCATGGTTTGACCAAAAACACCTTTAAGGACAGGGGTGTTTAAGACATGAATCTTAAGTGGCATTCTGTGATGGGGATGTGGCAGTGGACTCCTGCCCTTTGAGTCACAATCCTCTGTAAAGATTCTGACTACTGACATAACTCTTTGCTGCTGGAGGGATCAGGAAGGGGCCTGCCATACTGGTCAGAGATAAAAGACCATCACAAGATACAGAGCAGGAAAAATGGGCCCCCCAGAAGTAACCTGGGAAGACAGGTTCCCCAGGATTTGTAGAAATCTTGGAAAGGGCATTGACATTCCGGGGGATACAGAAGAAGGCCATTTTATCCAAATCTCGAGGAGCAGAGTAACCAGCTAACACCAGGAGCAGATGTTTAAACTATTCTTGCAGCGTCACCTTCTAACTGAATATCCATTCTGTGCTTTAATTCTGGCAGGAATTCTCTCTTGTGTAGTCCCCAGCTTCATAACTTAGAAGAGCGATTTTCAACCAGTATGCCATAAGAATTTTTAAAACATGCAATACCTGACTATTTAGTCAGGGGCACTCACCTCTTTTCCCTTAGACTGTCAAATAAAAAAAATGACAACAGCCAACACAACAATAGCATAGGAGGCTTTTTAAAAATAAACTATTGAACTCTACTACAGGAGATTGTGATTCTGGGATGGAATCCAGCAAGCAGCATTTTGACTAAAACACCCAGGTGAGCCCTGGCCGGGTGGCTCAGGTGATTGGAGCGTCACCTCATGCATAAAAAGTTTGCGGGTTTGATCCCCGGTCAGGGCGTATAGGAGAGGCAACGGATCGATGTTTCTCTCTCATCTCTCTCTCTCTCTCTAAAAATCAATAAGAAGCATATCTTCGAATGAGAATTTTTAAAAAACACACCAAAAAAAAAGAAGAAGAAGAAGAAAAGAAACATGACACTCAGGTGATTCTAATGCAACTGCATTTTGGGAAATATTGTTATTAGTAGCAATAAGATTTTCTTGATACCCTCACAAAAGCTAATCTAACCCAGAATATAATTGAAATAGGAGTAATGTCATTTGCAGCTTTGAGTACTCCTCCCCCTGGTCTCATACCCTTAGGCTAACCGCCCAACAGCTCTGAGCAGGGAGGAAGCTGGTGTGAGGTCTGATGAACCCAGGAGGTGGCCCCACTCCTAGAGGCCAAGTAAGTGGAGCGAGACAGCAGCAACTGTCATATAGAAGGGCTGCCCATAATTCACATTTCCCCTCTGAACTCATCACCCCATAGAGAGTTCTTAGTAAGATCCTAGTGGTTTAAAAGAATTAAGATAGCTCCCTAACTTCATGTATAGCCAAGTAATAATATCGAAAAAAACCTAGCCTCATTAATTTTTGTATGATAATAACATTTTCAGAGGAGCATAGCTTATTTGGGGTTTTCTTCCCATAGAAATTAATTGAAAGTAATATTCAATTACAGAATCCAAGACCCAAAACAAAGACTGAATTAAATATTGTTTTCTTTGTGAACAGGGAAATATACCAAAGGGCTTAAGATACTGACGCTCTAGCACAGTGTCCAAAGTGATAAAGAAAAAATATATAAAGGACACGAATTGTTCTAAGTGGCAGAAAGATTGCAGAGATCCTTTGCATGATGGCCTGCCAGAATCTTAGTCTAGCAAAGGTTGTTAAAGACACTAGACATGAACAGGCAATTTTTAACTTAAAAAAATCCACCAAGCTTATAGTGGAGTAGCTTCTCGACCTTGAATGACACAACATGACAATTTTATTGGCTGACCTTTCAAAAGAGAGAAGATCTAATTAGACACTCTGATGTGCAGGTTCCAAATTATGATGAGCAAGCAGGGGTCTCTAATCCCCCACTGCTCCAGCTAAGCATTTGGGAATAATATTGCTAATTAAAATGCAGCATTCCAACCTGAAAGCGAGCCCCCTGCTCCAGTCCATATTGCTTGAGCCTGCTGTTTCTGCTCCCTCTCCCCAACACACTACCTACTATTTCCCACCATAGAGAGTTCCCTTATTACAATTTTCACTGTATTTCTATAACAGATGCAACGTGTTTACTTGGGTGCCTGGAGACTGACTCTCTTCAGGTGGGTAATCATTTGAATGATGAACGTCAAGAAATCACTATAATCCCCACCTTACCTCCTGCACAAAATAAATTCCATGTGTATTAAAGATTTAAAGCTAAACAATAAACCCACAAAATACTAGGAAAACAAATGAGCATCTTTGCCACAGATTTTATAATAGTAAAAACCTAGCAAAGCATTTTAAAACCTGACTATCCAGCACTAGGGAACATGCTAACATAAATTAAGGTTTATTTGTGCAGTGGCATAATACATGGCTATTAAAACAGCTCTTTAAAAAGAGGGGGTGCAATTCTACATTCTGACCTAGAAAGATGTCTATGACATTGATAAGCGAAAAAGGAAATTAAAGTGTGCATTAAACAAACAAACAAAGGAAATATGTGTGTGAGTGCATGCATAAAAGAAACCCTGCGGGAGAAATATACAAATCATTAACCTTTGTTCTACCTAGGGGTGAGAACATGGAACTTCTCTCATATACTTTATGCCTTTCAGCATAGTTTGAATTTTTGCTACAGCAAGCAAGTACAGGCAGTGCTCTCAGTGGTCCTGGATCTGTCTCTTGCTTCAACAGTGTATGAACAGAAAAGTCCCAGGGACGCCCCTTCTTCCAGCTTCCAGCCTCCAGCCACTCTCCTGCGTCTCATCCAGTCACCACCTTCAGAACCACCTGGGGGACCAGCCAACACCGGGGGCGTTTTTTTCTACCTTAACTCCTTATTGCGGAACAACCATGAGCTCCCAAATTCGTCAGAATTATTCCACCGAGATGGAGGCTGTGGCATCTGCAGGCCTCCCACACCTACTTCTCGCTGGGCTTCTATTTCGACGCTGACAATGTGGCTCTCGAGGGCGACAGCGTGGGCCACTTCTTCCATGAGTTGGCAGAGAAGAAGCGCTGAGCATCTCTTAAAGTTAAAAACAAGCGTGGTGGCTGCGTTCTCTTCCAGGGCGTGCTGAAACCTTCCCATGATGAGTGGGCAAAACTCAGGATGTGGAAGCCACCCTGGCCTTGGAGAGGAACCAGAACCAGACCCTTGTGGAGCTGCATGACCTGGGTTTTACCCGCGCAGACCCTCATCTCTGTGACTTCCTCAGAAACACTTCCTGTATGAGGAGGTGAAACTCATCAAGCAAATGGGCGACCACCTGACTAACATCCGCAGGCTGGCCGGCCCCCAGGCTGGGCTAAGCGAGTTTCTCTTCGAAAGGCTCACCCTCAGGCATGACCAGGAGTCTTTGGAGCCCAGAGGCCTTTGAGAGACCCCTCTGCAGTCCCCTGGTGTCTGGCTTTTGCCTGAGCCCCGTCCCGAAACTACTAGCCATTCTTTTAACTACCTTGAAGGCCCCTCCCATGCATTGGACCAAATGAAAGCAATAAAGCTTTTTGCAGTGGAGAGAAGGAAAGAAGAAAAGGAGGGAGGAAGAAAGGGAGGGAGGGAAGGAGAGGGGAGGGAGGGGGGAAGGGAAGTGAAGGGGAAAGGAAAGAAAAGAAAGAGGCAGAGGCTCCAGGGAACTGGTGGCCTCGGGGTCTGGTATCCAGAGCTTCGAGAATTGGGTGGTGCTGCACCATGCTGGAGTCGCTGCGCCGCTGCGATGATGGTGTTCTACTTCACCAGCAGTGTTAACTCATCTGCTTACACTATTTACATGGGAAAGGATAAATATGAAAATGAGGATCTAATAAAGTATGGCTGGCCTGAAGATATTTGGTTTCATGTGGACAAACTCTCTTTGGCTCATGTATACCTTCGATTCTGTAAGGGGGAGAACATAGAAGACATTCCAAAGGAAGTATTGATGGACTGTGCCCATCTTGTGAAGGCCAATAGCATTCAAGGCTGCAAAGATGAACAACGTTAATGTGGTATATACACCGTGGTCCAACCTGAAGAAAACAGCTGACATGGACGTGGGACAGATAGGCTTTCACAGGCAGAAGGATGTGAAAATTGTGACAGTGGAGAAGAAAGTAAATGAGATCCTGAACTGATTAGAAAAGACCAAAATGGAGTGGTTCCCAGACCTAGCAGCAGAGAAGGAATGCAGAGACCAGGAGGAAAGGAATGAGAAAAAAGCCCAAATTCAGAAAATGAAAAGGAGAGAAAAGGAAGAGATGAAGAAGAGGGAAATGGACGAACTTAGGAGCTATTCATCACTAATGAAAGTTGAGAATATGTCTTCAAATCAGGACAGCAATGATTCAGATGAATTCATGTGAATGGAGAGATGAACCTTTTAACGATGTGAATTTAGGAACAATTGCAGACGTTTTGATGTCATCCATGTTCTGAGTTATGTAAAACAAACCACCTCAGTCTATAAAAATATCAACTTGGGAGTTTTTTTAAAAGGTGTTCCTTTTTTTGCTGACAGAAGAGGATCAGATGTGTGTGTGTGTGTGTGTGTGTGTGTGTGTGTGTGTGTGTGTATCAGATATAGTTGGTCTTGAAGACGGCATATAACTTTAGGAAAGTGAAAATATTTGTGCCCGAACATGTCTTGGTAGCTCACAAAAGTTGGCTGCCCTTTTTCTTGGGATAGACTTTAGAACGAACTACTCTGAAAAGTATTTCTGGTACTGTGGTTGATCCCTGAAAACAAATGTCTTAAAAAGCTTTTTATATTCTTAAAATAGCTTCACTTCTATTAAGGAGAATGTATTGGTGAGCAAGATATAGGAAATGTTCCTCTCACCCTCCATTTCCTGATTAGAAAAGGATGGTAGTGAGTTTTTAAGATGATAGTGATATTTTCATTCTTGTTCTATTGTGTTGTCTGTGTCAATTGGCAGAGTTGTCCTCAGCAATCAGCTTGCCCTAGCTTCCACATTCTACATCCTTCTTGTCTGAGTGAGGGCCTCCTTCTAGGTACCATCAGACTTAAAGAAATAGTTGGTGTTAATCCAGGTTGGCCTTGTGTGGCAGTTTTTACCAAGTAACCCAGGCCACAGAGATTACAGCGTCCAGGCCCTGGACTCATGTCTCAGCACTGAGGGGAGAAATCGAAGGGGGACTCTATGAATCGATGTAGGTTACCTGTTTTTTGTCTTGGAATACAGCATAAAGCAAAAGTCCACATTGTAATTATATTTTTAAAAAGAATTAAGCATTTTACTAGCCAGCCAAGTAATTTGTTTATTTACCCTGAAATAATATTTATTTTGAGTTGTAAACCCAGAGTTCAGATTTCTCCATTGTAGACTCAGTAACTTAAGATGTAACAGGACTACTCATTCAAACACCTGCTTTCCAGTGTGATTCTGAATAGAAGATATACTTTTATTAAAGTGTGTAAGAGAAGCCCTGCAGAAAGAAACAAAAGAACAAAGCCTGCAGGCCAGGAGCCATACAAATTCACGTTTTAACCACACCCAGCATTGTATGTGCAGCAATCATACTCTTGTTCTAGCTCAGCAACAGTGACCTCCAACAAATCTATCTGTAAAAGCACCTTGGGACTGTCGCTAAAACCAGAAGACTTCAGTGTTTCTATTTTTCTCAAGTTGGGTTATGGGGTTGAACTGGAAAACTCCCTGAGACATAAGTTGGCCAAATTTTGAGACAGTATGGGAGACAATTCCAGAAATTAATTGTGTGTGTGTTTGTCTAATGATATTCAGCCTGGAGTTCTGTGATTTAAATATATAATAATAAAGAATATTTTTTAATTTGGAAAAAAAAAAGAAGGAAAGTACAGTAGAATCACAACATTAAAAACATTTAGTGAAACATTCACGAATACCCAAAACCAATATGTTATATGTCAATTATACCTCAATTTTAAAAATAAAAATTATACATTTAAGTTATTAAGTACCTCCTTGCCCAGGGTGAAAAAAGGGAGAGAAAAGGTCATTTAAATAGTGCAATCACGATGAAGGTAAAAGAAAGGAAAGAGGAGCTAAATGGTAACGGAAGGAGACTTGACTTGGGGTGGTGAACACACAATACAATATCCAGATGATGGATTGTAAAATTGTATTCCTGAAACCTGTATAATTTTATTAACCAGTGTCACCCCCAACAAATTCAATTAAATAGTGCAACCACCGTTAAAAGCACAGAGCACAGTGAGCAACAGCATTGCAGCCAGGCTGCCTGGGTTCACATTCCAGCTCTGCCACCTTCTAACTGTGCAAGTCACTTAACCTCCTTGTGCCACAGTTTCACTATTTTTTAAAATGGGTATAATAATAGCAAACACTTCCTGGGATCAGTTAAGGATTAAATGTGTTAATACATGTAAAAGTGCTTTAAAAAGTGCCTAACAGGATTAATCTTCAATAAAGGTTCTTATTATTCTACTAGAGGCCTGGTGCATAAAATTCATGCACAGGAAGGGGGTCCCCTCAGCTCGGCCTGCACTCTCTCCAATCTGGGATCCCTCAGGACCACCGGCTCCTAACCACTCACCTGCCTGCCAGCCTGATCCTCCTAATTGCTCTCCCTTGACAGCCTGTTTGCCCTAACTGTTCTCCCCTGTTGGCCCGATCCCCCTAACTGCTCTCCCCTGCCTGCCTGATCACCTCTAACCTCCTCTGCCTTGGCCCTGCCAACATGGTTTTGTCCGGAAGGACATCCAGAAGGTCGTCTGGAAGATGTTCAGTCTAATTAGCATATTACCCTTTTATTAGTATAGATGCCACCTTGTCCTAAAAATGCAGGTTGTTCCCAGGTTTTCCTATCACAGAAGGGGAGCCCGCAGTAGCATCCTGCGTTCTGACCAGGGCTTATGCACTTGTGCTTTATCTCAGCAGATGTGATTCCTAGTAGAAGATTCTTGGATGTACCTTGAACATTTCTATTGAATTTGCCAAATCATCCTCCAAAAATGTTGAACCACTTTAAACTCCCACCAGCAACCATGCATGTGCCCTCCATCCCACTTTGATGCTAATATCATTGATTTCTCCCTAGAAGCTTCCCTCCTGTCAGCCAAGACTGCTTGGTACTTGAGCCAACCTAATTATTCAGCTGGGGACTTGATTTCCCGAGATAGAATTATGGAGGAGGAAAAATAGTTTCCTCTACCTTTCTGAGTTCTTAGTGGAGGCCCTTGTAATGAAAGACAGATCACCAAGAGAAAAACTAAAGTTCATTAACATGTGTACCTCATGTACATGTGGGAGATCCCAGGGAAAAAGGAGTAACTCCTCAAGGTAGCTTAGAATGCAGATTTAAATACCTTCTTCCTAGGGAAAGGGGATGGGAGATGTAGGCCTCTTAGAGGAGAGTAAATGATTTTTAGGAAAGATGAATGGGGGTGGGGGGAAATGGTTTGTAACAAAGTTTGGGTGTGATGTCAACTTCTGCTCTCCTGTCCTGTGACAGGAGTCAGTCTTCTCTGCCTGATGACACTTCTCCCGTGAAGGGGACCTATGACATTTAAGCTCCTTTTGGGGGGTCCGATTTTAGGCAGATCAGAAGACTTCAGTGAAAGCCTCTGCATGCATTTGCTGTTTTTCAAGCATCTGCAGGTCAAGATCATCAATATAACAACACAGTATATGTTGGGGTGGCATGTTCTCTGACCTTCAGAATATACCCAACAAAAGCTTCTTTCCTCTCTTAGATGATTTGCCACAGTAGCGTTATTTCCTAGAGATGGTATTCTGACCAGACCTTCCTGGGAGTGGTCATAACATACCCTGTGTTTGTAGAAAGGTGTGGGCCACATCACTAAATAAACCAGGGGCAGTTTTCTCATCTTGTGGAAAGGGAGATAAAGTTATGATAGTTTATCTCCCTTTCCACAGGTTTCTTGCCAGCTTGTGTCTCCGCTGTCTCCCTCCCCACCCCCCACCCCCGAGCAGCCCCAGTGCCTTGGCCTCAGGCCTTGGGGCTGCTGGGTGCCAGGCCTGCGGGTTTGTGTCTCCCATCTGCCCTGGCAGCCCCAGCACCACCTGGCCACTATGGGCCTCGCCATCTTGGTTAGGTTAATTTGCATACTCACTCCTGATTGGCTGGTGGGTGTGTGTTGGGGTGGCGGAGTGATGGTTAATTTGCATGTTTCTCTTTTATTAGTGTAGATTAAAGGAATGAATGCACCACATTTCACCCCTTATTTGGTTTCAGTTCTTATGTCTCTCATAGTGTGAAATCTTACTGGATTTCATAAGTTCGTAATATTTAGAGATTGATATTTTTAATACAACATGCCCCTAAACACACGTCAACTACTCTTAGCAATCAGTCAAAGAAATAATAGTTTGTTTCAAGGCCAGAAGCCAAATTAGCTGTGTTAGAGTTATGAAAAAATAATCTATCTACCTTCATTGTGGCAGCCACACTCAGGAGGACTTGAAGCAGAAGAAATCCTGCCACAGGGGCCAGAGCAGGTGCCACCAGGACAAGGTGCCATCTTATAGCAGCACAGTGAATGCCACAAGATGAATGAAAGACACCTAGTGCTTAGAGCATAAGTTGAAATGCCCTGCAGATTTCTCAAAGGCATTGGAATGAAGCTTTAGTTCCCATGGGCATTGTGGATACATTAAAGGGTAGAATATTAAATTTGGCTATGAACTTGGATCTGGGACTTGAAAGAGTCCATCATATACAAAAACAGGTGGGAAGGGAATCCTGAAACTATTTCAGTGACTGCTCCAGCCAGTGGAAAATACCCATTTTATTGAGAAATTAGTATATGCTACAAAGGCATTTGCAAATCTGGGTATCCTATCTAATAAAAGGGTAATATGCAAATTAACCATCACTCCATCACAAAGATGGCAGCACCCACAGCCACAAGATGGTAGCGCCCAGTCCTCTCAGCCCCACCGGAGTCCCCCAGTCCCGGAGGGCGGGGGGGGCAGCAGCTGAGAGTGGGCAGCATGAGCGGCCTGGCAGAATGCTTGCCTCATTGCCACAGCGACAAAGCAAGTGTTCCACGCCTGGCCGCGGATGGGCCTCTGGGCCGCGGAGAGCCTCTGAGCAGTGGGTGCAAAGCGGCCAGGCCCCGCAGAGAGCTACTGGTACACAGATGCTCTGGGCTACTAATTTTTTAATATCTCCAGAGACAGTCCTCAGAAATGTTAAGGGGTCCTATGTAGACTCGTAGAAACTTGACATTCAGGCATTTGATCATCCAACAAATATTTATGCGCCGAATTGTAAAACTATACTGAAAAATATTCTGAAAGAAGCTCCCTTAGGGACACCAGAGAGAATCTGGAGAAATAGGTGTCCTGACTGAGAAAAGCTGGACATTCCAAAGTACCCACCCAATTATACTGCCTGGTCAACAAACCCAGACTGGACATGAACTAGTGCACCTGCTCCTCATCCTTCACCCTCAGCAGCAACCTCCCTCCAACCCTTGAAAGGTGCATTCGTTTTAATTAAGTATATGGAAAAGCCCCTGTACTAGTAAATGTATAAGCAAATTTTTAGTTTTAAGTATTACTTTGGTTTTTATTGAATTACTGAAGCAAGAGAGATTCTGAAATAGTCTCTTATTAGGGGAAGTGGGTGTCTGTTTTTTAGCTTGCAGGTTGGACTTAGAGTTCTTAGGGTATCAAAGTCAGGTGCATTTTGAATTGACTGATTTAAGATAAGGGTCAAGGCAAGCAAGAAGCAAGGCATTCTGAGGTTGTCAATGCAGAACCAATGAGATAGTTGTTCCGTTTCTCACTCTTGAATAATCCTATATAATAAAAGGCTAATATGCAAGTAGACAAAATGACAGTATAACTGGGATAACCAAACAACCAAACAACTGGTTGCTATGATGTGCACTGACCACCAGGGGGCATTCACAGAACATGGTGGGCATCGGCCGTGGTGGGATGGTGGAGCAGGGGAGCAAGACCAAGGTGGGCTCCGGTCGCTGTCATCAGGATGAGCCTCTGGTGGTTACTGAAAATTCTTTGCTCCCACGCTTCACGGTCTGCCCAGCACTCACACCCGCTGCTGGCACCAGCCCCACTTGCACCCACTGCCCTTGCCTGGAGCCAGCACTGATTACTCGGCACTGTCAGTTGGTGCAAGCTGTGACTGCTGGCCCCAATCACCCCTCAGGGCTTCTCCCCCTCCCCCTGCTCCTGAGGGGCAATCAGGACAGCAGCCACCGCCAGCACCCGCTGACAGCACTGGCCCCACCTGCACCCGCTGTTGGTGCCAGCCCCAATCACTCCGCACCATCAGCAGGTGTGAGCGGGACCTGAACCATCAGCACATGGGAGCGGCGGCAGTGGGAGTGGGGCTGCTGGCAGACAGGGCACTGGGGGCCATGGAAGATGGGCCGAGACCCATCCCTGTGCCCACCACAGCCTTGCAGTCCACAGTTCCTTTCAAGGTTCACGAATGTGTGCACTGGGCCCCTAGAAATCATAATAAAGTATGTGCATTATACCCAAGAACTAGAACAGTCATTCCCATAAATTACTGTAGCTCTCTTTTTCAACTTACATTTTTAAGTATCCAGAAAACAGATCTGGGCCTCTTTCTTTGAACCTTGCCCCCAAAAATCCACCAGGTGCAGTTATATATTTATCAGGGCTTTTAAATTTAGTTTGCAATGGATGTAGTTAGGGTTAGCTATCTTTGACTGTTCATATGAAGACATCATCCATCTCTGGGGGGATCTTTCAAGAATAAGACAAGAAGTTCTAAACTAATTTACTCCTTTAGAACCCATCTTCAGGAATCTGTAACGAAACATGGTACAGCTTACAGCTGTGCTGTATGTGCATAAAACGAAGACCCTCCCCTGTAAATTTACTAGAAAAGGCAACCATGGGCAGGCACCAGGAATGGAGTCTCTGGATTTGCTGTAACTCAGGGAAGCAAAGGGAAAAAGGTGAAGAAGCAAATGGCAATCGACCGTGATATGGAGACGCCAGATGCTTATCCATCATCAGCATGGACTTTTCCTTCCACAACTATCCAAGCAGAGTTCCCTTTCCATACACATATCTCAACTCACATGTGACTTCTTCAGGATGTCTTCTCCATTTCTTTTTTCTTTTCAGTTCTAATAAATCTATTTCTTCCACATTAAAATTTTGTGAAGTGGCCAAATACGGGTTTGACCTTGGGACATCTAGACCATGGAATTTGTAAAATCTTCCTTTTTTGATGAGATTTTATAAGAACCTCAGACATCTTCATTCCATTTGACTAGATCTTAAATCCAAAACAGGAAGTTTTCTAAATCAATAATTTATCCAGTGCATAGTTAAAGAAAAATATAATGATTCATTTTTCTGGCTTTCTACTCCCTGCCCCCGCCCCCGCCCCCGCCCCCACCCCCCGAAAGCCATCTCTCTCCAGTGATGAGGTGAAGACTTTGGAAAGAAGACAAACTGCTCCTGATCTGTTGGCCTCACTATACCTGAATAAAAATAAAACCTACATTTTAAAACAGTGTGCAAGGAAGGTGATATGGAGTGATGAACAGTGCTATTTTAGGTAGATGGTCTGGGAAGACATCTATAAAAAAGATGTCTTTTGAACAGAAACTGGTAAGCAATGAGGAAGAGAAATGCCTGGAATAAAGAAAATAATCAACCTCCTGTCTAGTTAATTTGCTCATTTCTAAAGCATCTCTCCCTCCTTTTCTCCCATGATTTTGCTAGAATCATTTTCTTTTGTTTCTCTCTTGCCTTTCTGACCCAGCTTTCCATGCCCCTCACTGCCTCCCTGAGGTTCCAGAGAGCCTCCTCCCCATCCCCCCCAGCCCCCGCCCCCCCACATCCTCCAGGGTCTCTGGTGGTAGGGATGTTTTAAGTGCTGATTCATCCTCAAGGACAGTTCCAAGAACTCACTGGCCTTCCACAGACTTTCCACAGACACTGCAGGTTTGTCCTGTCTATAACAAACTCATTATCTTCTCCCCAACCCTAACCAAACCTAAAAACCTTCAGTATTTTCCACTTGGACTATAAAAATGTCGCAATTGGTTCTTTTCCCTCCAAACTCTCCCGAAGCCGATTCAAACTCTATGATATTGCCGGAGGGCTCTGATTATGGCACTTCCCTGCCCAATAATTTCACTGGTTTCCCACTGCCTACAACAGAAAGTCCAAATCTGCGAGCCCCGACCTATGTCATTTCAGCTTCGTTTCCAGCAAAACTGACCACAATCTCAAGCCTTTGCCCCACCAGGTTAATAACCATCCCCAAATCCCAAAGTTCATTGTCATCTTCCAATATAACAATCTTCAACTCCAATGCAGCCACAAACTCTCATAAACATTCCCTGGATATTCTAATTGCAAAAGAAAGGCATGTCTATTATTGAAAATAAAGAAAAAAAACTAATAAATAATATTGAAATCACTACCTGTAATCCTACCACCTACTACTATCTACTAATAAGTATTAATTGAATATCTATCATGTGCAAAGAGCAAGATAGAGCTAGATACAGAGGAAGTAGAAACTCTTAAATACATTTGAATGAAACCAGGTGACAGGGACTTTTCATATGCTATTCCCTCTCTCTGGAATATCCTTAGCCCCTTTCTTATATGGCAAACTTCTCTTATCCTTAAAGATTAATTTAAGCCTCTCCTCCTTTATGAATCTTTCCTGATTTCCCTCGTATTGAGCTGATTACCACTTGGTTTTATCACTCTGTACCTTGTATATTCTGTCATGTTAGCCCCTATTACACCCTACTAAAGGGTTGTTTGTTTTTTTCTCAAAATTTTTATCTGTTTTTATTTATTCCAGAGAGAGGAAGAGAGTGATAGAAACAATGATGAGAGAGAATCATTGATCAGCTACCTCCTGATCATATTGATCAAGCCAGCAACCTGAGCATGTGCCCTGACTGGAAATCTAACTGTGACCTCCTGGTTCATGGGTCAACACTCAAGCATTGAGCCACACTGGCTGGGCTATTAAAGAGTTTGACTGAGTATATCTTTCTCCTCTTCTAGTCTACGAAACTTTGAGGCAGAGAACCATGGTGACCATATCCAGCCCTGACACACAGCAGGCCCTTGAAAAACATGTTACTGACTCAAAACAGAGCTTGTTTTGAGTCAGAGAAACCCAAGTGATTTCAGTAGCTGCAGTTCCATTTGACAAACGCTGTGTATATTTTCCAAACACCTCTTCTTATCTTAAAGAATTTCCCAGGTCATGTTTTAAATGCAATAACATTTATAAATCATTTTAATGGACATGTTGCACAATAAGCAAGTCCTACTAATACTAAAGCAAATTAGGAGTCATTTGGTAGAGTTTATACTCCCACTGAGCCTGCTAAAATTATTTAGCCCTTTCTTCTCACTAAACTCTGCCAGTTTCAAAGCATTTAAAATAATCGATTAGCTAATCCTTGCAGCACCTCTCTGGGCTTAGCCAGTGCTCTCAAAACAATATATATATATATATATATATATATATATATATATATATATCCCCAACTGCTTCACAGAATAAGCTATTCTGTGAAGCAGTTGGATTATCTAATGATGCATAGCACCTGAGCCATCAGCAACCTACGCTCACAAGTAAGACACCAGCACAAAATTCTCACTTCACCGGGACACCCTGCTTTTAGCCCTCACCGTCTGAAGAAATTCCACAGACATGAGGTAGGATTACCAGAGCTAGAGCCACCAGGATTATATATGGGAAACAATGTGTCATTTCAACAAGCAGGAATATATGGTGTACTGGGCAGGAGGGGGTACACATAACATGAACACAAAGATAGCTGCACAGAGTGTAGGGGAGCTAAGATGACTGCTTTGTAATTGCCCGGGCCTTACCAGTAAGGGAGCTACTCAGTGTAAACTGAAGGGAAATGAAAAATTTTATTACATACACATATATTTATATTTAAACTAATATAATAATTAACATTTTTGAGTACTCATACATATTCTCATAACAATTCTGTGAAATAGGTAATACTCTCCCCACTTTAAATTTGAGAAAATGGAGGCCCAGAATGGTTAAATTATCAAGTGATGGGGATGTACTCAAACCTAGATCAATCTGACACCAAATGGAAAATAACCATTTTACCACACTACTTCCCAGTAACATAAGCATTCATTGTACTGCTTTACCCATCAAGGGCCCCAGCGAGAAACGGATGGCACATTGCAACTGCATACCTTAAGGAAAGTTTAATAAAAGGCCTGTCTACAATGGAGTAGGGAAACCTCAAGGGACAATGCAGTTGGGATCAGTGGTCTGTCCCTGTTAATACCCGTAAGCCTAAAAGGGCAACGGGGTTGCTGGAATTTGGAAACAAAGAGGCTGTGTGGAGAGGGACATGTTACAGAAACCGTAAGCTAGTCCAGAAACACAGCCAAGGCACTGGACAACACAGAGGGGAAGGGCAATAAATATGCAGGCCTCATTCCCTTCCTTCCCTCTAATTCCTGCCAAAGTTCCCACTGGCCAAACCAACCTAGGGCCAAAAGGTGAGGTGGCCTGGTGAAGTAATCCAACCACGAGGGCACAGAATTCGGTGGAAAAACTGAAAAGAGGATCTGAAAAAGAAAACAGGTTGATCAAACATGAACATAAGTGAGAATCATGGGCCATGAGATTTTTTTTTTCAGAGTCAGCAAAAAGAGGCATAGAAAGGTATATTATTCCAAAGGATGAGAGTGTGAGGTGGAAAGAAAGAAGGTTTGGCTTAAAACATGATTTCTTAAAAATCACACTTACGACTACAGAAAAATATATAATACTAGAGGTCCAGTGCATGAAATTTGTGGACAGGGGTGGCGGGGGATTCCCCTCAGCCCAGCCTGCACCCTCTCCAATCCAGGACCCCTCGAGGGATGTCCAACTGCCAGTTTAGGCCCAATCTCTGGGATCAGGCCTAAACCGGTAGTTGGACATCCCTCTAACAATCCTGGACCACTGGCTCCTAATTGCTCACCTGCCTGCCTGGTCACCCCTAACTGCCCACCCCTGCCAGCCTGATCACCCCTCACTGCCTCTGTGTGCTGGCCTGGTCGCCCCTCACTGTCCCCCTGCCAGCCAGATCACTCCTAACTGCTCTCCCCCCACCAGCCTGGTCACTCCTTACTGCCCCCCCTGCCAGCCTGGTTGCCCCCAACTGCCCCCCCTGCCAGCCTAGTCGCTGCTCACAGCCCACCCCCACCAGCCTAATCGCCCCCAACTGCCCCCCACTGCTGGCCTGGTTGCCCCACACAGCCTGCTTGTTCAGTTGTTTGGTCGTCCTTCACTAACCCCCCTGCCGGCCTGGTCATAGGCAGCCATCTTGTGAGAGTGTGAGGGTTAATTTGCATGTCACCTCTTTATTATATAGGATATCCTTAAATTTACTTTATGATAAATTAAGAATTATCAAAATATAACTGTACTTAAAACAATAAAAAAATGGTAAAAATAAATAAAAATTAAAAATATATATATATAACTGTAAGTTTGTTTATTTTTGTATGTGTTCGATCTGAAGGCTTGATAACTTAAAGAAAAAGCAAAAAAGTTGAATTAAACTATCCAGGGAAAATAACTGGACTGAAAAAGCAGTCACTTTCAGCCAATACTCTTCCCCATATTTTCTACTGAATAGTAAGCTCAGACAGTACCGGAGCACAAGGTATAAAAAGCTCCCTTTTGGAAATGAGTGAAATGAGAACCGAGGAAGAGAAAATAGAGACAAAAACAACAAACGGAATATAAAAAAAATGGACAAATGAAGGTACCCTTTTACTAGAACATCAGACAAGGGATTGGCATATTCCTTGAATTTATTGAACAGGTACCATATATTGAATACATTTTTGTACCTATAAGTTCTTTTTCAAGTTTCATTTTATTGAATTTCTGTGTAATGAGGAATAATTCTACCATTAAAGAACAAATGGACATTGAAACAAATGCCTACTATAGAATAATACTAAATTTGAGATTAAATACAGATGCTCCTCAATTTACAATGGGGTTACATCTCAATAAAACCATCATAAATTGAAAACATAGGAAGTAAAAAATGCATTTAATGCACCTCCCCTACCAAACATCAAGCTTTGAGTACCTTAAACATGATTATAACACATTAGCCTACAGTTGGGCAAAATTATCTAACACAAAGCCCAAGTTATGATAAAGAGTTGGATAGGTCATGTAATTTATTATGCATATTGCTTTCACACTAGTGTACAGTGGGAAATGGTAAATTGAACTATCATAAGCCAGGGACATCTGTACAGACATTGGCATAGCCCATTATAACTTTAAGACAACCTTTGACATTGAAAGGCAGAGTCTTTGCTGCCTTAAAATAATATTATGCAATCTGCTGAGAGAGCAGAACTCAATTTAAAAGCAAAGATGGGTAATGGGGGAATAAGGACACATATGTAACACCGTAATCAATAAAGAAATTAAAAAAAAAAAAGATGGGGAGATGTGCTACATTCTTCATGTTTTTTGGATCAATGACTGCACAGAAACTGAAGGAAGGCAGCTGAACCCCAGGGGTTCCCTTTTTGATATACTTCCTGGTCTGAGGGATGTCTCACCTATTGCAGAGACTGGGCACCATCACCATGTACATCCATTAGTCGTCACAGGAGCAGAGCTGCCCGGATTATCAAATAGTGATGACCAGAGTTCTCTGATTCACCATCATAAGGGAAAAGGCCCAAAGTCCGCAGGCCCTTCATAATGTGGACCCTGCTCCATGGCTTTGCCTCACAGGCTGCTGCAGGTTTAGCCTAAGGTGTAACTGCTGGGACAAGGAAGACCATCTCAGATTATCAGAGCTGGCAGGGAAGGGAACAACTATTCTGGTCTAAATCCCTCACTTTACAGATGAAAGGAAGCAAAGCCCCAAAGGACTAAGATGGAAGGCATTCCACGGCAAGGGGAAAATGGTCTTTTTTTTTTTTTTTCCTCTCTTTTGATAGAACTTTACATCTTTCAGGTCAAAATTTAATGCATTTAGCACAATGGTAATAGTACATAAAATAACCTAAAAACGTAACCATACTTTTCATAGGCTTAGGTATTAAAAAGAGAATAGTCACCGTAAATGAAATTGGAGCATGAGTTGAGCTAGAAGTGGGAAGAAGTATGTGGCCAAAGGCAAAATCTGAATGAATGTGGAAAAATAGAAATAAGATGGGGAGCAGCTGAGTGTAGGGGCTTGCATAGGTCCATCCCAGTTCAATGTCTGTAATTCACTTCAGAATCTGCAATATGGACGAGACCCAATAATGTATTAGTCAGCTTAAGCTTTACTCAAGAGGCAGTCAGTTGTCCTAATCAGGAACCCACATTCATGGGGTAAAAGTTCACATACCACAGGGTCTAATGCTACCTGTGCTTTGGGTACTCATATCTTGGTCCTCAACACTGCTCTTACTACTGAGTATAAAGAATCTCATAATCGTAGCACCTTAATGAGCACCATGGATGTAGAAAAGGCTCTGGCCAGTGAAAACAGTGGTACTCAAGGTAATGTGGGTTGGTTAAAATACCTGTCATATTACCCCACCTTGCATGAGCAGAGTAAAAGAACAGACTGGAGCCTGCATCCATACTTAAGGGTGACACTTCATCTGTCAGTGCTCCTGTGCCCTACCCCTACACCAATGGGAATGCAAAGAGAAACAGAGAGGGCTGCTGAGGAGAGAAACAGGCGAATGAACACTTCAGGACAGAGATTATGTGATGCTTTGTTTTCAGAAGCAGAAGTTCTTGCATATGTGATCATCAGTTTTTAAGTTTTTTAATGCATTTCTTTCAACATATACTATACAGAGTGACTATTGGTTACCCTAAAGCCTATATTGTATTTAAAAAAGAAGAAATTAAAAGAAACTGAATGCTTAGCCACTCCTAACCCCCACCCCACACAAAAATATGCTACCCAGCAACAAACACAAGATCTCCAAGATTATGCTGACTTTCTTCTCTGCATTTTACTGGATAAGTTACCTTAAAGTAATCAAATCTATTTCAGTCTCTAATTTTCATATGGTAGCACAATGCAGAAATCTGCTGATAAGTACATATCCTGCAGTGCTTCTAGGTGGAAATTTTAAAACATACCTCTTGCAATTTTTAATCATTTCCATCTAAATAATTTTCACATTTTTACAAAACCCCATTTGTAAGCATCTCCAACTTATAGGGTTTTATCTAACACCTTACCTCAAATATCTTCATGAATTGTTTCAGTATTAAATTATATGTCCACTTTTCTTATGGTATGTTCATTTTTCATAAGATCTCCAGCTAATTGCCTTTTCAAACTCTATACTAAACAAGGAGGAAGGACACATTGCAAATCAATGGACAGTAACATTGGTGACTGCTGGGGCTCCTGCAATATTAAGTACTGAAGAGGAAGCAGTCGATTGTACAGAACCAATTGAAGTTTCTTTGCATAATCCTTTAATGAAATGCGACTGCTGAATTAGAAGTTGGGCAACCCTGACCCAGATTCTTCAAGTAAGGGTAGTTGGCCTAGATGTCTGTCAAGATTGTGCATTAGAGTGTATTCTTAATCAGTGAGCAATCAAAACAAATATTTCAGTCTGCTTCATAAATCCATGCTGCGTGATTGCATCTGACACATCTAGGAGACGATATCCCTTACAGTTCACTTCCCCCCGTCTCTAAATGTAAACTGTGTTGACTTAAACAGAGCTTTTTATTCTGCCCTTTACTACAAAGATATGGGAGGATTCAGAGGACCTGGTGAAGCAAGAATTCCTAACTGGTCACTGGAATATGAATTATGATAACCGGGAGCCCTTCCCCAACCAAGACTGAGACTGCCAGAGTTGGTAGCGTTCTCCCAAATTAAGCACAGGAAGAAATTAACAGGAAAAAGAAGTGTCAGTGTTGTTTATTTCAATATATTAGTGGTAGCAAAATAAGTAGAGGAAAAAAGGAAATCACTTCAATCTCCATCAATAGGGAAACAATTGCATAAATTATTGCCCATTTACTCATGGACTATTACAAAATCACAGAAGCAATATAACTTAGAGGTTGAGCACATGGAATGTAGAGACTGGGTTTCTCACTCTACCACTTCCCACTTTGTGTGACTCTCTTCAATTTATCAGTTTCCTCAAATGGAAAATGCTGATAACAGTGCCTTTCTCACAAGGTTGACAAGGGGATTAAGCAAAGTACTTATAAGCATGATTTAGACATAGTAAGCATCCAATAAAAGAAGCTATTAATAATTAAAAGAATTAATTGTCTAGTTGGAGCTAGTAACCAAATGGATGTCCTTGGCAGAGTAATAATCATGGTAAGATAATATTAAAAAGTGACCCTATATATTTACCTACCACAGAAAAGGGCATGGAAGATACATACCATTGAAAGGAGAGAGAAGAAGAAACTTGTTTTTCTTTATATACTTTTGTGTTGTTTGATTTATTATAATAAACTTTTACTACTTATGTAACTTGTTAAATCCAGCAAAGTTAAACATATATTTGGATACATAAAGTCAGGAGACATTTGGCCTTGGACCTACACACAGAAACCAACACTGGAAGAGAGAGTGGTGGGCCAGGCCTGATTTGGTATCGCCTTCTTAACTGTTTATCTGTTTAGCTAGACTTCAAACCACTAGAGGACACTGACTGTTGGTCATTAACTGGATTGGTGCCCACAGATGTTATATTAATGGACGACTCCATCCAGAGGGCATTGATTTTGCATGTGCCACTGAGGATAGACTTAGTAATACTGAAGAAAGAACAACAAAGGTTTCTTTCTCATTTACGTTACATCTCCAGGTCAATCACAGCTCCATGTCAGGCTTCTCTGGAAATCCACACTGATGGACCTCAGACTTCATCTAAACATTGCTGAGCTCACAGCAGGAGGAAGAGAGAACATGGAGAGCTACCTATTGGCTCCTAAAGCATTGTCTGGAAATGACTCCTCTCTGCTTACAGTTTATTTGACAAAGAAAATATATCGTGTGGTTGTGCATGATTTCAGCAGGGTGGAGATGTGTAATCTTCCATCAGGAAAGACTCCTATGTGGGTGAAAGGTACTGCAGTTAACTGCTTCTCCATTATTCTGTCATCCACATATCTCTCTTCTCTTCTTGAGAAGAGGTTTACAGTCCCTTATCTGAAATCCTTGAAGCTAGATGCATTTTAGAACTCAGAATTTTTCACATTTTATGCAGCCATTATTAAGTGATACACTAAATGGGACCTGGGAACACTTTTATTAATATTTCTGCAGCAAAATATATAAATATCCACATTAAATGGGATAAGTAAAGCCTTTCAGTTTAGGTTTGGTATTTCCACCAAATAAATTTTCACCTGACTTATGAAAAAAAATTAAAATTTTCAGAACTGTTTGGAGTTCAGAATTGCAGGCAATAGATTATGGATGAGTATAATCAAGAATTAACTATAGAGAAACCAAGATGGCGGCATAGGTAAACACCTAAACTGCTGCTCGCACAACAATTCCTAAACTACAACAAAAAGACAAATCGGACATCATCCAGAACCACAGGAAGGTTGGCTGAGTGGAAATTCTACAACTAGAAGTAAAGAGAAAAGCACACTGAGACTCACAGGAGCTACAAAAGGCAGAGGTACGGAGGCGCGCGGAGAGGGCTGGCAACTGAGTACACGGCTGGCTTTCTCAATCAGGAGGGAGACAAAAGCTCCCGACCTCTCTGAACTCCAGTTCCAGGCGAGACTCTGGGGACCCACACTCATTCGTGGAGAAACTGGACTGTCTGGCAGTGGGCGAAACTCGAGGGTGGCTTTCTCTCAGAGATGCATGCAGTGATTACCGCAGGAAACTGAGACCCAGGGGCCTCTTAGGGCAGGGTTGACGGGAAACCATTGCTTTCTGCTCTGCCCTGAGACTCCACCCCATCCAAGCTGAGCACAGAGGCTTTTGCAAGTCTTGTCTCATAAGGGTGTCTCCAGCACAGAAGTTCTCCCAGCATAGACACAGCTGATCCTCACAGCCAATTGGCCTGGAGGTCAATTCCTCCCAGAGATACCAACAACAATCAAGACTTAACTACAACAAGACTGTGCACACAGCCCACAAAGGGGTGCACCAAGAGTGTCCACCTCAGGTAACTGGGGAGGCTGCACCACTAGGCCCTATAGGACACCTAGCACACAAAGCCACTCTATCAATTCAGGGAAGCTGCCAAAATGTGGACACAAAGAAACAGATCACAAATGAAAGAAATGGAGGAAGGCAAACGACCGAATATAGAGTTCAAAACCACGGTTATAAGGTTTTACAAGACTTTTCTAGAAAAGGCCAATAAATTTAGCGAGCCCCTCGAGAATATGAAAAAGGACCAACTGGAAATTAAGCATACACTGACTGAAATAAAAAATAATATACAGAGATCCAACAGCAGACTAGAGGATAACAAGAATCAAGTCAAAGATTTGAAATACAAAGAAGCAAAAAACACCCAAGCAGAAAAGCAAAATGAAAAAATAATCCAAAAATATGAAGATAGTGTAAGAAGCCTCTGGGACAACTTCAAGTGTACCAACATCAGAATTATGGGGGTGCCAGAAGAAAAGAGAGAGCAAGATACTGAAAACCTATTTGAAGAAATAATGACAGAAAACTTCCCCCACCTGGTGAAAGAAAAAGACTTACAAACACAGGAAGTACAGAGAACCCCAAACAAAAGGAATCCAAAGAGGACCACACCAAGACACATCATAATTAAAGACAAAGAGAGAATGTTAAAAGCAGCAAGAGAAAAACAGTTAGTTACCTACAAGGGAGCACTCTTATGACTGTCAGCTGATTTCTCAACAGAAACTATGCAGGCCAGACGGGAGTGACAAGAAGTATTCAAAGTGATGAATAGCAAGAATCTACAACCAAGATTACTCTACCCAACAAAGCTATCATTCAGAATTGAAGGTCAGATGAAGAGCTTCACAGATAAGAAAAAAGCTAAAGGAGTTCATCACCACCAAACCAGTATTATATGAAATGCTGAAAGGTATTCTTTAAGAAGAGGAAGAAGAAGAAAAAGGTAAAGATAAAAATTATGAACAACAAATACATATCTATCAATAAGTGAACCTAAAAATCAAGTGAATAAAAAATCTGATGAACGGAATAAATTGGTGAATATTATAGAATCAGGGGCATAGAAAGGGAGTGGACTGACAATTCTTGGGAGGAAGGGGGTGTGGGGGGTGCGGGAAGAGACTGGACAAAAATCGTACACCTTTGGATGAGTACAGTGGCGGGGGGGGGGGCGGGTAATGGCAGAGGGTGGGGTGGGAACCAGGTGAAGAGGAGCTATGGGGGGAATAAGAAGAACAATTGTAATAATCTAAACAATAAAGATTTATTTTTAAAAAGAAGAAGAATTAACTATAGAGCCCTAACCAGTTTGGCTCAGTGGATAGAGCATCAGCCTGCAGACTGAAGGGTCCCAGGTTCAATTCCTGTCAAGGGCATGTACCTTGGTTGTGGGCACATCCCCAGTAAGGAATGTGCAGGAGGCAGCTGATCGATGTTTCTCTCTCATCGATGTTTCTAACTTTATCCCTCTCCCTCTCTGTAAAAAATCAATAAAATATATTTTTTAAAAAAGAATTAACTATAGAGTAAATCTGCTCAATGTCTATTCTTCTAACAGAAAAGAAGCAAAACTCATAATCAATGAAGTGTTTAAAAGGAAAATCAAATATTTTGGCAAGGCCATGAGGCTTCTATACTGTCGGAACAGTATGGTTTATGTGTCTACTTAAACCCATAGCATCTGAAGAATGAAAACTAAATCCTTTGAACATGCTTCAAATTTCTCTTTATTATCTTTAATATCAAAGATATTAGTTTATTTTAATAAACTTCAAGTAGGTAAAATTTGGACCTACTGAGCAGCAGTATGCTAGGGAAATCATCCTGAATAAATATTTTAAAAAGAAACCAAAAACACTTGCCTCACACCAACCCCAGTCTTCAGACTATCACATGGCAAGGGAGATCAGTTAGCCTGCTCTTAGCTCAAGAAGAATGCAGAGCAGTCACTGTTCCAGAAGGAGGTGTAGAAAGGAGTCAGATTTATGGTCAAAGACCTAGGTTGGATTCTCAATTCACTCTCTTACTTCCTGAGTGAGATTTAGCAACATTCTGAGCATTCATTTCTAATGTAGAAGGTGGGATTGGTGAACAACCTTGCCTATCCAACTACATTTCAGGATTGCTGAGAAGCTCAGAGGATGTAACACTTGCAAACTACCGTGATGCTGGCTCCATAAAGCAGTCCTTAGCTCAGGTGTTAGAATCCTTTCTATCCATCTTTCTTCCTTATGAACATACACCAGAGACCAACTTAAGAAGTCACTGTGCTTGCCCTAGTTGGTTTGGTTCAGTGGATAGAGTGTCGGCCTGCAGACTGAAAGGTCCCTGGTTCAATTCTGGTCAAGACACATGCCCAGGTTGCGGGCTTGATCTCCAGTAGCGGGCGTGTGGGAGGCAGATGATCAATGATTCTCTCTCATCACTGATGTTTCTAAAGCTATCTTCCTCTCCCCTCCTCTCTGAAATCAATAAAAATATATATTTAAAAAAAAATAAATCACTGTGCTTGTCCCATCTTGAGGTACATTCTGCTCTTTTAAATCTGTGTAAAAATGCCCTGATGTTGCTCAGTGAGTAGCGCATCAGCCCATGCACCAAAGGGTTGCAGGTTTTATTTCAGTCCTGGTCGGGATGTGTATGGGAGGTAACCAATCGATGTGTCTCTCTGGCATCAATGCCTCTCTCTCTCTCTCTCTCTCTCTCTCTCTCTCTACCTCTCCCCCCCTCTCTTTCTTTCTCCCCCCCCCCCCCACTTCCCTTCCACTCTCTCTAAATATCAATGGAGAAAAAATTCTCAGGTAAAGATTAACAAAAAATAAAATAAATAAAATCACAGTAAAAGAAGTGAGCCAAGGTAGGGCTGCTTTTAGCTCACTGGAAAGTCAGAGAAAAGAGGGCCTTGGAGACAAGTTCAGGGGATAAGCCTGGGATGCACTGCTACTGTCTGCTGCTTCCCTAGTTGCTAGTCTTCTGGGCACCCTTAGAGTTTAGGAGAAAGAGAACAGAGAAACAAGGTGGGGCATGCTATAGTGGGAACATGCCATTAGGGTCTTCGTCTTGATTTTTTATCTTTCTTTGGCCAGAGGGAATCCTAGGGGAGGTCTCAGGGAGTGTTTTAACAGACTATTCATTAGCTTTCTCGGTGTGTTCTTTAATATGTTGATGCATCAAAATGTGCATATAAAGGGGTCAGGGATATTTTCTGGTTAGTTTTATTTTCAAAGCACAGCATCAAAAAGGGACCAGGACCAGGCCAGTCTGCCCTGGGATGGTCTGGAATGTGCATACCATTTCCTCCTAAGAGTCCTTGGTTAAGGAAGATAAAACTGAGCTATTCATTAGCTGGTTGTGAATTGCTTCTATTGTTTGGCCTTGTTTAATTATTTTGTTTCAGTTTCCCTTATTCTACTTGGCAAGGAATTTCCCTAGCTTCATACTATCCTGCCACAATATGACTTTCCATTCCACGCATTAAGATCTTATGGGCCAACTGCCCGTGCATCTGGCCCCACAGCTTTGCCGCCTGCCTGCATTGCTGGTGGCAGAAGGACTGGCTAGCTGATGTCTCAGGAGCCGTACAGAGCAGCAGATGAATTAGGCTGTGGCTTGGATGCAATTCACAGCCTACAAAACAGACCACTTCCCTGTGTGGTTCTGTTCAAGGTCAGAATTATCCTCTGGAAAAAAACTCCCATGCATAAGTTAGGCAGCCAAATACAACTGTGATTAAGACCCTCTGGCTGGGGACCCCCCAGGGTCATGAGCACTGTTCAACCACTGCTTGGTCATCTCACCAGGGAAGGGTTTCCCACAGCCACCAAGGAGCCCTTGCCCACCACTAGGTCAGCCCCTGGAAGCTCACCAGTTTTGACATTTGTTTGACATGAATGGTATCACCTACAATTTCTGACTCGAATTCAACAATTTCTGACAGCAAACTACACCTTCCATCTAACGTGATTTACTGTAGAGTTGATGTGATGTGTTCTCACTTCTGTCCATGCTACTTGGTACTAACCATCACTTTCATACCACACATCAGAAGGCTCTATGTGGGTGTGCCACAGAAAATGGGCACTGATGGCTTCAAAACAAATAGCAGAGCCCAGTGTTCACTCTCTGGTATTCTGATCTTGTAGATCTCAGGGGCTAGGGGAGATCAGGGGAAAGGGAGGGGGAGGCAAGAATCTGGACCGAAACAAGCATTTCAAGTTATCCTAATGCAGGTCAAAGGCCTGTGAGAAACATGAGTAGAGAGGCTGAAATAATGTCCTGGTCTGTGGACATCTTAAACTAAACAGAGAAACAACTCCTTCAAGCAAAGATGCCGTAATCCAACGGCATGGAAATTCCTCTGTATTCTTACTCTAGCACTGGTGGGTTTCCCCGTGATATACATGCTCTGAAGTTTAGTATTTGTTTTCAGCTTCTCAAACTATTCGTAAGAAGTTATGAGTAGTTTATGCAAATTCTGATCCACAAATGGCCAAATAAACTTAATACCTTATGCATGATTGGCAGAGGCAGAGGAGATGAAGCATTGTGCCATATCCCCTAACACTACGTATTTCCCTATTTTGGCTCATAATCCAGCATCCTGAACTTGCACTGATGTTACCAGATTTATGCACCATGGCAATGTGCCTTACATAATGCAAGTGCTTGATTTACAATTGATTTTAAATCTGGTAATGACCAACTTAATAAATGAAACATTTCTGTTGTCCTCTCTCTGTAATTTCTACCCCCCCCCCTTTTGAGCCCAAATTTATTTTGTACTTCTACATATTTTTCTCTCTATGCCATTAATATTAAAAGGTTATTTGAGACATAAATTGTAATATACCTACCAAAACTAAGGAAAAAGAAGAAGAGAAATAAAAAGGGAAGTGAATGGAAAAGGAAGAAGAAGAGGAAGAAAAGGAGGAAGATGTCTTCTGATCAGTCCCTTTTGTGCAAAAGTTGTTACTGTTCTTGTGCATTCCTGTAACGCTCAATGACATCTTGTCCCATCCACTACCTCCTTCTTTCCTGTCCACTTGCCAAATGACATGAAATTCACATTTTCTCTCCTAACTCCAGTGATCTAGCCTGTATAGGGGAAGTAGCAAAGGGTAAAAGAGGGATAAATGCTGACAGAAGGAGACTTGACTTTGGGCGGTGAACACACAGATGATGTATTATAGAATTGAACTCTTGAAATCTATATAATCTTATTAACCAATGTCACCCCAGTAAATTTAATTTAAAAATTTTAAATTGAACTAAATACTTTCCTTTAAAAAAAAAAAAAGGAATGATATACCAGATCTGCATTTTAGGAAGACCCACTGGTGGCAGTGTGGATCCTGCTGCTGAGGTGGGTGGGGCAGGTGGCAGGGAAGCAAGATTAAAGGAATCAAGACCAGTTAGGAGACTTCTGTAACAGCCCAACCAGAGCTGATGAGATTTCCAATAAAGATCGAAGAAGTAACATAGAGAGGAAGGAATGGATTTAAACCATTCTTTAGAAGCTTAAATCAACTGTGTGTGTCAGATAAAGAGAATTCTAGGAAGATGCCCAGGTTTCTGACTCATGTGACTCGGCAGGGGGGGGTTACTGGCACAAAGGAGGAGGAGGAGAAACTTGTCTGGGAAAAAGAGGAGCTGTTCATGAATTCATCACGAATCCCTTTACATAAGCCCTTCCATCTCCACAAATTTTAAAGACTCTTAAAATGCTATTTGCTATATTATAAAAGGAGCTATTTTCCCAAAGGGTTTGTTCACTAAAGTTGCACTGTCTGGACTTCCATGTGTGCCTTCCTGACTCCATTTATAGTGAATGTCCATGTGCAGGGAAGGTGTGTTCTGCTTTCAACACACTTCATCACTCTGCTCATTTGATGCTACCCAGCAAGGCTTGCACACAGCTCCTGTCCATGTGTGCCATTTGTTGTTTTTGGTGTTAAATATCTGCTGTTGTCTGGCTGGCAGCCAAGCACAGAGAGCAGACAGGACCCAGGGCCAAGCAGGTAGGACCAAGGGCTCCACAGTGCTGCTAAGAGAAAATCCTAATGAAGCATCCATCTTATACAAAAACTGCTGTTTGAAATTTTAACCCACTATTTGGCTTCTATAAATGCTTGCTTGCTTAAATAATAAGGAAAATAAGACTATTCCCACTTCAGAGAGGCCATTAAACCTTCCCTGGATGAAATTAGCAGTGCTGGCACCAAGCCAGGTCTTTGGTTGAGGTCTCAAGGCCCCAGCACATAGGGGCTCTTTAAGAACTTGCAAAGGGGGTCGGAAACACCCCATATTTGGGAGACAAAGAAGGTAAAAACATATAAATAGGGAAAGTTCCTCCATGTTGGGGCCCAGAATTTGAGAGGCATTTTACTCTGGACCCGCGCGTAATAAATGTAACTCCATCTCTCTAAGTATTGCTTGGTTCTTCTCCAGTTTTCTGTAACACTAAGTGTTCTGTCTCTAACATTTTATTTCACACTTTAAAAGACCAAATATGACAATTTACTAACAAATACTAATTCTGGGTAATAGATACATGTACATGTGTTATGATGTCGGAAGCCGCCCATTGTCCTCTGATTGAGACATTGGTAGCTGAAGCAACTTGCACCTGTCAATCTTATGTAAATCCTTGCTGATTAGCTATCACTGCCTATGGGTGGATCCCAAACTTTAATTAAAGGGATTGCAAGGCCAGAGCACATGGTAGTCCTCCCCCTAGAGGTGAGCTCCCGCCTGGCCCCCATTTCCCAAATTAATACTTTTCTAGTCTCTTTCATTTGTGTGCAACCTCCTTCAGAACCCAAACCCTGAACCTGAACCCTGAACCATGCGGGACGTGAAAGGGGTTCCCGCATTATACTATTTTATTTTCTGTGTTTTTTCTTTTTAAAAAATCCTCAGATTTAATTTCTATAAAATAAGTTCACAAATATTTTTCATCTCCTTATTTCCACCAATCTTCCCTCCCTTATCAAACACAAAACTTGGGGAATTTTCTTCTCCCTTTAATAATTGCCATGAGTTTGTTTGATAAAGAAAAAAAGGAATGAAAAAAATAGTAAGTAAGACACATCTTTTCCAAATTAAAGTCCTTATTGAGATGCTGCAAGATTATCAGAGAAATATGTGTTTGTATACAATGTACATTGTATACAATTATATGTAATTGTATACATACATATTCAAACTTGAGATAAGAGAACAACTTTGCATACCTCTGCTTACTCTCTAAGAAAATTTATAAAGACTAAAAGAAAATAAGACATCAGTTTAACTTTCATAATACAAAAATTTTTAAAAGACTCAATGATCCAGCCTTAGGTGGTTTGGCTCAGTGGACAAAGTGTCAGCCTGCACACTGAGGAGGTCCCAGATTGGATTCCAGTCAAGGGCACATGCCGAGGTTGTGGGCTCAATCCCCAGTAGGGGGTGTGCAGGAGGCAGCCAATCAATGATTCTCTCTCATCATTGATGTTTCTAGCTTTCTCTCCTTCTCCCTTCTTCTCTGAAATAAATAAATAAATATATATAGATATAGATATAGATATAGATATAGATATAGATATAGATATAGATATAGATATAGATATAGATATAGATATAGATGTATATAGATATATAGATATATAGATATATAGATATTTTAAGACTCAATGATCCAAAATGTCCCCCTAAGATTTATCTCACATCACAGTTTAGTTCCCTGAGAAGCAAACTCTGAAATGGAGTTTGATGCAGGGCATTTATTAGATAGTGCTCTCAGGATCAATACCTGTGGGGAAAGGAAGGAAGCAGCATTGGCCAGGGGAGAAATTGGCACAGTTCCGGGACAACAAAGGCTCAGCTGAGCCTACTGGCCCTTCAGAGTTGCTTCAGTTGGGCTGAGGGGCCCAGGCCTTTTTATCTGCATCAACCAGACACCCCATCAGCTGCCAGCTGCCCCGGATAAAGAGGCTTTCTGCAGCCAAGGGCAGGTCTGAGCAGAGGGACTTAGCTGGGAGCTGTCCACTGCCATATCCCAGTAGTTGGGGTAATAAGGGCTTCAGCCCTGAAGGGAGGTTCTGATAAGCACACCAAACTATCTGCTTACTATATCTAGGAGAGGAAGCAAAGCTGTCATTAATTACATGTTGAATTAACATAAGCATGGTCACTTTCAGCAAGCCACTTTATGCTATCGGACCCATTTTCCTTATCTGTCTATTTAACAGGCTAAATCTTTCTCAAATTTCTTCAGCCCCCAAGATCTAAGTGTGGGCCAAATTTATCACACAGATTTATCTCACTGTGTTTTTACAATCTCTATTAACACTTTATGTGCAGGGGCCTTTTGAATAAATAATATGTGCCATACATTTGTGCTCACATTATATGACTGAGCTAGTGGAATCACTTTGAATGTCTCTGATTGCTCTAAAGAAAATTTAGAAAATTTATAGAAAGATGTTTGTTTTAATGACATATTGTTTACCATACCCATGATTTATTTGATTCCAAGTGAATTGGTGAGAATATCTCGGTTTCTAATTGTGGTGTTTTTCTCATTAGAAAAAAAAATTTTTTTTAATTTGCTTGTGGCCCAGCTGGAGTGACTCAGTGATTAAGCATCGACCTATGAACCAGGAGGTCACAGTTCAATTCCCAGTCAGGGCACATGCCTGGGTTGTGGGCTAGATCCCCAATGTGGTTGCGGGCACATCCCCAGTGGGAGGTGTGCAGGGGGCAGCTGATCGATGTTTCTCTCTCATTGATGTTTCTGACTCTCTATCCCTCGCTCTTCCTCTCTGTAAGAAAATCAATAAAATATTTTTTTTAGAAAAAGAGTTAGAAACTTGTTTAAAAAAAAAAAAAAGAAGATCATCTAACATCTCACAAAACAGACAACCAAAGACTTCCATCTACATTTTGAGGGGGTGGCTGTTGACTTGATTTTTAAGAGAGATATATATCCAAGAGTTCCATTAATCCAGACCACAAACAGCAAGGAGGCAAGTAAAAAGAGCATCCTGAACATCTTAGAACGCTGCGTTCCCAGTGAAATCGGCAAAGCAATATTGAAGTTGAGCCTTCTCAGGTTCTCTGGAGCTGGTGTCAGTGACATTCTTTGTCTTAACTCAGTGGTCGGGAAACTGCGGCTTGCTCGCGAGCCACAGTTTGCTGCTCTGTTGACTAATGAGTTTGCTGACCACTGACCTAGACTCTTGATTCCAATAATTACAGGCTGTTGTTGTTCCTTGTGATTAAGCCCCTATCCCATAACACTGACCTTCCTATACATCTCTCTAAAAATAGCATTTCAAAATAACAATTTTCATAGATATATGTACCAAGATGTTCATGAAAATTCCTAACCACCAAAAAAAGAGGGTGTCTAAATTTCAAAAAATAAAAAAATTTTTAAACAAAGTATAGAATATTCATATCATGCCATGAATATTATCACTAAAATAGAGGCCCAGTGCACAAAATTCATGCGGCGGGGGGGGGGGGGGGGGGGTTCCCTCAGCCCAGCCTGCATCCCGGTAGGATTGGGCCTAAACGGGCAGTTGGACATCCCTCTCACAATCCAGGACTGCTGACTCCCAACTGCTCGCCTGCCTACCTTCCTGATTGCCCCTAATCACTTCTGCCTGCCAGCCTGATCACCCTCTAACCACTCCCCTGCCAGCCTGAGTGATGCCTAACTGCTCTGCTGCCAGCCTGTTTGCCCCTAACTGCCCTCCCCTGCAGGCCTGGTCACCCCTAACTGCTCTGCCCTGCAGGCATGGGTCCCCCACAACTGCCCTTCCCTGCAGGCCCGGTTGCCCCCGACTTCCCTCCTCTGTCAGCTTGGTCACCCCTAACTTCCTTCCCCTGCAGGCTTGATCACCTCCAACTGCCCTTCCCTGCAGGCCTGGTCACCCCCCACTTCCCTCCTCTGCAGGCCTGGTCACCCCTAACTGCCCTCCCCTGCAGGCTTGATCACCCCCAACTTCCCTCCCTTGCAGGCCTGGTCCCTCTCAACTGCCCTTCCCTGATGGCCATCTTGTGGTAGCCATCTTGTGTCCACATGGGGGTAGCCATCTTTGACCACATGGGGACAGTCATATTGTGTGTTGGAGTGATAGTCAATTTGCATATCACTCTCATATTAGATAGGAAGTTATATGGTAAAAGAATATTCTTTAGCATAGGAAAATTATACAACCTTTTAGGCAAATGAGCAGGCTATAAAAATACCTGTTATGATCCTATGTACTACAATGTTTATAGTGGCATGCTTTTCTTCATTTTCCCAGGTTTCTGCTTTGCACATATATTTGCTGTTATAATTAGAAAAAGGCAACACTTTAAAAATTTTATCTTTATTGTTGAAAGTATTACAGATGTCTCTTTTTTCCCCTCCATTGACCTCCTCTTCCCAGCTCCCTTCCCTCCCCAGGCCTCTCTCTGCCACACTATTGTCTGAGTCCTTGGATTTTGCACACAAGACACCACATTTTTAAATGGGCACATTCGGGGATGTGCAGAAGATGGGCTGAGAATGGATTATTCCACAAACAAAGGTGCTCCACCTCCTTCCTAAGCCTTGGATTAGATGTTGGGTTACAGGCGGGAATACAAACAAATACCTCCCCCTGGGACTGCTCTGAGGCCACACTTGGGTCCTGAATGACTAAAGATTCCTGATAATTCCCAAGAAACCGCAGAGAGCACAGGTTGGGAAATGGGGAAAAGTAGCTCACCCGAATTGCCAAACTGAGTCACTCACTCACCTGGGGAGTGTGCGGGAGATATGATATATCCTGCAATATTACACTGTGGGAAAGAGGCATTCCCATCTCCTTCCAAAGGAGGATAAAAGGCAGATGTGGGGCGGAGGGTGGCTTACTGAATGAAATGTCATGAGGTTTAAAAAAAATCTTCCACTTTAACAAAGCAAGTAACCATCCAGGAAGAAGGAAGAATGGGAGAAATCTAAGAAAAAGCAAAGATTCCTTTGCATTTTGGTTGCCCATCCTGTCTTTTAGGAAAAGGACAAGAATATCTTTCTATTTGAGGAATAACCAGCAAGAAAAAAACAGACACAATAAAATAGAGTGAAGTCAGCAAGGGCCCAGGCCCTAGGGAGGGTCTGACCAGGTGCACTGAGCCAAGCCACCAGCCTCGCTTGCCCTTCCAGCTGGTCCCTCTTCCACACACCTTTCCCTTCCTGAAAAAAAAAAAAACTGAGATGAGAACTCTACATTCTATGGCAGAGGCCCAATACAGGAGAAGAAATGTGTTTAATGGCATGTTATAAAAGAAATGCCACCTCATACACACTAGGATGGTTACTATAAAACACACACACACACACACACACACTCACACACACACAACAGAAAATAAATGTTGGTGAGGATATAGAGAAACTGAATTCTTGTGCACTGAATGTAAAATGGTGTAGGCACTATGGAAAACAATATGGTGGTTCCTCAAAAATTTTAAAAATAGAACCATCATACAACCCAGCAATTCCACTTTGGGTATATAGCCCAAAGAATTGAAAGCAGACACACAAACAGAAATTATGTTCACAGCAACATTATTCACCATAGCCAAAAGGTGGAAGCAACCCAAGTGTTCACCAACAAATGAATAAACAAAATATGACGTATACATATACAATGAGATGTTAGCCTTAAAAATGAAAGAATTCTGACACATGCTACAACATGAATGAACCTTTGCTGAGTGAAATAAGCCCATCCCAAAAAGACAAATACAGTATCTTCCCACTTACATGAGGTACCTAGAGTAGTCAAACTCGTAGAGATAGGATGTGGAAGAGTGGTTACCAGCTGCTGGGGGAGCAGGGAATGAGGAGTTACTGTTTAATGACAATAGAGTCTCAGCTTAGGGAATGAAAGGAGCTCTGGAGATTAGTTTCACAACTATGTGAATGTACTTACTGCCACTGAACTGTACACCTAGAAATCGCTAAGATGTTAAATTTTAGGTTATATGCATTTGACCACAAGTTTCTAAAATTATTACTTCATGAGAAAGAAAAGAAAAGAAATGCCAACTGATACAGAGCTGACTCAGCTTTGCCACATTCCCTCGTTGTTGGCTCGAGTCTGTGGTTAGGAGCCAGCACCATACTGAACCCTGGAAAAATGTGTGCAAATCAGCAGGAACCTTGAGGAGTCTGTACCAGCCCCAGTGAGGCAAAACAGCCCAGTGACAAGGACCGTGCTGATAAAGTTGGATAGTTGGGCTATCCCAGCTCCATCACTCTCTGTTGCCCTGAGCAAGTACTCAGCTAGAGCTGAATTCTAATTGTAAACTGGGGTAATGACAGCTCATTCCACACAGGACTGCTGTGAAAATTAAGTAAAGACGTGCATGAAGCAGAGAACAATATATAAGGTGTTGCTACTGTGCCATATAAGGGAAAGTGCATATATATTCATATTTTCTTGTTTATGCACAAAAATCTATGAAAAGATCTATATACTGGGTGTACCAGTTAATAATGTGGATTTTTGTCAATAGATGGAGTTACACATATGTTGATATATATGCAATTTGATATGTATGCTATTTTGTTGTATTGACAACAAGCTTCAAAACTTCATATGTCAAATTTGCTGAAGGCATTAACATCATAGATATTTTTACACTTAAAAATGTCGAATTTCGTGCCAAAAAAAGAGCATTTGCAGGAAGTTTTAATTCATTACTTCATTTTGAAGAAAAGTGCTTCTGAATACTTCAGGAAGATTATGGTGAACATGCTCCATCTCAAGATACTTGTGAACGCTGGTTTAAACACTTTAAAAGGGATGATTTCGATGTGAAAGACACAGACGTTCCGGTCAACCGAAAAAGTTGGAAGAGCAACAATTACAAGCATTATTGGAGGAAGATGTGTGTCAAACTCAAAAACAACTTGCAGAAAGATTGTTGCTCAGCAAACAATTTCCAATCGTTTATAAGCAATGGGAAAGATTTTAAAGGAAGGAAAATGGGTGCCACATCAACTGAATGAAAGACAAATGGAAAACCGAAAAGTCATCAGTAAAATGTTGCCTTAATGGCATGGAAGTCTTTTTTGCATCCAGTTGTGACTGGCGATGAAAAGTAGATTTATTTTGAGAATCCCAAACACACAAAATCATAGGTTGATCCAGGTCAACCATCAACATCGACTGCAAGGCCAAATCCAAATCGCTTCGGAAAGAAGACAATGCTCTGTGTTTGGTGGGATCAGGAAGGTGTGGTGTATTATGAGCTTCTAAAACCAGGTGAAACCATTAATACGAATCACTACTGACAACAAATAATCAATTTGAAACATGCTTTGATAGTGAAACGACCAGAATATGCCAGAAGACACGGCAAAGAAATTTTGCTTCATGTTAACACACCATCACACACTTCAAAACCAGTTAAAGATACATTAAAAGATCTTGCCTGGGAAGTATTACCCACCCGCCGTATTCACCAGACCTTGCTCCTTCAGATGACCACTTTTCTAACCAATGGCACACACACTTTCTGAGCAGCACTTCAAAACATATAAAAAAGTGGAAAATTGGGTCTGTGAATGGTTTGCTTCAAAACAAAAAAAGTTCCATTGGGATGGTATCCACAAATTACCTGAAAGATGGGGGAAATGTGTAGCTAGCAATGGACATTACTTTGAATAAAGCACTTTTGATGTTTCTCTTGAAATTATCATGTTTTCTTTTATTACAAAATCCGCTATTATACACCTAGTATATAAAACCCTAATATGCAAATAGGCGGAACAACCAAACAACTGAACAAGCAGTCACTATGATGTGCATTGACCACTAGGGGGCACGCGTGGAACATGGTGGGCATCAGTAGCAGGCGGCAGAGCACAGAACACGGTGGAGCAGGTGAGCAGGGGCGCCAGACCAAGGCAGAGCGCTGGTTGCTGTCATCGGGGCAAGCCTCTGGTGGTTACTGAAAATTTTTTGCTCCCATGCGCTGTGGTCCCATGTGGTGCTCTCACCTGCTGCTGGCACTGGCCCTGCACGCACCGCTGCTGGCGCCCAGCGCAGACCCCAATCAGTCGGCACCATCAGAGTGAGAGTGGAGGCTGCTGGCCCAAATCACCCCACAAGGCTCCTCCACCTCCCCCTGCTCCTGAGGGGCGATCAAGGAAGCAGCTGCTGCTCGTACCTGCTGACGGTGCCAGCCCTGCTTGCACCTGCTGCCGGCACCAGCCCCAATTGCTCTGCACCATCAGTGGGTGTGAGTGCGGCCAACGCCATCAGTGCGTGGGAGCGGCAGTGGCGGGAGCAGAGCTGCTGGCAGACAGGGGACTGGGGCCGTGGCAGGAAGGGCCGGGCGGGGACTCAGAGGATGGGCCGAGATCTGCCCCTGTGCCCACCGCAGCCTCACGGCCCACAGTTCCTTTTAAGGTGCATGAATTCATGCACTGGGCCCCTAGTATATACTAAGTGAGTAACAGTTGTTACTTGTTTCTTTGGGAGGTGGTAACTCAGTGGAGTGAAAAGGGGAAATTTTTACTAGATATCTTTTATAATTTTTTAATTGTGAACCAGATTATTACCTATTGAAAAATTAACCAAAATGTCAAAAGACAACATATATAGAGTTGTGCATCATTCAATTCATATCAATTGTCGTGGTGATAATTATCATTAGAACCAATACCCTTACATGTAAGTTTCTGAGTCAGACAGCACTCCTTGTTTTATCTAACAAAAAGTCAAGTCCCTGGGAGGAACCCTGGAATCTTTCCAGAGTCTTTGAGATTCAAGACTCTCCATGGCTGGTCCAGAACTCCCAAGACACTTTCCAGATCTAAAACTATAACGCTGAGACATGATCCTGCTACTCTGAAAGCTGAACTCTGAGCAGGACTATACCAGTGCAAACCACCCAAACAAAAACACAAAATCAAGACAAGTGAACAAGAGGAAAGACAGGGACAGGAAAAGAAGGAAGAAGGAAAGAGAATGGAAAGGACTGCAAAGGATAGGAAACATACTTTAAATATAAGTATGGTATGACTGACTTCCCATTTTTGCTCACCAACTTCACCCATCTTCCCTTCGCCCATACTGCTTCTAGCTAAACACCTGTTCTACCCAGTTTGGGCAGCCAACAACCTAGACCCCCTACCAGACTAAGATTAGACAGCCTCCACCAAAAAGGCAAAATCACATACGACAGGCCCTGGAGGCAGAGTATCCCCCAGCAAGTCTCCTGCTTCCCCAGCTGCCCGGCCCCTCAAGGGCGAAAGAGCAGGCTCCCCCTCTAGACAGTGGTGGCATACTGGGCTGTCCTCCGTGGTGGGCCAGCCGTTTCACCCCACGAGCTCACTATAGAGAAACATGACCAGCTGATTAAAGGCACTCTTCCCACGCCCATGATTTCAAGATCTTCCCGGCATCCATTATCTGGCCTCAATGTCACTGCCAGCACAGAAAGACACTAAACTTACTAAACAGCATCATAGTCATAACCCAGGGGGCGATATGAAGCAGACAGCTGCTTGAGGCATATTCTCATGTACAACACAGACTGCCTTGTTGGACAAGAAGCTATTTAAGCAAATCTGCATTTTTATATCTTACCCTGTGCAGAAACAATTGGTTCCAGTTGGGTGCACGGGAATATAGAGAAAGGAAGAAGAAACACATCGTAATGGTAGTATTGGGAGTGTTCAGATCATTAAGGATTGATCAATAGAGACACTATATTGGATGCAAAGTTCTTCCCACACTGCCAAGTGGTGGCTCACGATGTTTTTCAGCCCATATATTATTAATTCTCAAAGATTTATTTAATTATGGAGGATCAAGCCTTTCAAAAAATAATTAATTACAAAAGCTACTTGATATTCAGAGGTGTCACACAAGCAGATAACTGGCATTCTCTGTTGGTAGTTTAATTAGACAAGAAGATGCAAAAAGCTGTCACTTGCGGATGGGTGGCTGCAGGGAGGGAGCCCTGGTAAGCACTACCAGTTGGCCATCTGTACCAGACACAAAAGCACGTCTTCAGCTGGCCTCCCTCGGAGAAAGCCCCATTTTTACCATCTCCTCCACTGGCAATTGCTTGCTTTCTATAGCGCATAGCTGGGAGGCATAAGATATTCATGAACTGTAATTTCAAATTTTATGTTTCATGGTTGTCAAAGGTTGGGAAAAACAATTAACCACTTGGTGCCTCAGTTTCTCCACCTGAAAAATACAATCCATAAATGCCGTGCATCCATCTGCCTCCCAGAGCAACAGCTGCTCTACATTTTCTTTACAAATGGCCAGAAACATGCCAAGTAACAAAACTGGCCCCATGTTACACATTTTGATATAAATATTCTGGCAAGCAAGAGAAAAGCCTCTTAATTTTACTGAACAATCAAGTGCTGATTATTTCGGAGTTGGTTTTTGGAGTTGTAGCTTTTCTGTGCCATTCCTCCTCCCCCTGTATTTTAAAAATTGTCCCTGACCATCTGCTCTCTGGATAATTCTCTTTTTTCAGTATGTTCATTAGACTGTAATTAATAATAATACCAACAATCACTACTAAAGTTCATTGTATATTCACATTCAGTCCTTAGAACTCAGTGAGGTAGGTATTATTAATGTTATTCCTCTATTACAGATGAAGAAACAAGGTTAGAGAATTTAGAGAACTTAACCAGCACCCCAAAATTAGGTAGCAAATTAAGACTACAATTCAAGTCAATTTCACTTCAAATCCCCTAAGATTATTTTTGCTATTCTGTCATAGAAGAAGGAAAAAATAAACAAATGAACACACACAGACACATACACACCCACAGAATGATCAGGATTTCTCCTGGTCAGCAGCAATTATTATAAAATATGGGAACAATAAAAATTATTTGAAAAAATAAAATGCATTCTAAATACAATGTGGCATCTTGGTTTAGTTCCTGGAACAAAACAAAAAAGTTAGTGGAAAGGTAATCAAATTTGAATAAAATCAGAGTTGCGTTTTTGTTTTTAATCACTTCTAAGGAACTCGTGTTATACTGTATCCAAAATTGCAAGCACTATTGACATTACTAAGGTTGAAAGTCTATCATTGTTTATAAGCAATTTAAATAATTATTTTATTTAAAATATATAAAATTAAAATTTTTAGTATTTATTTTGAGTACTTATTTCATGAAATATCTAACCCATAAACCTTTTCTGGAGAAACTCATTGGAGAAAAAAACCCAGCCTGGCCTGTATAGCTCAGTGGTTGAGTGTCGACCTATGAATCAGGAGCTCACAGTTTGATTCCAGGTCAGGGCACATGCCAGGGTTTCAGGCTCTATACCCAGTGGGGGACATGCAGGAGGCAGCCAATCAATGATTCTCTCATACTTGATGTTTCTATCTCTCTCTCTCCCTCTCCCTTCCTCTCTGAAGTCAAGAAAAAGATAATAAAAAGAAGAAAAAAAAACATTAGTTTTGTATATTCATGATTATCCTTACCTAAATAGCAGAGGCAATTAAAGGTAGATAAAGTGACATAAAAACAAATGGTACATCATAAGGGCTTTCATATTGGGAGATGAACTAAAAATATTAGTACTGATATTACTTTATCAAGGTATAGGATCTCTAAATTTCCCTCTTTAAACAAGTTTATTTTATATATCACCTAGGTTTATTTCATACATTTTCAAGTCAAACTGTTTTGAGTAAAATTAGATTTTGTATATCAAATGTACTGAAATGTACAACATTTATTCAGTAAAAGCATATTTGTAACAACATAAGTTCAAAACTGCATAAATTTTCAAACAAAATACAGAACTAAAGTTACATTAAAAATGTATAACTTAATTAAGGAACTTCCAGGAGATTAGCAAGCTCTTTTCCTTCACTACAATTTTGGCTTATATACAGGATTTTGATGTAGTTATATAATATAGGCTATCACATGATTTCCAGTGTGACTGTATTTTTGAATAAGCATTTTAAATATTGTTTTGACAATGAACTTGAATCAAATCTAAATGGACTGTAAAATGAAAGCTGGAAAGAACCACGTCATGTTTCAGAACCTGAAATGAATTGAACTCAAGTATCAATTTTTTCCCTGATTCACAAACCCTATCAAAGTATTGTGCAAACAACACAGAAACCAGTAACTGGCCTCAGATTAATGCATTTATGAAATGCACAGAAAAAAACAGGGTCATCAACATACTCTCCACACGGATCTAAATGTTTATTCGAGTCTGTACTTTGTATAGAAATCTCTATACACACAGCATAGGGCCCATCTCGAACATCATTTCTACAAATACCGGCTCAGATTTTTCCTTTTCCTTTATTTACAAAGGTTAACAAGGTGAAAGTTATCTAATCCTGCTTACTTTCAGGGACTTGATAGAAGCCCTGCCTTGGAAATCAGCTTCAAGTAATACGTTCCTTTTGAGCCTTGAGCAACAAAGGCATTTGGATTTTGAATGGAAGAAGGCCCCAGTTAGCCTGTGGTCGCCCTATCCACTGATTAGCCAAAGCTGGACCACTCCTCTCAGGGAGTTTCAGATGCCTCCAGGTGCACCCCAGCTCATTCTTAAAGGCCAGACCCAGAGACTTTCCAAGAGCAGGCCTGGCCTCCCTCACTCTTAATCTGTGCTTAAAATCTGGTGTCAGAAGACATCTCTGGAATCCTCCTATTGTTCAGGAGAGTTACGGGTATGCATTTGAAGTTTGGTTTTGCTACAGGGAGGATGTTTTACGGAGCTGCTTTTAATTCCTAGAATTGTTGAGTTCATAGCCAATGAACTATGAACATTTAGGTGAAAGATCTAAAATTGTGATTTATTGCTGGTGAACCTTGCTAAGTTTTGTGACTTACAAACAACTAGTCTATTAGACTTGATCACTGAATTCCCTGGTCATGGTTTTACTATCAGCCAGACTGGAGATCTACTAGTAGACATTAGGGATCCATAGAAGAGTGCGAACTGTGTCTGTAAATTCCCTGATGTGAACTTTAGTGTATATATGCATTTCTCTGGGTAGACACCCCTGCTTTTCATTTTCAAAGGAGTCCTTAATTCAAAAACGTGAAATACCACTATACATGAGCCATTTGTGGTTATAGAAGCAAAAAGCATCTGAATAGATAGACACATTTTTCAGGTGCTCTTAGGGACTGAATTGTCTCCCTCCAAAAATCCTTATGTTGAAGTCCTAACCCCAGTATCTCAGAATGTGACTGTATATGGAGATAGGATCTTTACAGATAATTAATTAAAATGATGTCATAAGGGTAGGCCCTGACTTAATTTGACTAGTGTCCTTATAAGAGGAGGAAATTTGGACACAGACACTAACAGGGGGAAGACTATGTACATAAATACACTAGAAGATAGTCCTCAAGAGAACCAATTCAGCCAACACCTTGGCCTCAGACTTCTGCCCTCCAGAATTGTGAGACAATAAATTTGTTGTTTAAACCATCCAATCTGTGTACTCACTATGGGAGCCCTAGTAAACTAACACAGATGTTTATTATATTCACTTCAGAATATGTACATTTGTGGTCAGGAAAAACTGAAAGACTATTTACAAGTAGGAGGTCTCCATGCTCACATTTTTTTTT
The DNA here is from genome assembly GCA_026230045.1 of Corynorhinus townsendii. Taxonomy (NCBI): domain Eukaryota; kingdom Metazoa; phylum Chordata; class Mammalia; order Chiroptera; family Vespertilionidae; genus Corynorhinus; species Corynorhinus townsendii. Next base: position 54,551,208 of record JAPDVU010000001.1, read on the forward strand.
CTTATAAAAGATCATAAATATTGAAAATTTAAATATGTTCACCTGCTTAAATAACGCATTCCTAGAAGGAGTCAAAATTAGTTTTATTCAACTCCCTTAACAGCCAGGAAAGAACAGAATTGCAAATTTTGAGTCACAATATTATACCCCACACTCCCTTCTTGATCTCTCTTTTCTTGGGTCTCCTGTGAGCTCTGTTGAAAAACACACTATTTAAGATGTTATTTAATATCTAAACAAAGTTATATTTGGTTATAATAAATAAATTTTTAAATATAAGTAAGCAAAAGGAGAAAAATAGAACTTCCCACAACCCAGATGTAACAACTATTAATAATATTTACTACCATATTTTTATTGCTGCTAGATCTCAACATATTTTCCATCAAACTATGGAATCATGTTCTCTTCTTCAAATAATCAAGCTCAGTATATGGATTACTTAATAATATATGAAATGTAAAGCTTTCAAAATTATTTTGAAAATTTATTGGACCTGGCCGGGTACTCAGTTGGTTAAAGTGCCATCCCAATATGCCAAGGTTATGGCTTCAATCCCTGATCAGGGCACGTACAAAAATCAACTAATAAATGCATAAATGAGTGGAACAAATCAATCTATCTCTTTCTCTCTCTCTCTCTTCTTCTCTAAAAATCAATCAATAAAATCCATTTTTAATTATTAATGAATGTCCATCAATTAAGAATGTGAGCCACAATTAATTACATAAATTATATTTTATCAAACAAAAGCATTACTTAAGATCACATCTAAATTGAGATACATTATTATTCATATTCATGATAGAATTAATCATAGTAGGTCTTATAATTATTACTTTTATAAATAATCTCACATATGTATAAACTTTACTGATCAAAGAAATTACTGAAACATTTCAAGATAATGTCAAGTGACACTATCATTTTACTAATGCAGGAACATATAAAAACATGTATGAAGGCACATATACACACAGGAAATAATTAGGCAGTATCTAAGAAATGAAGGAAACAAAATAACTTTTAAAAGGAAATGGGAGGGAGCTTCAGGCAACAAAATTACAATTAAATTACAGGATAATCAAACCAGATTCACCATTGAAGATTAGCTGAACAGAAGTCCTACACCTGTGAGAGAATCCAAGATGGCGGTGTAGGTAAACACCTAAACTGCTGCCTCCCACAACAATTTAAACTGCAACTAAAAGACAAAACGTCTATCACCCAGAACCACGGGAAAGCTGGCTGAGTGGAAGTTCTACAACTAGAAGGAAAGAAAAAAGAGCTTTGAGACGTGCATGAGCGCTGAAAAGCTGAGGTACAGAGGCGCGTGATCCGGGCTGGCTGCGGGCGACTGGGTGCATTGCTTTTTTCAACCCGAACTGAGACAAGCCCCCGATTACTCTGAAATCCAGTCTCTGGGGAGATGCGGGGGACCCAAACTCCTACGGGGAGAAGCTGGACTGTCTGCCAGCGAGGGTGGCTTGCTTGCAGAGCTGCGCGCAGGAATAATTGTTTACTGCACTGGGGCACGGGACTCGCAGATGCCTTTGGGGACACAGAGCCGGCTAACTAGCAGCCATTGCTGTTTGCCACGCCCTAACCTAGTGACACCCTGAGGACCTGCCCTGCACAACCTACAAACCCACCCAAGCTCCAAGCAACCGAGTTAGCATAAGAAAGGCCTGCCCTATCGCAGCTTAACCTAGCAAACTTGCAGCCCGGGTCAGACAGTTCCAAAACCTCCAAACCCCAAGCAAAGAGGAGAAAACTGCAGCTCTCACTGTAGCTCCTGCTGAGTGGCCTCAGACAGTAGCTGACCTGCACCCCATTTGGATATCCAGAAGCCAGTGTACCTAGTGGTCAGTGTGAGACACCAGATTTCAACTCCTCACATCCATAAGTGACACATTCAAGAGGCAAACTCAGTGAGCACCGAAGCCCCACTGAAACAAGTCCTGCGTGTCTTCAGCGCAGCAGTTCTTCCATTATAGACACAGGGAGTGCTCACAGCTAATTGGCCTGGAGGTCAATTCCTCCCAGCGTACCAACAGCAATTCAGGCTTAACTACACCAAGACTTTGCACTCAGCCCACAAAGGGGTGTACCAAGAGCATCCACATCAGGTGATTGGGGAGGCTGAGCTACTGCCCCCTATAGGTCACCTACCACACAAAGCCACTCCATCAACACAGGGAAGCAGCCAAAATGCAGAAACAAAGAAACATGTCACGAATGAAAGAAACGGAGGAAAGCAAACTACAGGATGACATAGAGTTCAGAACCACATGTATAAGGTTACTCAAGAATCTTCTAAAAACCGCTGAGAAACTTGATGACACTTCTGAGGAGCTTAGTAAGACCTTCAAGGACCTTAATGAGAATGCCAAAAAAATAGAAAAGGATCAGTCAGAAATGAAGCATACACTGTCTGAAATAAAAAATATACAGAAACTCAGCTGTAGATCAACAAACCCCAAGAATCAAACCAAAGATCTGAAATATGTGGAAACAAAAAACATCCAACCAGAAAAACAAAAAGAAAAAAGAATCCAAAAATATGAAGATAGTGTAAGGAGCCTCTGGGACAACTTCAAGCGAACCAATATCCGAATTTTTGGGGTGCCAGAAGAAGGGAGAGAGCAAAATATTGAAAACCTATTAGAAGAAATAATGACAGAAAACTTTCCCTACCTGGTGAAAGAAATAGACTTACAAGTTCAGGAAGCACACAGAACCCCATACAAGAGGAACCCAAAGAGGACCACACCAAGACACATCATAATGAAAATGCCAAGGGCAAAAGACAAAGAGAGAATATTAAAAGCAGCAAGAGAAAAACAGTTAATTACCTACAAGGGAGTACCCATACGACTGTCAGCTGATTTCTCAACAGAAACTATGCAGGCCAGAAGGGAGTGGCAAGAAATATTCAAAGTGATGAACAGCAAGAACCTACAACCAAGATTACTCTACCCAGCAAAGCTATCATTCAGAGTTGAAGGTCAGATAAAGAGCTTCACAGACAAGAAAAAGCTAAAGGAGTTCATCGCCACCAAACCAGGATTACATGAAATGCTGAAGGGTATTCTTTAAGAAGAGGAAGAAGAAGAAAAAAGTAAAGATAAAAATTATGAACAACAAAATGACATCAAATACATACCTACCAACAAGTGAATCTAAAAATCAAGTGAATAAAAAATCTGAAGAACAAAATGGACTGGTGAATATAATAGAATCAGGGACATAGAAAGGGAGTGGACTGACCATTCTCAGGGGAAGCAAGTGTGAGGGGTGCAGGAAGAGATTGGACAAAAATCTTACTCCTATGGATGAAGACAGTGGCGGGGGGTAAGGGCATGGGGTGGGGTGGGGAATCAGGTGGAGGGGAGCTATGGGGGGGGGGGGAAGTGGAACACCTGTAATAATCTGAACAATAAAGATTTATAAGAAAAAAAAAGAAAAAAAATAAAATAAAAATAATACTTCTAAGAAAGCTCACAAGTAAAAAAAAAAAAAAAAAAAAAAAAAAAGTCCTACACCTAAGGAAATAAGAAACAAGCCACACTGAGACTGGTAGGAGGCACTGGCCCCGTGCCAACAGAGATATCTCGGCAGCAGAAATCCCCTCTGAGGAGTGAGGGGTCTCACCCCCACATCAGCCTCCCCAGCCTGGGCCACCAGTGCCACAAGAGGAGCCACATAACATCTGGCTGTGAAAATCAGCAGATTCCATACACCCAGGTGAGATAGAAGGCCGCCTGTAACCCAGACATCCTCTTAAAGAGTCAATGCATAAACTCTTGTTCGCAAGCACTCACCCTGAACTCAATTAGCGGGACAGTGGCTCAAAGGGTGTCAGAGACATATGGCGAGAAGCCAAATGAGCATCAAACACAACTGGTACAGTAAATTATGGCATATTTATACAGCATACCACCGCATGCAATAAAGAGTAACATCTATACACAGTGATGTAAAAAGAGAGCTAAGATTCTATGTTAATTGACAAAAGCAAGATGCAGAACATCACATTCAGTATTATCCCCCAGAGGGGAGTATTTTACAGGATAGTCTATATTTCTGTGTAGAAGTAGAAATTTTCTGAAAGGATATACAAGAAATGTGTTAAGAATAGTTAGCTCTGGAAGTGAAATTGCAGTGTGGGAAGTTTTTTGTTGTTTTTTTACCAAAAGCATGTATGACTTTTATAAGTAAAAGCTTACATCTAGTTAATTCTTTTAACTTCCTAAAGGTAGGGAACATTTCTTGGATTGCAGTTGTTCTGTGGTTTCTAAATTCTTTACAAGCAGCCTATTCTAGACCTCGGTTGTATTGCCTACAGCATCATCCCTGTGTCATTACCTAGGCAGAGCCTTCTTATAGAACTCTGAGAGTTACGAAACTGAAGATTCTTAATTGTAAAATATTCCATACTATCTACACAGGTGCTATATATGGAAAAACTTCAAGGAATGATGGGGGAAAGAAGATTAATGAATTGTTTTACCAGATAATCAAATGTTTTCTGAAGCTACAGTAACCAAAACAGTGTTGAATATACTGCCTTGCTATGAATAGATAGACTAGGCACTCATATAATGGGAAGGTAATAGTAAAGTTCAAAAACAGACTCAAATATAAAAAATATTTAATATAAGATAAAGAAGGCATTTTAAATATATGTCAGGCTAACAACTGACCATTTTGGGGGGATAATTTTTCATATAGGACTGATATTCAATAAGAATGATCAATCTATCCATAACCAGTTTCTTATGGCTGGCATTCATTCTGATTGGTCAGCACCCATACCATACTGGTTATTACATATTATGAACATCACCCCTGGTTTCATCTCTCCAGACTAATGAAAGAAATTTCTAATAGAATTAAAGCATGAAACTTTAAAATGAAACTCTAAAAGTATGGGGAAATATAGTTGAATATTATATAATGTTAAAAGACTTTCTCAACATGGTCTCAAGAACAGACACCATTTTTTAAAAAGATTGAAATTTTGATTAAATAAAAAATTTATGCTCTTTAGGAAATAAAACATGAAATGCAAAAAGGCAAACAGCAATTTGAAAAAACATATTTCCAACATGTATAAAAGATAAGTGATTTTATTCTTAATACACAAAGAGCTACTAAAATCAATTTTTAAAGAAATCTAACAGTCCAATAGGAAAAAAAATTGGGCGAACGGCATGACTTCATTAGGAAAATAAATATAAATAGGCAATAACATATGGACAAATGTTCAAACTCTGTAGGTATCAAGGTAAATCAAATTAAAACAAAAATTACTTTTAACTATTAGGTCAGCAAAGCTTTTTTAAATATAAAACACAATGTTGGTGAGAGTTAAGGTAACAGGAAACTCTTATTCATCGCTGGTGGGAGACTTAAAATGTCCTAATATTTCTGGAAGCTTTAAAACTTTCTAAAAGTACATGAGTTTAGACAGTAAAAAACTTCACTTCTAAAAATGTATTCTTCAAGGGTATGATTATTGTAGGATGTGTATATCAGAGTATTCAACATTGGTAAATAAAGCAAAACACACCAAAAAAGTAACCAACTAGAATTTTAATAAAAGGGACAAGTTAAGCAAATATAGATTACTTATATAATAATATTTTAAAATATTGTATTTCCCCATGTTGTAGAATAGATATGTATTCATTGGGTGGTTGGGTATGTCTTTTTACTTTTTTGAACAAAAATTAAAACCTTTCATTGAGTCTATTTTCCAGAGGTAAAACTTCTTTCTAAATAAGGCCTGCAGAGAGAGAAAAACCTAATTCATAGAAACTTCTGCTTTGGGAAAATTCCTATGAATTAAGATTTTACTACAAATAAAAAATATAATCTATAAGAAGTCATTAATATCTGCCAAGCAAAATCAATCCTCACATTGCAAATGCAGTGAGACTTCACGGCTCAGAGGTGTGGTGATGAGATGTGGAGAACTCCACTTCCAGCCAGACTCCCCATGTGTCCACCCCTAGATGATAATTTGAGGAAGAGGCCACAGCCACATCTGTGCTGACACCTCTTTACTTTCCAAGTGGATCCTGTTTAACAAGTTAAACCGGGAGTGTCTCAGGGTTCAACAATGAGACTGCACTCCTACAAGATGTGGAAGAGGGAGACAGAATGCAAACTTCCTTTCTGCTTCCTCTGGCAGGTGTGTCTTTACAAGGCCGCTTTGTTGAAACTTCCACCACGCAGAGCAGAGCTCTGAGAAGCTTTGAGGCCACCAGCCGCATACCCTGCAGATTCCTGCTTCGGGATGGCAGCAGCTCTCCACTTCTTTATGGCAGGAAACCTCCATGATCTTCACCTTTCCAGTCTTCCCATGACTTGGGAGCACCTCAATCATGTATTAAATTTCTTCATGTTTAAAATACCTACAGTGGTTTTGTTTTCCTGAGCAACCCTGCTGGTATAGCCTGGTTATGGCCTGAGAGCAAATGCCACTTCTCCACAGTAAGGCAGCATCAACATCTTAAATTGAATGTAGAAGATCCCAGAATTTTATTTAAGATCTCTTTAGAGATTCTTAGGAGGCTTCATCATAATTCTCTAATTGATTCAGAAAGGACTTGGGGAGAAACCAAGATGGCGGCATTGGTAAGCACCTAAACTGCTGCTTCACACAACAATTTCAAAACTAGAACTAAAAGACAGAACGGACACCATCCAGAACCACAGGAAAGCTGGCTGAGTGGAAATTCTACAACTAGAAGGAAAGAGAAAAGCTCATGGAGAAATGGAGGAATGGCAAAGGGTTGAGGTACGGCAAAGGGTCTTTGTGCGCGCAGAGAGGAAGGGCGGCTGAGAGCCTGGCTGATATTCTCTGGCGGGAGGGGAAGGAAGCCCCCAACTGCACTGAACCCCAGTTCCGACTGCACTGAACCCCAGTTCTGGGCGAAACCCCATGGACCCAGGCTCATACAGGGGGAGTCTGAACTGTCAGGTAGAGAGAAAGGCACTCGGAGACTCGGAGACACGGGGGAGCCCCGGCAGGCAGGGCTCTGGAGGCACGCGTGCAAATGCGCACAAAGACTGTGGAGGTTGCCACAGGCTTTCCCTAGCAGAAGGGAGTCGGAAGCTTCTGACTGCACTGAGCCCCAGTTCTGACTACACTGAACCCCAGTTCCAGGTGAGCCCCTGGAGACCCACGCTCTTACGGGGGAAATGTGGACTCTTGGGCCGAGGCTCGGGAGCCAGGGAAGGCAGAGGTCTGGAGAGGGCTGACGGGAAGCCAAGACTGTCTGCTCTGCCCTGAGATTCCACCCCATCCAAGCTGAACACAGAGGCTTTTGCAATTTGGCAAGTCTAATCCTATAAGGCTGTCTCCAGCACCGAACTTCTCCCAGCATAGACTCAGCTGATCCTCACAGCCAACTGGCCTGGAGGCCAGTTCCTTCCAGTGATAGCAACAACAATCAAGACTTAACTACAACAAGGCTGTACATACAGTCCACAAAGAGGTGCACCAAAAGTGTCCACCTCAAGTTAACTGGGGAGGCCGACCCACTGGGCCAAATAGGAAACCTAGCACACAAAGCTACCCTACCAACTCAGGAAAGCAGTGAAAATGTGGCGACAAAAAACAGATCACAAGCGAAAGAAATGGAGGAAAACAAATGACTGGATATAGAATTCAAAACCATGGTTATAAGGCTTTTCAAGAATATCCTAGAAAAGGCCGATAAATATAATGAGACCCTCCAAGATATGAAAAAGGACCAACTAGAAATTAAACATACACTGACTGAAATAAAAAATATTATACAGAGACCCAACAACAGACTAGAGGAACGCAAGAATCAAGTCAAAGAATTGAAATACAAAGAAGCAAAAAACACTCAACTGGAAAAGCAAAAAGAAAAGAGAATTCAAAACGTTGAAGATAGTGTGAGAAGCCTCTGGGACAACTTCAAGCGTACCAACATCAGAATTATGGGGGTGCCAGAAGAAGAGAGAGAGCAAGATACTGAAAACTTATTTGAAGAAATAATGACTGAAAACTTCCCCCACCTGGTGAAAGATATAGACTTACAAGTCCAGGAAGTGCAGAGAACCCCAAACAAGAGGAATCCAAAAAGGACCACACCAAGACACATCATAATTAAAATGCCAAGAGCAACAGACAAACAGAGAATATTAAAAGCAGCAAGAGAAAAACAGTTAGTTACCTACAAGGGAGCACCCATACGACTGTCAGCTGATTTCTTAACAGAAACTATGCAGGCCAGACGGGAGTGGCAAGATATTTTCAAAGTGTTGAATAGCAAGAACCTACAACCAAGATTACTCTACCCAGCAAAGCTATCATTCAGAATTGAAGGGCAGATAAAGAGCTTCACAGATAAGAAAAAGCTAAAGGAGTTCATCACCACCAAACCAGTATTATATGAAATGCTGAAAGGTATTCTTTAAGAAGAGGAAGAAGGAAAAAGTAAAGATAAAAATTATGAACAACAAATACATATCTATCAACAAGGGAACCTAAAAATCAAGTGAATTAAAAACCTGAGGAACAGAATAATCTGGTGAATATAATAGAATCAGGGGCATAGAAAGGGAGTAGACTGATAATTCTCAGGGGGAAAGGGGTATGGGCGGTGCAGGAAGAGACTGGACAAAAATCGTACAACTATGGATGAGGACAGTGGGGGTGAGGCAAGGGCAGAAGGTGGGGTCGGAACCAGGTGGAGGGGAGCTATGGGGGTAAAAAGGAGAAAAAATTGTAATAATCTGAATAAAGACAAAAGAAAGAAAGAAAGAAAGAAAGAAAGAAAGAAAGAAAGAAAGAAAGAAAGAAAGAAAGAAAGAAAGAGAAAGGAAGGAAGGAAGAAAGGAAGGAAGAAAGAACGGACTTGGAACAAAGAGCTCAGGGAAAATCACTCACATGGGAGTAAAATGCTTACATAAACATGAACAGAACAGATTTTTTATAGACATCCCAACCCTGGAAGCACAATGCTTGCTTGGGGGGAAAAAAACCATTGCAGACTCCATCCAGTAAAGAGCAACATCAAGTCAAAGTTAATACAAGCATTCCAGGTTAATTATCATTGCAGAGAGATGCTCCTAAAATACCAGCTTTCTACTGGCCTGCCAAGTCCCACGCTTTCCCACTATCTCATGGCTCTTCCCAAAGGATCTTCACCTGCCCCAGTCAATCCAAACACTTAGCATAATGCCCTCAAGGTTCCCTGTTGTCACAAGTGTCAGGATTTCCTTCTTCATTGTGTGTATGTATCACATTTTCTTCATCCAGTCATCCATTGATTGTTTCCAAATCTTAGCTATCCTATCTAATAAAAGAGTAATATGCAAATTGACCATCACTCCGCTACATCCACAAGCGAGTATGCAAATTAACTCAAGATGGATGCGGCTACAGAATGAGCAGGAGGCTTGGGTTTCCCCGGTAATGGAGGAATCCAAACTTTCCGCACACCCTGGCTGGCCTAGGCCTCTACTCAAGGCTACAAAGTTTCAATTATAGAAGACAAATAAATCCCAGATACCAGGGCCTCTGCTTGGGTCGCTGGGGCACATGGCCGGCCTGCAAACCACCACAGGCCCCTCACCCAGGCTGCTTCACACCCCAAGGGAACCTCCACCCTGATCTGGGACACCCTTCAGGGCAAACCAGCCGGCCTCTACCCATGCACCAGGTCTCTATCCTATCTAATAAAAGAGTAATATGCAAATTGACCATCACTCCAACACACAAGATGGCTGCTCCCATGTGGTCAAAGATGGCTACCCCCATGTGGACACAAGATGGCTGCCACAAGATGGCCAGCAGGGAAGGGCAGTTGGGAGAGACCAGGCCTGCAAGGGAGGGCAGTTGGGGGCAATCAAGCCTGCAGGGGAGGGCAGTTAGTTGGTGACCAGGCCAGCAAAGGAGGGAAGTTGGGGGCAACCAGGCCTGCAGGGAAGGGCAGTTGGGGGGGACCCAGGCCTGCAGGGGAGAGCAGTTGGGGGGACCAGGCCTGTAGGGGAGGGCAGTTAGGGATGACAAGTCTGGCAGGGAACAGCAGTTAGGGGTGACCAGGCCTGCAGGGGATGGCAGTTAGGGGCAACAGGCTGGCAGGGGAGCAGTTAGGCCTCAATCAGGCTGGCAGGGGAGTGGTTAGGGGGTGATCAGGCTGGCAGGCAGAAGTGTTAGGGACAATCAGGAAGGCAGACAGGCGAGCAGTTGGGAACCAGCAGTCCTGGATTGTGAGAGGGATGTCTGACTGCCCCTTTAGGCCTGATCCTACTGGGGGGTCCCAGATTGGAGGGGGTGCAGGCTGGGCTGAGGGACATATACCCCCATGCACAAATTTCGTGCACTGGGCCTCCAGTTATGAATAATGTTGCAATGCACATGGGAGTGCAGCTATCTCTTCGAAATAGAGATTTCATTTCCTTCAGATCTATACCCAGAAGTGGAATTGCTGAGCCATATGATAGTACTATTTTTAATTTCTTGAAGAATCTCCATGCTGTTTTCTATAGTAGCTGCACTAATTTACATTCCCACCAATAATATACAAGGGTTTCTTTTCCTCCACATCCTCACCAGCACTTGTCATCATCACTTGTCTTTTTGATAATAGTCAGCATGCCAATGTTTTTAATCCCAAGTATCTTCATTGAAATCTAAACTGTATTAAACCCTCTCTTAATTATTAAGGGAAAAATCTGAGACAACATCACATAGTGGAAAAAGCATATAGTTCCTTCTTAGAAAACCAAAATTTGAGTCTGAAACCTACCACCTGTGCAACCTTGGTTAAGTAATTCAGCTTCTCTGAAATCCCATTTGTTCCCATGTAAAATAGAGGCAACAGTGATATGAAGCCAAACATACCCTATAAAGCAGCTCAAAGTGTGGCCCTGAACCAACAGCAGCATCAGACATAGGAACTTGTTAGAAAGGCAGATTTGGAGATCCCACCCTAGACCTATTGAATCAGAAACTCTGGGGAGTGGCGTCCAGCAATCTGTGTTTTAACCAACTCTCCAGGTGATTCTGATGCATGCTGCCATAGAGATTTTTTTCTTGCCTTCATAAGACCAATAATATAAAGCACTGTGTTTAAGAAAAAAAAAGGCTATACAAATATGAGCTGGTAGCATTATGAACATCAAATTATGGTGCTATTTAATGCAGTACTGCTCTCAAAGGTTGCTTGTCACTCTTGTGGTTGTTTGCTCCTAAACTAAATGGCTTGGATCATTGTGCTAAAGAAGTAGGGTGATTTAAAAGAAATTATTCCATTTTCAAGAGTTCTTTTGTCTCTTCCCTCTGCTGTCAGCTATCATTTCTCAGGAGGTCAGTGAGTCCTGCTGCTATCATCTGCTGCTTATACACACAGTTGTTCTGAGCAACTGCCTGAGGGCATTTCTGTCTCTCCTACAGAATAAAGCCCTCAGCAGTCTGCAGCTTCAAACCCCTCTCACTGCCTTTTGCCAATTTATGTTCTGAGCAGTTGAGGATGCTATCAATCTGACCTCTGAATAAGAAATGATATTATAGAATAATAAACATATGGACATATATTTTCTATAAAAATAACTGTACATCTATAAACACCAAAGAAGTGCCTGCCACCTAATGGGTGCACAATATGAATTTTTAGTTGAATTAATAACTGAGTGTATATATGTGATACCATTGTAATCAGTTAGTTATTAATAACAGGAAAGGAGCAAAGGGGGAAGCCAGACATTATAGGCGTGTCATTTGGGCAGCTTCACCAAGAAGTTGCAATTTCACATTCCCCAGTAAAGCACTGGCCCATTCCCCACAGATCAACAAAGGAAGAGGTCCAACAAAGGGGAGATAGACTCATCCACAGTGATGTTGGGGTGACTAGGGAAGGTGCCTGTTAGTCACACCTGGAAACAGACATCATTGACCAGAATGGGCATGGTCACTGCAAGCCTGCAAAAAATTGGGAATACATAATCCCCTTAACAGAGGAATTTGACCTCTTGGCTCTTGACTCACTGGGACTCTCTTGGTCCTGCTTCCTTGCATCCACCTGTGTTTCTTTCATAGTCATGTGGTCCTGTGGACCCCACATGAGATGGACTGATGGACTGCAGGGGGAAACATAAAGTAAGCTGGCCTGATGCCAGACTGGACTGTGCAGACATGGACTGGAACTGGCTCTAATTCTAGCCCTATTAAAGCCATGGCTACTCTTCTGTGGTGGGACAAAGGGAAATGGGGCTCTGGAAACTCAGGGATTTAATTCCAAATCAACAGAAATCACACATTCTCCTGTGCGAGTCTCAGAAAACTCTTCTTGGGAAATCACAAGAATTCCACTCCCATAGGCAACAGGGGAGAATGAGAATCTCTCCCTACTGGTAATATATACATCTTTATATGAAGTGTGACTATACGAATAATACATAGTTTCACTCTAACATCTCCAAATCCTGTGGATTACCAGGACACTAAAAAGTGTGTTTTGCCCAGCTGGTGTGGGTCAGTGGTTAAGCATCAACCCATGAACTGGGAGGTCACAGTTCGATTCTCGGTCAGGTACATGCCCAGGTTGTACCCCCAATGGGGGGCATGCAGTAGGCAGCCGATCAATTATTCTCTCACATCATTGATGTTTCTATCTCTCTGTCCCTCTCCCTTTCTCTCTCTGAAATCAATAAAAACATTTTTAAAATATGTTTTAATCAACTTAAGACCATAAACACTTGCAGGAAAACAATGCCAAAGGGCAAGTGTTAATGGTAAGGCATGGGCATCACTTTAGATATGTGTGGTAAAGGAGGAGAAAGTACTCTGAAGCATTAAAAACAGTAAAGAAATGAAAATGTTATTATTATTAAGAGTCCATCCCCGCTGTGTACAGCAGGCTTGCTCTATAGATTGTGGAGCCTGTTAGCCAGGCACAGAGCATCTTCAAACCTGAGCATAGAGTCCCTTTAAGAAGAGGGCCCGGTGCTCACTGGCTTCACTCCCAGGGATGTTCTATGCTGCCCTTTGAAGAAGGTGGCATTGCACCTCACACCCTGTCAGCACAGCCCACTCCCAAGAGAAATGCTGGCTATTTACCTCTGACCTTGGCCTAACTCCTGTTCCACCATCTGCTCAATTTCTACAGCTTTCAACCAAGGCTTCAGACGAAAGGGCAGCCTCTTCTTGCTCTTGGCCACAGCACCAAACTTCATTCCTTATTGTTCAATACAGGATCCTAATTTCATTCCTACTCCCTACCTTTCCCTGTAATGACCCTCCCCCATGCACCAGCACTCCCAGCCCTGCAGCCACTATGGTAGCTGAGCACTCACCAACACGCCTTCCTTGAATCCATAAATTGCAGCCAGTAAGCTCATGCCCTTCGAGCAGAGCACACCTAACCCAGCCCCCAGCCTGGAACAGGCCATCACTGGCCCTTCTACTTGTTTTTAACTCTGTTGTGTAATGCTCGGTAGACAGTGGGCATTCAATTAATGTTGCCATCTGCATGAAATTTCAAAAGTTTAGAATGCTGATTCTCAACTAAAGTCAGAAATCTGCTCAGGGAAAGCAAGTCAACGCTGTCCTGAAATAGTGATGCAATCAGCAGAAATTCCCACAACATCAATCAAAGGGGTCCACAGCAAGTAGTCAGTGAACCAAGTAAAGTGACCTTCAGACCCCTCCCACCCCTGCCCCACTCCATATTCTTGTTAGCTGTTGTTGATGGATGGCTTCCCAGAAAAGATGATCCATCACTGTTCAGTGAATGAAGCTTCTGCCACAACTTGCAAATTATTCCAGCATTTTGTGACAATGAGAAAAAATATAAAGTCTAAAAAAAAAAATGCCAACTCATGGGGGAAAAAGAGAAGCTCAAGATGACATGGTATTTCCAAGCACCAATGAAATTAACATAAGTGTAAGATGGATTAATTAATTTATTTTAAATATATATGTAGTAAAAGAGACACACATAAGGCCAGTGTACAGTTTTCAGTTCTGTATGGAAAATTGTTCAGGACCAGGATGATTTACTGGGAAAATTTAACCCACAACAAATACCAGCTACCATTGAAAGTAAACCCTTACTCATACCAGGCACTGTGTAGCTGTGTCACATATGTCATCTCTTTTAAGCCTTATTACAATAGAAGGTAAAAACCTCTGTTTTGCCAATGAAGACTTGTCCATGGTTACAGAGATAATAAATGAGCCAAATTCAAACCAAAAGCAGTCTAACTCCAAAGCCCATACTCTTACCATTCTACATGCAATTGTTCTGCCTACCTCCAAAATTTTCAGGTAGAACCAAGTTTAAATTGTCATGGCTATAAAAATAAGAAAATGAGTGTCAAAGCGTGTATGTGCTGTGAAGTCATGTGTGGAATGGGAGGACAGTCTTACTCTTCACATTGTATGACGATCAAAAGCTCATAGACTATATAAAAAAGAAAGAAATCTTTTTAAAATATGTTTTTATTTATTTCAAAGAGGAAGGGAATAGAAGAGAGAGAGATAGAAACATCAATGATGAGAGAGTATCACTGATCAGCTGCCTCCTGCATGCCCCACACCGGGGATTGAGCCCAAAATTTGGGCATGTTCCCTGACCAGGAATCGAACTGTGGCCTCCTGGTTCATAGGTCGACAGTCAACCACTGAGTCATGCTGGCTGGGCAAAAAGAAGGAAATCTTACCATTAGTGACAGCATAAATGGATCTAGAGGGTATTACATTAAGTGAAATAAGTCAAATATCAGAGAAAGACAAATATCATATGATTTCTCTTATATGTGGAATCTAAAGAACAATATAAACAAACAAAACAGAAACAAACTTATAGATACAGAGAACAGACTGATGGTTGCCAGAGTGGAGGGGGCTTGGAGGACTGGGTGAAATAGGTAAACAGATTAAGAAGTACAGATTGGTAGTTCCAATGTAGTCACAGGGATATAAAGTACAGCATAGGAAATACAGTCTTTCATACTAATCCTATATAATAAAGAGGTAATATGCAAATTAACCCTCATGCCATCACAAGATGGCTGCCTACGACTAGGCTGGCCAGAGCGTTAGTGAGGGACAATCAGACAACTGAACAAGCAGCTGTGTGGGACAACCAGGCCGGCGGGGGGCCGTGAGGGGCAACCAGGCCGGCAGGGGGGAAAGTTAGGGGCGATCAGACTGGCAGGGGGGACAGTAAGAGGCAACCAGGCTGGTGGGGGGAGGGGGCAGTAAGGAGTAACCAAACTGGGGGAGGGGAGTAGTTAGGAGCAACCAGGCCAGCAGGGAGGGGGCAGTTGGGGACGACCTGACCAGCAGAAGGGGGGCAGTTAGGGGCGATCAGGCTGGCGGGGGTGGGCAGTTAGGGGCGACTAAGCAGGCAGGCAGGTGAACGATTAGGAGCCAGTGATCCAGGATTGTGAGAGGGATGTCTGACTACAGGTTTAGGCCTGATCCCGGAGAGTGGGTCTAAACCGGCAGTCAGACATCCCCCAAGGGGTCCTGGATTGGAGAGGGTGCAGGCTGGGCTGAGGGGACCCCACCCACCCCCATGCATGAATTTCATGCACCAGTCCTCTAGTTTTGTAATAACTCTGTATGGTGCCAGTTGAGTACCAGATATATGGGGGCAGGGGCCACTGTAGAGTATATGATTGCCTTACCACTGTGCTGTATATTTAATATAAACAGTAATTGAAAAAAATCAATTAAAAAGTAAAGAAAAAATGTTTATAGACTATAAATCATTCCTGAAAGACACAGAGGTGGGCTTGAACAAATGGAAAGACACATCATGTTTTTAGATAGGAAAACTCAGCATCTTGAAAATGTCAGTTCTTCCTAAATAACTTTATGAATTTAACATAATCCCAACAAAAAACTGGTATTGGTTTTCCCCAGAGCTTGATAAGTTGATTATATATTTTATTTGAAAGAACAAACAAGCACTAATATCCAGGGAAACACTTAACAAAACAACAGTGGACCGGGAAGACGGCCCTTCTAAAGAATAAAAAAATATTATAAAGCTTTCATTGTAGGCACATGAATTGATAGATATAGAAACCAAAAAAGATATAAAAATCCAAAAATACATCAAACTGAAAATAAAAGTTTAGGATATTATAAAGGCAGAATCTCAAATCATATGGAAAATAAACTGACTAATTGAAAGCTGGTTATTTATATAGAAAAATATAAAACTAAAACCATTCCTCACAGTGTATGCCAGAATAACTTCCAAGTGGATCTAAATGTTATATATATATACATATATACACACACACACAAATATATAGGTATTAGAAGAGAACATGAGTCATTCTTTTTATAACTCAGAAATGGGGGAAATTTTTTTTTACTTAAAATCCAAAAACAATAAAGGAAAGGAGATAAATTTGACCACATAAAAATAGGAACTTTCACATGAAAGAAATAATATTAAGAAAATCAAAAGACAAATACAAACTGAGGGAGGGATGGAGACTTACAACTTATATCACTCATAAAGTGTTAATATCTCTAAAAAGAGGTCTAATGATTCTAGAAAACTGTGCAAAAGATATCATTCACAGAAAAAGAAAAGCAAATGCCTTAAATATATAGACAAAATTTCAAATATTAATAACATGCTCTGTGGTGGGGCTAGGGAAAAAACATTCTGTTTTTGTAGGGAATGAAAAATAGTACAATCCCAAGGAGAGAAATTTGGGTAATATCTAGATAGATAACATGCACATTTACCCATTGACCCAGCAATCCCACTTCTAGTAATCCTACCAAAATTACTCTAGCAAAAATATAAAAGGATGTAGGCACAATATCACTTATGTAGCACTGTAAGAGGGAAAGTCTAGAAACCACTTAAATGCCCACAATAAGGAACTACATGAAAAATTGTTATACATTCACAAATGAAGAGAGATGTAGTCATTAAAAAATGAGAAAGCTCTCAATGTTGTTATAAAGCACTGACCTCAGGGATGAATTTGCCTTCTGAAGGATATTTGGCAATGTCTGGAAATATTTTTGACCGTCTAATAAATGTGCTACCAACATCTAGTAGGTAAAGGCCAGGGATGCCGCTAAACATCCTACCACACACTGGACAGTCCCCCAGAATAAAGAGTTATCTGGTCCACGGTACTGTGTTATTGACAAACCCTGCTAGAGAATATACTCCAAGGTAGGCTGTTAAGTGAAAAAAGCAAATGAGGAACATATATTGCTGAGACCACGCCTGCTCTTGGAACCTGACAAGACTGAATAGAAGCCTGAAAACCTGAGTGCCCTCTCCCTGGGAGACATTTTCACATAAAACTAGTGGCCTGGTGCACGAATTCGTGCACCCTGAAAGGAAAATAATTAGAAGAAATTTTTTAATATTTCTATTTGCCCTTTCTCCCTCAGCACCTGGGAGCCCCACCCTCCACTGCCACCACTGCTGTCACCATCTGCATGGCGATCGGTGGGGCGATTGGCCCCTGCTTTTGAACCCATCTTGGCCTGGCGCTGCCCGCTCACCTGCTCTACCATCCCTCAGTGGTCCCACTCTCATCTGGGCCGGCAGCACCTCCACTGCGGCCACCCTGATAGTCAGCGCACATCATAGTGAGTGGTCAAACTCCCGGTCTCCCGGTCGAACTCCCAGTCAAGGGGGCAATTTGCATATTAAGCTTTTATTATATAGGATGATGTTGGACTGGGTCATTACCGAATGGATTCTATTAATGTACCAGTACCTTTTGACTTCTATGACCATTTTACTGTAAGGACTCTGTGTTCAAACCAGAGGGTGAACTGTAATGTTGTAATATAATAAGAAATATATTTTGGTCTTCATCACTATTTCTTGGTACTGAGCAATATAAAATCTTAGTGATTTTCTCAATATTTAGCAGCAAAAGAAGCATCTTTTGTTATTCATAATAAGCCCCCTTTTAACTACACCTGAGTTTATGCTAATGAGGTGACTCGAGTGATGGGAGTTGGTTGCCAGAGGAACTAACTGTGTGGTTACAGGATTGAAACTTTCAGCCCCACCCCCAGCTTCCAAGGGGTGTGGTCCTGCACATTAAGTTCAATGACAAATGGCCAAAGATTTAATCAATTGTGCCTATGTAATGAAACCCCCATAAAAACATTAAATTATGGGATTCAGAGGGTTCCCAGGTCTGTGAACATGCTGGGAGGGAGGCAAGCCCTGACTATGTATGGAAGCTCTGTGTCCCCTCCCCATACCTGGTTTTATATATATCTCTTCCATTTGGCTGTTCCTGAGCTGAGTCCTTTATAATAAACCAGTGATGTAGAAAGTAAAATGTTTCCCTGTGTTGTGTGAGCCATTCTAGCAAATTATTGAACCCAAGGAGGGGGGCATAGGAACCCCCAGTTTATAGTTGGTTGGTCAGAAGAGCAGGTGGCAACCTAGGACTTGCAACTGGCATCTGAAATGGGGAGAGGAGCAGACTTGTGAAATTGAGCCCTTCAGCTGTGCATGGAGAATTGCTTGGTGGAAAACCCACACATTTGGTGTCAGAAGAGTTGAGAGCAGAGGAATAAAATGTTTCTTCATTTATAGTGTAATCAAATAATTGATGAAGAAACATTCTTCTTTATAGAACAATCCCAGCTAATAAATGTAGAAAGAATGAAAATCTATACTAATAAAAGGGTAATATGCTAATTATACTGGACATCTTCCAGACGTCCTTCCAGACAAAGCCACAGCAGCTGCAAAGGATGAGGGCCTGCAGCTGCGGCAACTGTGAGGACTGGTCCAGCGCCATGGTCCCTTTTGCAGAGGCTGCTGGAGAAGGCGCTGCAGGAGAAGGCAGAAGGGAGAAGGCAAAAGGGAGAAGGCGGCACTGTACGAGAAGGAAGAAGGGAGAAGACGGGCACTGTATGAGAAGGGAGAAGGGAGAACGCCAGCACCATGCAAGAAGGCAGAAGGGAGAAGGCCGGCACTGCAGGAGAATGGAGAAGGTGGCAGTTAGGCAGTTAGGGGGATCAGGCTGGCAGGGGAGAGCAGTTAGGCAGTTAGAGTGATCAGGCCAGGAGGGGAGAGCAGTTAGGAGCATCAGGCAGGCAGGCAGGTGAGCAGTTAGGAGCCAGTGGTTCTGGATTGCGAGAGGGATCCTGGATTGGAGAGGATACAGATCAGGCTGAGGGACCCCCTCCCCATGCACGAATTTCATGCATTGGGCCTCTAGTAAAAAATAAAATCTCCATTTTGCAATCCCTAATAAACAATGGCTATAGGGAATGATCATCAATGGCTATTAAATTCTTAAGTGAAAGATAAATGAGAAACTTTAGCATATATGAATCAGATAGACAACATTTGGACCTGGGATAGGCAGTTAGACAGACATGTGAGGGAAGGGGCTGCACAGGGGCAATTTTTAAACAAGCTTTGAATTGGAGCAGGATTTGCAGCATCTGCAGGTACCAGAGAGGAGAGGTTTACAGTCCTGCACCACGGGCCTCTGGCGCATTTTTCTGGGTCCCACCTAGGCTTTGGCTTTTCACATGGGGCTGAAACTTATGGTATCCACAACCATTCTTGGTGTTAGGCACAATCCTATGCCGTTTGGTTGGTTGTCTCACTGCATCCTTACAACCTGAGGAAAACTAGAGGCAGACAGTTGCCTGGCCTGGCCATTCGCTTGTCTTATTTGGAAAAGTTCTACAAAGTTTCAAAGGACACTTCGGAAAAAAGGGGAGTCTTAGAGTATTTAAGAGTGAGAATTCAAGCCGAAGTTTTCAATGCTGTAGATCATTGGTCGGCAAACTCATTAGTCAACAGAGCCAAATTTCAACAGGACAACAATTGAAATTTCTTTTGAGAGCCACATTTTTTAAACTTAAACTTCTTCTGATGCCACTTCTTCAAAATAGACTCGCCTAGGCGGTGGTATTTTGTGGAAGAGCCACACTCAAGGAGCCAAAGAGCTGCATGTGGCTCGTGAGCTGCAGTTTGCCAACCACGACTCTAGATGATGAAAATGAACCCCAACCACCATTGTCTCATGAAACCTTCTTTTATTAATGAATTAATTTGGGAATATTTGGAATTCAACAAATATAAGTATATAGCATCTGTCCTCCGAAATAGAATCTGGTCAACGTGTAGTTCCACTGGCAATTTCTACCTCTTCTATGTGGGATTTTAGCTCATTTCTTGCATGAAACTAAGGATGGCATCCAAAATACATTTCTGAAAGGATCTTCACTTCAGCCTCTAAACCCAAACCATGGTAGACAACCTAGTGGAAGAAGGCAAATGGACAACCACCGAAGAAAAGAGAAGGGGGAAAAATACCAATATTGGAGATCTTCATATTTTTCAATCTGTAAAGAGATGACATGTCCATTTAAGGCATCTTTTATCTTAAAATTATTTTGGCTTCTACTGGAAGATTTAATTGAATTGTAGAAGGGAAACTAATTATTTTAATTTTGCTGTTAGTTAAACCAAGAGTTTATTTTATTACATGAAGAATGTAGAATTGGCATGAAGAGACAAGCTTAAGGAGAATTTCAAAAAATAACTTTTAAAAGATGTCATTGTTTAATTTCCATGTGGCCTTCAGGTGTGCAATTATAAGATGAGCTATGGAAAGGCCAACCCCTAATTATTTGGGCTCTGAAAGTCTTATTAAATGTCAATTTTTATTCTTGGGACAGAAATATAGTAAGAACTATTATAGTGCTATCTCTAAAAGGTTGCTTTTAAAAAATAGTAATAATAAATAAAATGTTGCTTTTGATATTTATGAAAATACTAGAGGCCCGGTGCACAGGATTTGTGCACTGGTGGGGGTGTACCATCACCAACCGCCCACTTCCTCACTTTCCGAACAAGGGACCGCCCCACCACGGTGGTGGGGGTGAGGCATTTCCAATGCCTGCTGTTTTTAAGCCATTCCAGCCCCTCCCTCAGAGTAGACCAGACACCCTTGCAGTTAGCTGACCTGCAGAGGTCGACCCACTGTGGGAGCATCGCTCATCTGGGTCAGCCGAGCGGCTGTGGACCCACTCTCTGAGTGGCTGCTCCCTGATACGACATCTTCTGTGGAGCTGGAGCACTTGCCTGGTCGGGCCAGGCCCAGTGACAATAGCACTAAGAGGCAGCAGAGTAGGCCTCAGTCCCACGGCAGCAATGAACCCACCTCCCAGCCTCCAGGGTCAGCTCTGTGAGCCCAGTGGTGGCACTGTGTGGCTTGCGGGCGTCTGGAGGAGGTGGCAGGGAGAAAGGAGGGGGAGCCTGGGGCGAGGAGGCAACGATCACAGCCCGGGTTCCTGCCCATTGGCCCGGGGTTCACAATGGAAGCAGCTGCTCATCCCCATCAGCAAAGCGGCATTCCCACTGTGGTAGCACACTGACCACCAGGGGGCAGCTCCTGCACTGAGTATCTGCCCCTTGGTGGTTAGTGTGCATCATAGTGACTGGTCGACCAGTTGTTCTGGTTGTTCTGCCTTTCGGTCGCTGGGCTTTTATTATATAGGATTTTTATAATGTGGAATCTATAGTCTGATTTCATTGAAAACTGACTGTTATAGTAGACAGCACTTTATTGGCAAAAGTCATAAGGTATATTCAGAGCACAGTGAGCACCTGTACACTGACAATATTTAGCTTAAATATCTTCCACAGGGAAAGTGTTAAGAGTTGTAGTTGAAAAAAATGGCATTCTCTTTAGAGTATTGATTCTGAGCTACTTTTGGAAATTATTGAAACTTTTGATTTTATATTTGGTGTTAGTCAGTGTTATTCCATAGAGATTAACCAAGACATTTTATCTGAATACAGAAAATTATTAAAGCAATCCCCTTAACCATACATTGCAAGTCAAAGGATTTTGAGAGGCCCTATTGGTAGGCTAAAATTACATATATAGATATAAAAATATTTTAAGGGCTCATTTCTACTTTTTAAATGAAATCGGTAGTATTTGATTATAATTATGGATTCTATTGTGTGTGGGAATATAAATATCCAAATTTTTTCTCAGAGGACTTGGTTTATACCCAAAGACGTTATTAGTGAACACTAAGTTTACCTCAGGAATTGCGATCATGCAGCACTAGATTAAGAAAAAATGCTAGAGTTTAGCATTTTGGACACTGACATAAAATGATCAAAACAGAAGCTAAACAGAATTGCCACATGTAGTCCATTGTGGTTTTGTATGCTTTATTCAGTAACTTGTTTGTACCTAGGCAACTTTTATATTTTTTATGTATCATTTAATTAAAAAAACACACATTACCAATGAAACACTAAATCAGTGGTTCTCAACTGGGGCAATTTTGCCTCCAAAGGACATTAGGCAATGTTTGGGACATTTTTGTTTGTCACATGGGGGGCTGGTACTATCCGTATCTAGTAGGTAGAGACCCGGGATGCTGCTAAATATCCTGCAATGACAGAACAGCCCCCATGGCAAATAATTACCCAGTCCAAATTGTTCATGGTGCTGAGACTAAGAAACCCTGTATGGGGCTACCACAAGAAATATAAGACCTACGGTGCATATCAACCACATGTAATCTGCAAACCTTGTTTGAATCCTGAGTCCAACAAACCAATTATGAATAGACATTTTTTATTCAGAGAAATTTAAATGCTGACTGGATATTAATGAACTATTCATTTCTTTGATGTATTAGTAATATTGTGCTTATGCTAATGGAAAAATCCTTATCTGTTGTTATAAATACACATACACACACTGAATTATTTACAGATGAGATAACATGATATTGGAGAAGAGTAGAGATAATTAGTCATTACTGACCAGCACAAAGCTAGATGATAGATACAGCTTCTCCTACTTATGCATATGTTTGAAAATAGAAAATAAATAAAATATTTTAATAAAATTTTAACTATAAACTTTTCATATTTACACAAAATTTAAATTAGTTTTGGAAAGCTACCTAACTGGGATGTTGCTCTTTCCAGAAGCAATGAGTCCACAAAGTTTAATCCCAAGATCTTAAAATCCTATACTGTGGTGAAAAATGAGACAATTTTTTCCACTAAAGCTGCCTTTAAGGCACATGTTATGGTATCTATACTTTGTTTTAATATCCTTTAGTACAGATTGTGTGTTAGTTACAATTACAGTCTTGGGGCAGGATATTGCCCTAATCAGAAACCCACATTCTGGAGATGATTAGTTCAACTTTATTAGAAAATTCTTACACTAGAGGTGATGATAAAAGGTCTTCAGTCATTATTTTCTCCCTTTAATGCCAGAGTTTTCCTAATCAACATAATGTCAGAAGTGGGTTTTCATTGGTGGAATTAGCGGCTTGTTAATGGATAAAATGGAGCTTTCATTTGGGAAATTAGTAGCAATGGAGAAATGTTAATTGGCTATAATATTTTATAGGCACTCTGCATGCTTGCTAAAACAGAAGGTAAGACACTAATGAGCCCTGGAATCTTTATCCTTAGGAATGGGGCCCTGGGTGAGATCCTTAAAAGATGTTTGCAGAACTGGTTTAGGATTGTTTTGTGCCTGCTTGCAGAAAGGGAGATATGAGTAGCAACAATTGGTCTGAGATTTGCTTTCCTAGTAACCTAATACATGGTTATGAGAGAGTATTTAACCTTCATTGCCACCAGCCACTAACAAGATACCAAAAAGAACCTAATATTTGTGCGCACCAAACTTGCTTGGGTCAGTTCTCAGCAGAAAAAAGTAAATGCCTTCTCCAGAGTGGATAAGTTCTAGCCTACCATAAAGGCAAAGTTATCTTCAAATCACCTATTTCATTTTTAAGATTCATGTAAACTTGGTATATCACTATCTATATGGTAGACTTTAGGTTGGCAAACTCACAAATGAATCCTGCAAAACCTTTCATGCGCTGGACTACATGACTTACATTAGCCAATGGGACATTAGTATAATACAAGCAGAAGCTTGATCAAGTGATTTCACAATGGGGATTGTTCTCTTAGAATGTTCTTTCTTGACCTTGAGCCACCATGTAAACAGGTCCAGCTATCCTAATGGAAAGACCATGTGGAAAGAGAAAGAGAGATGCATACCTAGCCACCAGCTCTTGCAGGCCTTGCAGCTGAGGCACCAGACATGTGAGTAAAAAGATAACATAAATTTTCCAGCTCCAGCAGTCACCAGGTGGAACAACAGAAGAACTCTGCTGAGCCCAGTCTAAACTGCAGAACTTTAAGAAATAGCAGCTTGGGAGAAACCAAGATGGTGACATAAGGTATACACCTGTACGTGCTGCCTCTCACAACCACACCAAAACTACAACTAAAAGACAAAAGGAATATCATCCAGAACTATGAGAAAGCTGGCTGAGTAGAAGTTCTACAACTAGAAGGAAAGAAAAAAAAATGCATTGAGACTGGGTAGGAGGTGCAGAGGCGCAGAAGAGCAGAGGTATGGAAGCGCGAGCAATTAAGGGTGGCAACTGAGTGCGCTGTTTTTTTTTCAATTGGAAGGGAGATACAAGCTCCCAACTGGTCAGAACTCCAGTTTCTGGTGAGACTCTGGGGACTCAGACTCCTACGGGGAGAAACTGGACTTCTGGCATCAGGTCGGAAAGCAAGGGTGGCTTTTTCGCAGAGGTGTTTGCAAGGATCATTGTTACTGTGTGGGGGCACAGGACGCAGAGACACAGAGACAGCTGACTGGAAGACATAGCTGTTTGCTCAGCCCTGGTGATTCCCTGAGACCCCGCCCCACCCAATTTACAAACCCACCCAAGCTGTACGCAGTGGCTTTTGCATATGAATGGCCTGTCCTTTCTCAGGCTAACCTAACAATCTGCAGCTGGGTCAGAGAGCTCCAAAACTTCCAAACCCCAAACAAAGAGGAGAAATCTGCAGATTTCACTGTAGCTCCTGCTGGGGGGCCTCAGGCAGTAGCTGACTTTGCACCTCCTTGGAGATCCAGGAGCCAGTGTACCTAGTGGTCAGTGTGAGATGACACCAGATTTCAACTCCTCACATCCATAAGTGGCAGACTCAGTGAGCACCAAAGCCCCAATGAAGCAAGTCCTGCCCCATAAGGGTGTCTCCAGCACAGCAGTTCTTCCATTATAGACACAGTGGGTCCTCACAGCCAATTGGCCTGGAGGTCAATTCCTCCCAGTGATACCAACAACAATCAAGGCTTAACTACAACAAGACTGTGCACACAGCCCACAAAGGGGTGTACCAAGAGTGTCCACCTCAAGTAATTGGGGAGGCTGGGCCCTATAGGACACCTATCACACAAAGCCACTCCATCAACACAGGGAAGCAGCCAAAATGAGGAGACAAAGAAACATGTCATGAATGAAAGAAATGCAGGAAAGCAAATGACTGGATATAGAGTTCAAAACCACAGTTATAAGGTTACTCAAGAATCTTCTAGAAACCTCTGAGAAAATTAGTGAGACCTTCAAGGACCTTAATGAGAATGCCAAAATAAATGGAAAAGGACCAGTCAGAAATGAAGCATACACTGTCTGAAATAAAGAATAATATACAGAAATTCAACAGTAGACTAGAGGATCCCAAGAATCAAACCAAAGATTTGAAATATGAGGAGGAAAGAAACACCCAACCAGAAAAGCAAAAAGAATCCAAAAATAAAAAGATAGCATAAGGAGCCTCTTGGACAACTTCAAGTGTACAAATATCCAAATTATGGGGGTGCCAGAAGAGAGAGAGCAAGATATTGAAAACCTATTAGAAGAAATAATGACAGGAAACTTCCCCTACCTGATAAAAGAAATACACCTCCAAGTCCAGAAAGCACAGAGAACCCCAAATAAAAGGAATCCAATGAGGACCACACCAAGACACATCGTAATTAAAATGCCAAGGGCAAAAGACAAAGAGAGAATATTAAAAGCAGCAAGAGAAAAACAGTTACCTACAAGGAAGTACCCATATGACTGTCAGCTGATTTCTCAACAGAAACTATGCAGACCAGAAGGGAGTGGCAAGAAATATTCAAAGTGATGAATAGCAAGGACCTACAACCAAGATTACTCTACCCAGCAAAGCTATAATTTAGAATTGAAGGTCAGATAAAGAGCTTCACAGACAAGAAAAAACTAAAGGAGTTTAACACCACCAAACCAAGATTATATGAAATGCTGAAGGGTATTCTTGAAGAAGAAGGAGGAGGAGGAGAGGAGGAGGAGGAGGGGGAGGAGGAGGAGGAGGAGAAAAGGTAAAGATAAAAATTATGAACAACATAGTGATAACAAATACATTTATATCAATAAGTGAATCTAAAAATCAAGTCAATAAAATATCTGATGAACAGAATAAACTGGTGGATATAATAGAATCAGGGGCATAGAAAGGGAGTGAACTGACAATTCTCGGGGGGAAGGGGGCGTGAGGGGTGCAGGAGGAGATTGGACAAAAATCTTACACCTATGGATGAGGACAGTGGTGGGGGCTAAGGGCCTGGGGTGGGGTGGGATCTGGGCGGAGGGGAGCTATGCGGGGGGGGGGGGGGGGGAGAGGAACATTTGTAATAACCTGAACAATAAATATTTATTTTAAAAAAAAAGAAATAGCAGCTTGACCTTTGGAAACTATGCCAAATTTATCTTGTGGTTTTATATATCCCCTGAAACAAAGTTAACCATCTCCTCCACACTCCAGCACCAACCACCGACAGCATCATAGATCCATTACTCTGATCCTGTGGCAAACTTCAGAAACTGAGGAAAAGTTAAGAAAAGAAGAGACAATGAGTGTAGGAGGCAAATTGTCTCCACAGTCCAGCTCCTTATGGTTTAGGAACCATCACAGGTACAAAGAAGAACAAACAAATTCAGAGAGTAAATACAAATTAGGACAAACCAGGAAACGTTTCCCCAGATGCTCTAGAGATGTTCTTTACTATTTTCTCGACAATGGGATACCTTCTGTTTGTCCAGGCAACTTACTTAGGTTTCTTGAAAGTGAGCTGAAGGCCAAGTAAGAACATTTGGGAAAGTGGTCAAGAAAAAGGTAATATGCAAGTGTTGGAATGAATCACAATATAAAAGAAATAATCATATTGGTAAGATACTGTATCTATATTAAAACATGCATATCTCCAAAGTACATCTGTGCCTGACAACCAAGCATTACTCCAAGCATCCTGAATACAGAACCTATCACTGCACCAGGAAGCCTATACCTACCAGTCCATGAGTCCAAGTCTACCATTATAAAGCCCACCTTGTTCAGAATCAATCAAGGATTGACTTCGGAATTGGGAAGACTGAACCTATATGTTGAAGATATCAGCACCAATACTAATTTAGGATGGAGAAGATAATGGGTCAGCTATCCCACAACCTACCCCCTAGCAGATATTTCTGGAGAAAAGTGAAAAAATTAAGGTTGCAGTGAGACCGTTTCATACTTAAAAAATAGAATCCATTTAAAAATAAAATCCTCTGTAATTGTTGGAGAATTTGTGAATGGTTCATTGACATTTACATCTGTCGTAAGAAAAATCACCCAGAGTTTATGGTAAGTTACTTGTTTTTCCTTTAGGTTTTAAAAACATTTTCATATGGTATGGTCCAAATCAGCCATTTTCCATATAAACAGGTTATCTGGGCTATGCTCTCTGCTTTTTGTATGTTAATAAATCTCTTAATTACCTGAGGTACAATAGGATGAGGCAAATATATTTAGCTGAAAAAATTCAGAAATGCAGGACTAGAAAAATGATGAAATCTGACCTATGAAAAGCCAAGGACCTTTATGAATGGTCACCAATGTTTCTAGAAATACTAATGATGTAACACAGATAACAGAATATGATGTCCCTAACCTCCGACAATGGTGAGTTGGGCAAATGGTCCTAATATAGGCATGCACACCCACAAAAAATTTTTGCATTTATTTCAATCTGTATCTCTCCAGACCAATCTATTCAAAGTCTCCCTGGGCAAACTGAGGCAACTGAACAGACTTTTATCATTATTTCAGTACTCTGATTTTCTCTTAGGAAATTCTTGTTGCCACTACCTTCAAAATATTGTATATCTATTAAAAGATTTCATAATAGCAGCGATAACAAATGGTGGTTAAAACCATTAAAATGTAATAAACAAAAGAATGATGTCAACAGTCTTCTATTGCTGAAGTTGTATACCAGTAAATATACATCACACTAAAAGCATATGTAGCAGAATAAAACAGAGGTACCGACTGATATTGTATTAGCAGACTAAATATTTGCTATTGATGAATGATGATACTAACTGGACAAATCATGCAAAGAGCATATTCTCATAATAAATATGTCACCTAGAAAAAGAATTTAAACAACCATGGAACTTGTGATGTATCATGATCTCCTACCTTGAGATATTTGAAGGATGTATACAGTCTAATCAATGGATGGACTGTGTCCTAACACAAGAACCAGAATATACAAAAATAGAGTAATGTCCTATTCTTTTCCAATATTGAGCCTGCAAAAATAAATTATTCTAACTATATTCAAAAAAAGAAAAAAAGAAAGTGACCTACTTGAGAGTACACATCACACTCTTACATTCCCAGAGGGTTTGTGATGACAGGAAAATAGCATGACTTTCACACAATGAAGGTGTCACATGAATAAAGATTTACACAGAAATAAACAGAATGAGATTAGAAGGCAAATAGGACAGTGCTCCATGAATCACATTCACTTTAACAAGAATGACTTAGATTGGCTTTCATCAATTTTTTGTTTATTTTAGAAACTCTCCTTTCCTCTAATTATAAGTCTGAAGAGAATCTTAGGTGTAGTTATTTTCAGTTATTCTCTAAACTAAATATGTAAGCCATATGTGCACTTTTTCCATAAGCAAGTATCACAATGGTTTTAAACACTCATCTGAATTAGTTTTGATCTTTCTCCAATGAGTTTAGAAACCAAATGAATAAGTAAGAAAGCTGTAACATGTGCAAGATGCAAGATATACTGTATGCTAAGGGGAGAAATGATGTGTGAATCAGGCAGGTAAAGATAAACTGAGTTGGGTTCATACATTGCTAAAAAAAATAATAATAACAATCATAATAGCCACAAAAGTCCATGAATCACATTCACTTTAACAGGCATGACTAGAAAGTGGAACTATGAGTAAGTGGGATGCTCTCAAATATGTCCTATTATTTTCCAGAATCATTAAAATGAGATTGAATTGTTATGGATTTTTCATGAGGCAGCATTAGACTCCTGCTAGAGCTGCCATCTAATAAAATCAGTGATTTGCAACACAGAAATACTTCACACCAAAGGAGGTGTCTGCTAATTTATCACACCAGCAAACTCATTGTTCTACTTGAGAGAAAACCTTTACAGAATACCAAGGGAGCTTTCAGATAAAAATGTACATTTTCTTGTTCCTAATTTTTTAACATAACGTAAATGCTTTTTCTCTCTGTCTAATTTATTTTCTAGTGTTTTCACAAACACATGGTTTGTCCATTTGTTGGTTTGTGCCAATGTTGGTTGTTACTACTCGGGATGGAAAGTCTAAAGTCTTAGGCAAGACCTATATGGCTTTGGTGGATCTACACAGGACCTAATGATTTGGCTGATATTCTGTGGTTTAAATACAATCTTTGGCACAGAAGGGTCCCAAAAAAACACTAACTCTTCAACTCACAGCCTCTCTTAGCAAACCTTGATGAATTTGGGTACAGGACCTCCCAAACGTTTAATTCTCCTACAGGCATTTAGAGTTGACCATTTTGTTTTGTGCAATGCCCAGCTTAATAACCATTAATAAAAACTAGTAATATTCAGAAATGTTATTTTGATGATGATGACCTAATTTACTAAAAATTTACTTCCAGACCAGATGTGCTTACATAAAACAAATGTCTCTAAATGTTCCTCCTGCAGTTACACTTTAGAAATATTTGGATTTGCACGTAGAAATAAATTTCTTCCCCAACTTTGGAGATATACTCTAGAGGTACCTGTGAACGATTTTAAAACGGAACCTATTCCAATGTTGAGTAAAGAAAAGTTCCCAATTAGAAATCACAGTAGAAATTGTTAAGAAGAATTGGAGCTATGGGCTATGTATCTATAACTTTGGATACACAGGGGAAAAAATCAAAGTTAAAAATTGTGGAGCAGTAACTTGAAAGATTTTCAATTGGTCAGTCCTTTATGAACACCAGTAATATAAGGTGAAAAAGGTGTGGCCATGTACAAAAATATGCCATCAAAATTCATGTATATTTTCTTATTAATGGTAATTTTAAAATATACTAGGGTTCAGAGATAAGTGTTAAATATTGACTTATTAAATTAAGAAATAACAGCAAGCTGAAAGGAATAAAAGTGGGAATCAGAGAATGCCCAGTGATGGGCTGGTATGATTGGCCAAATTTTTTAAGGTAAATTTTCTAAACTGCAGGTAAGAATTGCTAGAAAAAAAGCTCAGGGCAGGTGCGATGTAATTCAACAGTCACACATGTTCAACACTCTGGAAACATTGTTGATTACACACTCAGTGATTCATCTATGCCATTTGGCAGATCATAACTGGATCACAGAATCCAGAGCAAAGGCAACTTCCTTGAGTATGATCCTAAGATTACAACTTCTGCCTGAGACCAGAAACCAACCATCTGCCAGATGTAGGCTTGGATTTGGATACCATGTGTCCAGGTCTTCTCTGTGGAAGCTGGAGTTAGAATAAGCATCCTGGTCTGTTATATGCATTTTTTTCTTCCATTCCCTATTGACCTTTTTCTGATCTAACAGTTCATGTTGTCACAGTTCTTTACCAAAAATATGGATTAAAACAAAAGTGTCTAATTATCACCCTTCCCTTGTAATTCTTAATCTTGACTCAGGATAGGCTAATTATTAGTTATACAGACAGTGCAGATTTACCCAGCCCCTTGGAGATCATGGTATCAAAGAATGTGAGTACCTGGTGCAGGTAGGCACTAATTAGTAGTTGTTAAATATTGAATAACTCAGAAACCATTTCCGAGTGCCACCCGGTAAACAAAACAGAAAAGTCCTTGTCTTCGTGAAGCTTATGTAATCATGGGAGACAGACAATAAATATAAGTAAAATGTACAGTCCAGCCCAAGCCTGTTTGGCTCAGTGGATAGAGTGTCAGCCCTCAGACTGAAGGGTCCGGGGTTCAATTCCAGTCAAGGGCACATACCTCAGTTGGTTGCAGGTTCCCTGGCCTTGGTCAGGGTGCGTGCAGGAGGCAACCAATTGACGTGTAGCTCTCACATTGATATGTCTCTCTCTCTCCCTTCCACTTTCTCTAAAAATTAATGGAGAAATATCCTCAGGTGAGGATTAACGTGTGTGTGTGTGTGTGTGTGTGTGTGTGTGTGTGTGTGTGTGTGTGTGTATACAGTCTAGTAGAGAGTTAACAAGTTCTCTAGCAGATCCTATCAGTGACCTTCACAGATTCCCCTGCATCCTGACTCCAGGTCTCCAAGTGTGAGCTCCTGCAACGCATAGGGCTTCCTCTGACAGCTGGATGACACTTGCCCAAGCACAGAGACTAGAATTGCTGGGAAGTTAAAAGTCCCAACCCCCTACAACATCTCTCAACCATGGGCTGATGAGAAGTGGTGAGTAAACACCCCAACTTCCTTATGCTTCAGATATACTCCAAAGAGTATCCAAGGCATGTCCACACAGTCTCCCAGAGATCCCCAGCAGGACTCAGTCCCATTTGCCCACAGCAATAACCTGCTAATCGCCATACCCTGCATTAGCTTTCTCCCCTTCCCTGTCTCACTCCCCCATGTCCCACTGGCCTACCTGGAATCATCTCACATACAAAGCATCTGCATCAACTCCTTGTCTAAGATCTTGCTTCTGGGAAAGACAAGTGTTAAGGGAAACATGATGCAGAGATCAAGGAAATGAAGTATTGGGTGGGGTGAAATTTTAGATTGAGTGATCAGAAAAGGATTCACTGAGGAAGTTTGAAAAAAAGACTTGAATGCAAGTTTATAGTAGTTCCCTAACAGGGTCACTGCCAAGCCCATCACACCATGTTATATACAGAGATATCATGAAGAATTTGTTCAGCTTGATGGGTGTTTTCCCCCCCTCTCTAGTGTTTGAAAATTAAGTGTTCATTCCTAGTAATTTGGTGAGGTTTGGATTTTCATTGCCAGAAGCAAACATTGATTTTCCTTCACAGAATTTTGATATAAATGTATGTGAAGCCCTTAGGGCATCTTGCTCTTGTTCTTATTGTAAGATGTCTTGTCAACTGTCTCAGCTCAAGGCCACAAAATGGACTCAATGCTGAGGCATTCTCTCTCAGAGGGATTCTCAACAAAATTTCATGAGTGCAGTTAAGAACATGGTGGGAATTCATGTCACTTTCACTTCCAGCCTCCAACGAATACATGTCATTCCTTACAGTCACCCAGAACTTACTGCATGACACACTGACCCCATACGTGTAGTGACCTGAAATATGTGCATGAACTATGTACACACAGAGAGACAGACAATTTCACAGAATCACTGGCTTCTCAAATTCGAAACTATGTCAACAGGTAAATCTTACTCAGGACAAGAATATTACTCTTGCTCAAAGGGATTCTCACTCTAAACAAGTCAACCTATTCCATTTTTTAACCACTTGTAAAATTATTCTTTATATTGATTGAAGTGTTTCTTTGTACTGCCTTGTAATTCCTTCTGGAACATAAAAACAAAGCTAACTTTTTTCCCACATGGTGAATGTGTTCTCCCTAAATATCTTCTCTATATGAAAGCATTAACGTCTCTGCTTTATTCCTCACCATTCTGATGGGCTTCCTCCCAACACACTCTGTTTATCAACGTCCTTAAAAAAGGTTGGCGCTCAGAATTGAGCACTATATTCTGTTGATGCACTTGTTTGTTGTGGTTGTCTGATCAGGTAATAAATCATTAGGATTTCACTTTCCTTGATCTAAAACAAGTGTTGTCAGATTCTGTCCCACTTTTCCATGGTTTTCTCTCAAGTCTCTTTTGTTCACCTGTTGGATGACAGTGCTCCCTGGGGATTTGCTGTTGGCCAGCTGGTGCCCCCGATGTATATGCTTTTCTGAGCTACACTCATCAAACTCATGGGCTCAATAGCCATATCTATAAGTAGGCAACTCCCAAATCCATATCTCTAGCTCTGCTCCCAGATTTATCAAAACCAAATTACCAAGGAACACTTCAAGTAGATATCCCATAAGTCCTCAAACTCGACATGTCCAAAACCAATCTCAATATTTTACCTTATTAACTACTTCTTCCGTTTATATTTTCTACTCTGGATAACAACCTCATTTCTTCCCTAAACAGAAATGTGTCTCAAATCTCAACTTATTTCTAGCTCCTTTGCCACCACCCTAGTCCAAACTATCAACATCTCTTTTCTAGACAATCCTACAGTTTCTTAATTTAATTCCCTACTATCTCTCTTCCTTCTCACCTCAACAACCCCAACCCATTTCCCAAATAGACCAGAGTGATCTTGCTAAAATATAAATATTATCATGCCACTTCCCTGCTTAAAATCTGTTGATGGCATAAGCCATGTGTGGGAGGCTGTATTGGGAAATGATGTTGGGAAAGGTAGACATTGGTCAGATCAAAACTGATGCTAGACCTGGCCAGTGCTGCTCAGTGGTTAGAGCATTGGCCCGAGCACTGAAGGATTGCAGGTTCAATTCTCTCTGAAGAGCATGTACCTGGGTTGCAGGTTCCATCCCTGGCCCCAGTCAGGGTGCATACAGGAGGCAATAATCAATGTGAGAAAGACATATTGATGTTTCTCTCTTTCTCTGTCTCTCAGCCTCTCTCTCTTCCTTCCCTCCCCTTCCCTTTCTCCCTTTCATTTTTCCATTGATTTCCAAAATCAATGGAAAAAATAGCCTCAGTGAGGATTAACAAAACAAAATAACAAAAAAAACCTGATGAGATAGAAAGAGAGCAACAAAAAAAGCCAAGAGTGAGAAGGAAGGAGATAATAAAGATCAGAGCAGAAATAAATGACATAGAGAATAAAAATTAAAAAAAAAAAAAACAATACAAAAGGTCGATGAAACCAAGAGCTGGTTCTTTGAAAGGATGAACAAGATTGATGAACCTCTAGCCAGGCTCACCAAGAAGCAAAGAGAAAGGACACAAATAAAAAAAATCAAAAATGAAAGAGGTAAAGTAACAACCAATCCCACAGATATACAAACGATTATGAACAAATACTATGAACAACTCTATTCTAACAAAATGGACAACCTAGATGAAATGGATATATCCTTAGAAAAATACAAGCTCCAAAAACTCAAGAAGAATAAAAAAACTTGAATAGGCTGATAACTACCAAGGAAATTGAAGCAGCGATCAAAAATCTTCCAGCAAACAAAAGCCCTGGTCCAGATAGCTTTACAGGGGAGTTTTATCAAACATTCAAAAAAGACCTAAAACCTATCCTCCTCAGACTATTCAAAAAAATTCAAGAGGAAGCAACACTTCCAAGCTCTTTCTATGAAGCCAGCATTACACTAATCCCAAAACCAGATAAAGACACCACAAAAAAAGGTAACTACAGGACAATATAATTGATGAACAGAGATGCTAAAATCCTCAACAAAATTCTAGCAAATTGGATTCAGCATTACATTAGAAAGATCAGATAGTTAGACCCTGCAGTTCTTCCAGGGGGTTGCCAATCCAGTCAGTCTTAGATGGCAAAACCCCGCAGCCGCCGCAAACACTCCGGGGAGGACACCAGCGGGAAAGAGACCATGCCATCTTGAAGAACAGAACTGCTTGAGACTAGGATCCTAGCCTCGCCACCACCCAGTCTGGTCTCAGAAGCAAACCAGGACCCTACAGCTGCTCTGGTAGAAGACTTGCTACCACAGCTGCAGACCCAGGGACACCAAGACTCCATGCACCTGGCCGCAGATTTCTGTGAGCCACAAAGCCAATCCCCCTGCCCCGCCGCCCCTGTGGCAGCGACATGGAAACTACCAGACCCCAGCTGCACAATAAGGCTTTCTGCACACACAAAGCAGTGGTGACTCTGACTGACTTTAAGCCTTGGTGTCGGACATGGAAAGTTTGTTTCCCTCGACTCGTCTCTGTGCCCAGGCAGGGAGACTGAGCGGAATTCCAGCCTAGACGCTCATCCTTAGGGAGGCAGTTTCTGCTACCAGATCCCACACCCACACAGGGCAGGGAGACCATGCTGAACTTGATCCCGGACTTGCGAACTCGGGAAATTTGTTTCCCTCGACTCGTCTCCAAGCCCAGGCAGGGAGGCAGTCCTGAATTTGAGCATAGGTGCATGACCTTGGGGAGATTGTTTTCTGTGACCTGATCCTACATCCATGCAGGGAGACAGCGCTGAATTTGAGCCTGGGGGTGCAAACCCGGGGAGTTTGTTCCCCATAACCAGACCCTGTGCCCACACAGGAAGGCAGTGCTGAATTTGAGCCTGGGTACATGAACACAGGGAGTTAGTTTTCCACAGTGCACACCCGCATGACCAGACCCCACACCTGACTTTGATTCAGGCCAAGCACACACACAGGCTGTTTACCACAGGGCTGAAGTGGACCTCCTCCAACACAGTGCGACTGAGCAACCCGATCTCCCGGGCAGATTGGGGACCTTGAATCTCCACACAAGAGGCAGCATTGACCACCAATGATTAGACTCCATTCCTCATTACATGCGTCTGAGATCCCTGATTCCCAGTACATTCACACTAAGAGCCAGTGACTCCAATTCTTGGTGCATGTGCACACAGGGACCTGATTCTCAATGCAAGGTAGCACCAAAAAACAGACTCTGATACTCGATTCTCGACATGGACACAGGGAGCCTCTGACTCCTGACATGCAATAGGGGACTTTGATTTTTGGCACACACCAGTGGGTTCTCTGTTTCAATTTGGCACAGGCAGGGTCCCTGATTCTAGATGCACACATGAAGCCACACTAAGAACCAGTGACTATGACCCAGGATGAGTGTGGCTCCCACCAACCCACAGCAACTGCACGTCTTGGTATCAGAGCTCTTCAGTGACACTTGGGGGGTGCAAAACTCCCACTGCACATGGTCCAGGCCCCCACAACTCGACATCTGAACCTTCTGGTGATAGTCAGAATGGGGAGACAACGAAGCAATCCCCAGAGGAAAGAAAAGGAGGAATCGCCAAGTAAGGAAATAAGTGAAACAGAAGCATGCAACATGACAGAAAAAGAATTCAGAGTAATGGTCATACAGTTCATACACCAGATGGATGAGAAAATCAACAACCTATACAAAAATCAGAAAGAAATGAAAAATGATATAGCTACAATCAAAAACACCATGGAAGGTTTCAATAGTAGACTAGACGAAGCAGAGGACTGAATCAGTGAGTTAGAAGATCAGGTACAGAAACAAGCCCA
Source organism: Corynorhinus townsendii (assembly GCA_026230045.1). NCBI lineage: Eukaryota > Metazoa > Chordata > Mammalia > Chiroptera > Vespertilionidae > Corynorhinus > Corynorhinus townsendii. The sequence goes on from JAPDVU010000001.1 coordinate 54,587,664, forward strand.
ATCTGAACAGCAACTAGAGAAAAAAAATTAAAAAGCAGGAGGAGAGCCTAAGGGAGCTTTGGGAATAACATACATATAATAGGGCTGCCAGAAGGACAAGAAGAGCAACAAGGATTAGAAAATTTATTTGAAGAAATAATGACAGAAAACTTCCCTGATATGGAGAAGAAAAAAGTTATTCATGTACAAAGAGTCCCAAGCAAGATGAATCCCAAAAGACCCACACCAACACACGCCATAATTAATATGTTATCAACAAAGAGAGAGTCTTAAAGGCTGCAAGAGAGAGACAGAGAGTTACCTACAAAGGATCCCCCATCAGATTATCAAATGATTTCTCAACAGAAACACAATCAAGCTAGAAGGGAATGGAAGGAGATATACAAAGTTGCCGGAACCCGCCAGCAACGAACAGTACCTGATTGAGGGGGTGAGGATAAAGAAAAAGACAGACAAGAAAAGATGGAGTTGGGAGGACTGAGACTTGAGTCCACAGTGAGACTTGAGTCTGCAGTCCTGAGTTTATTTCCAGAACAGTATTTAAGCACAAGTAGAGGAAGAAGTTACAAATCAGATATTTGCATACACAATCACTGACCTTTGCAAACACAATCACTGACCTTTCATTCTGTGAATTGCCCTATTGCTATATTTCCTTATTGCTTCAATTACGCCCTGACTATTCTTTAAACTTCTGAGTAATCAAGATAACCTTCTGAACAATCGAAATCTTGCAAGATCTTGCTGGTAGGCATGTTTGTTCTAAGTCAAACCTTTTTCCAGCCAAGCTGTTTATTAAACTAAAGGGTGAGAGAGCAGAGAGCTATGTCTAGAGTCTGCATTCAGATCTCTAGGACCCCTGTATGCCCGGGGCAGCTCCCCACACAAAGTGATGCAAAGCAAGGGTTTTGAATCCAAGAATACTCTATCCAGCAAGACTATCAATCAAAATTGAAGGGGAAATCAGGAGCTTCACAGACAAAAAAACTAAGAGAGTTTATCACCACCAAACCAGCAATGCAAGAAATGCTAAAGGGAATGCTGTAAAAAGAAATAAAAAGGTAAGAAGGAACACAGCCTCAAAAAATAAAAATGGCTACAAACAAGTATCTTTCAATAATAACTTTAAATGTAAGCAGACTAAATGTTCCAATCAAAAGACATTGAGTGGCTGAATGGATAAAAAAACATAACCCATATATATGCTGTCTACAAGAGACCCACCTCAGAACAAGGGACTCACACAGACTGAAAGTGAAGGGATGGAAAAATATCTTTCAGGCAAATGGAAATGAAAAAAAACCTGGGGTAGCAATACTTATATCTGACAAAATAGACCTCAAAGTGAAGGCCATAACAAGAATAAGGAAGGCTACTTCATAATACTAAAGGGATCGATACAACAAGAGTATATAAACCTGGTAAACATATATGCACCCAATGCAGGAGCACCCAAATACATAAAAAATCTCCTGGAAGATATCAAGAGAGAGATAGACAACAATACAATCATGGTAGGGAACTTAAATACACCACTGACATCACTGGATAAATACTCTAGACAAAAAATCAGCAAAGAAACAATAATCCTAAATGACTCACTAGATCAGATGGACTTAACTGACATCTTCAGAATGTTTCATCCCAAAGCTGAGGAATATACGTTCTTCTCAAAGGCACATGGGACATTTTCAAAAATAGACCACATACCAGGTCACAAGCAAAGTCTCCCCAAATTTAAGAAGATTGAAATCATAGCAAGCATTTTTTCAGACCACAATGGATGAAAAAATTTAATTGTAGTTTATAATATTAGAAATAAACTACAATAAAAACAATCCAAAACACACAAACACTTGGAAGCTAATATAGCCTGTTATTAAATATTGATTGGGATACCAATGAGATCAAAGAAGAAATTAAAAACATTCTGGAAACTAATGACAATAAAAACACAACAATTCAAAACTTATGGGACACAATGAAAGCAGTCCTGAGAGGGAAGTTTATAGCTCTACAGGCCTACCTCAAAAAACAAGAAAAAATGGTAGTAAATCATCTAATGCTACAACTTCAAGAATTAGAAAGAGACCAACAAGAAAAGCCCACAGTGAGCAGAAGGAAGGACATAATAAAGATCAGAGCAGAAATAAAAGATATAGAGATTAAAAAAATACATAAAAGTTCAATGAAACCAAGAGCTGCTTCTTTGAAAGGATAAACAAGATTGATAAACCACTAGCCAGGCTCACCAAGAAACAAAGAGAGAGGACCCAAATAAACAAAATCAAAAATGATAGAGGCAAAATAACAATAGACCCCACAGAAATACAAAGGATTATTTAAAAAAAATTATGAACAACTTTATTCTAACAAACTAGACAACCTGGAAGAAATGGACATATTCCTAGAAAAATACAACCTTCCAAAACTCAATCAGGAAGATTCTAAAAATCTCAATAGGCCAATAACTATGGGAGAAATTGAAGCAGTCATCAAAAAGTTTCCAGCAAACAAAAGCCCAGGCCCAGATGGCTTCACAGGAGAGTTATACCAAATATTCAAGGAAGAAATGAAACCTATCCTCCTCAGACTATTCCAAAAAATTCAAGAGGAAGCAACACTTCCAAACTCATTCAATGAAGCCAGCATCACCCTAATACCAAAACCAGATAAAGACAACACAATGAAACAAAATTACAGGCCAATATCCCTCATGAACATAGATACCAAAATCCTAGCAAATTGGAAAGAGCGGTACATCAGAAAGATCATACACCATGACCAAGCAGGATTTATACCAGGGATGCAAGAATGGTACAATATCCACAAATCAATAAATGTGACACATCACATAAACAAATTTAGACATAAAAATCACATAATCATATCAATTGATGCAGAAAAGCATTTGACAAAATCCAACAGCCTTTCTTGATAAAAAACCCTCAGCAAGGTGGGAATAGAAGGATCATACCTCAACATAATAAAAGCCAAATATGATAAACCCACAGCCAGCATCACACCCAATGGACAAAAACTAAAACCATTTCCTCTAAGAACAGGAACAAGACAGGGATGCCTTCTCTCACCACTCCTATTCGACATAGTACTGGAAGTACTAGCCATTGCAATTAGACAAGAAGAAGAAATAAAAGGCATCCAAATTGGAAAAGAAGAAGTAAAACTGTCCTTATTTGCAGATGACATGATCTTGTACATAAAAAACCTGAAAGACTCCATTAAAAAATTATTAGACTTAATCAATGATTTCAGCAAGGTAGCCGGATACAAAATTAACGCCAAGAAATCTGTGGCATTTCTATACACCAATAGTGAACTTACAGAAAGAGAGACTAAAAAAGCAATCCCATTTACCATCGTACCAAAAGAATTAAGATACTTAGGAATAAACTTAACTAAGGAGGTAAAAGACCTATATGCGGAAAACTACAGGACACTGCAAAAAGAGATAGAGGAAGACATAAACAGATGGAAGAACATACCATGTTCATGGATTGGTAGAATCAACATCATCAAAATGTCCACACTACCCAACACAATCTATAGATTCAATGCACTCCCCATTAAAATACCAACTGCATATTTCACAGACCTAGAACAAACTCTCCAAAAATTCATCTGGAATAAAAAAAGACCCCAAATAGCCACAGCAATCCTGAGAAAGAAGAACAAAGTAGGTGGGATCTCAATACCAGATATCAAGCTGTATTACAAAGCCACTGTTCTCAAAACAGCCTGGTACTGGCACAAGAACAGACATATAGATCAATGGAATAGAATAAAGAACCCAGAATGGACCCAAACCACTATCCCCAATTAATATTTGACAAAGGAGGCATGAACATACAATAGAGTCAAGACAGTTTCTTCAATAAATGGTGTTGGGAAAATTGTACGGATACATGCAAAAAAAAAAATGAAACTAGACCACCAACTTACACCATACACAAAAATATACTCAAAATGGATAAAGGACTTAAATATAAGACGGGAAACCATAAAAATACTAGAGGAATCCACAGGCTGCAAAATCTCAGACATATGCCAAAGGAACTTCTTCACTGATACTGCTCGTAGGGCAATGGAAACTAAAGAGAAAATAAAAAAATGGGACTACATCAAAATAAAAAGCTTTTGCACAGCAAAAGAAATCATCAACAAAACAACAAGAAAGACCACTCTATGGGAGAACATATTTGCAAATGTTATCACTGATAAGGGTTTAATCTCCAACATTTACAGGGAACTCACAACTCAACAAAAGGAAGATAAACAATCCAATCAAGAAATGGGAACGGACCTAAATATAAACTTTTCGAAAGAAGACCGAAGGAAGGCCAAGAGACATATGAAAACATGCTCAAAGTCACTAATTATCCAAGAGATGCAAATCAAAACGACAATGCAGTACCATCTCACACCTGTCAGAATGGCTATCATCAAAAATCAATAAATGACAAATGTTGCAAGGATGCGGAGATAAAGGAACCCTCCCGCACTGCTGGTGGGAATGCAGATTGGTGCAGCCACTGTGGAGAACAGTATGGAGTTTCCTCAAAAAACTAAAAATGGAACTCCCATTTGACCCAGTAATCCCACTTCTAGGAATATATGCCAAGAACCTAGAAACATCAAACAGAAAGGATATATATACCCTATGTTCATAGCAACACAATTTACCATTGCTAAGATTTGGAAACAGCCTAAGTGCCCATCAGCAGATGAGTGGATTAAAAAACTGTGGTACATCTATACAATGGCATACTACGCTGCACTAAAAAAGAAGGAATTCCTACCATTTGCAACAGCATGGATGGAACTGGAGAGCATTATGCTAAGTGAAATAAGCCAGTCAGAGAAAGATAAGTATCACATGATCTCACTCATTTGTGGAATATAATGAACAACATAACCTGATTAAAAAAATAAAGTTCCAAAGACAGAGAACCATTGATCAGACCATCAAACCTCGGAGGGAAGGTAGGGGAGGGTGGGGGTAAAGAGGAGAGATCAACCAAAGAACTTGTATGCATGCATATGGGCCTAACCAATGGACACAGACCACAAGGGGGTGAGGGCATGAGTGGGGGTAATGGAGGGGTAATGGAGGAATAAGAACACATATGTAACACCTTAATCAATAAAGAAATTTTAAAAAAGAAAGAAAGAAAGATCAAACACCATGACCAAGTAGGATTTATCCCGGGGATGCAAGGATGGTACAATATCCACAAATCAATAAATGTGATACATCCCATAAACAAACTGAGAGACAAAAATCACATAATCATATCAATCTATGCAGAAAAAGCATTTGACAAAATCCAACACCCTTTCTTGATAAAAACTCCCAGCAAAGTGGGAATAGAGAGGTCATACCTCAACATAATAAAAGCCTTATATGACAAACCTACAGCCAACATCATACTCAATGGCCAAAAACTAAACTCATTTCCCCTAAGAACAGGAACAAGATAGAGATGCCCACTTTCACCACTCCTGTTTGATATAATACTAGAAGTGCTAGCCATAGCAATCAGATAAGAAGAAGAAATAAAAGGCATCCAAACTGGAAAAGAAGTAAAACTGTCATTATTCACAGATGACATGATATTATACATAGAAAACCCCAAAGACTCTATCAAAACACTACTAGACCTAATAAAGGAATTTGGCAATGTAGCAGGATACAAAATTTACACCCAGAAACTATGACTTTTTTATACATCAATAATGAACTCACAGAAAGAGAAACAAAACAAAACAAAACAAAATCTCATTTATCATTGCACCAAAAAAATTAAGATACCTAGGAATAAACTTAACTAAAGACAGAAAAGACCTGTACTCGGAAAACTACAGGACATAGAAAAAAAGAAATAGAGGAAGACATAAACAAATGGAAGAAGATACCATGTCCATGGATTGGTAGAATCAACATCATCAAAATGTCCATACTACCCAAAGCAATCTACAGATTCAATACAATCCGCATTAAAATACCAACGGCATACTTCAAAGATTTAAACAAACTCTCCAAAAATACATCTGGAATTAAAAAAATATATATACCCTGAATAGCCACAGCAATCCTGAGAAAGAAAAACAAAGTTGGAGGGATCAAAATACCAGATATCAAGCTATATTACCAAGCCACAGTTCTCAAAACTGCCTGGTACTGGCACAAGAACAGACATATAGACCAATGGAACAGAACAGAAAACCCAGAAATCAACCCAAGCCATTATGCTCAATTAATATTTGACAAAGAAGGCAAGAGCATACAATTAAAGTCTCTTTAATAAATGGTGCTGGGAAATTTGGACAGATGCATGCAAAAAAATGAAACTAGATCACCAACTTACACCATCCACACCAAAAAAAACCTTAAAATGGTTAAAGGACTTGAATGTAAGATGGGACCATAAAAACCCTACAAGACTCCATAGGCAGCAAAATAGCAGACATATGTCGTAGCAATATCTTTACAGACACAGCTCGTAGGGCAATGGAGACTAAGGAGAAAATAAACAAATGGGACTACATCAAAATAAAAAGCTTCTGCACAGCAAAAGAAACCATCAACAAAACAACAAGTAAGCCCACTGCATGGGAGAACATATCTGCCAAGGCTATCTCTGATAAGGGTTTAATCTCCAACATTTATAGGGAACTCATACAACTTAACAAAAGGAAGATAAATGATCCAATCAAAAAATGGACAAAGGATCTAAATAAAAACTTTCGAAAGAGGACATACAGAAGGCCCAGAGACATATGAAAACATGCTCAAAGTCACTAATTACCCAAGAGATGCATATCAAAATGACAATGAGGTACCATCTCACACCTGTCAGAATGGCTATTATCAACAAACGACAAGTGCTGGAGAGGATGTGGAGAAAAAGGAACCCTCATGCACTGCTGATGGGAATGCAGACTGGTGCAGCCACTGTGGAGAACAGTATGGAGTTTCCTCAAAAACTAAAAATGGAACTCCCATTTGACCCAGTGATCCCACTTCTAGGAATATATCCCAAGAATCCAGAAACACCAATCAGAAAGGATATTTGCACCTCTATGTTCACAGCAACACAATTTACCATAGCTAAGATTTGGAAACAGCCTAAGTGCCCATCAGCAGATGAGTGGATTAAAAAACCGTGGTACATCTACACAATGGAATACTATGCTGCACTAAAAAAGAAGGAATTCCTACCATTTGCAACAGCCTGGATGGAACTGGAGAGCATTATGCTAAGCGAAATAACCCTGTCGGAGAAAGATAAATATCACATGATCTCACTCATATGTGGGATATAATGATCAACATAATTTGATGAACAAGAATAGATACAGACACAAATAGTAGGAGTGGGGGTGGTTAGAGAGCAACCAAAGGACTTGTATGCATGCATATTAGCATAACCAATGGACACAGACACTGGGGTGGTGGGGGCTTGCCCTGGGGTGGGGATGGCTGGGGGTGGGGGATCAATTGGGGAAAAGGGAGACATATATAAAACTTTAGATGATAAAAAAAAGAAAGAGAAGAAATATATACATTGCTTTTAGGTGTTTTATTTAAGATACCATGACAGCCAAGTGCTTTGCTCCTCATCCCCACCCAAGTCACAACCACATGTGAAACCACTGGTCTTGACTTAATAGTTAGTTTTATTTAAACAAAAGTGCAAAACATACCTATCTGATTGCAGACTTACAATATTACATTACAATTGAGAGAAGAGAATCAAAGAGGAAATTTATTAGCTCTAAAATTTATTAGCTGTGTAATGTGATGTACATCATAGACCCCTCACTGTAAAAGTTTATCTGTATATAGTGATCCAACAATAGGTATTTTACCCTTGGAGTGCAATCCAGCTATTCTTATGGGGCCTAGAGATTATTTAGGATGCCAGGTTTGTCATTATGTCTGACCAAATCTTTCCAATGCCAAATTGCCTCTATCACAATAGTTTCCACTTTCAGCTGTTAAGGGCTCAACAGAGGTTCCCAAAACTAATTGTATGCCTGGATCAAAACTATTATAAAATTAAAAGTTGCATGGGAAATTAGAGAAGTCAGAAGTGAGTCTCTTAGTAAGGTCTTCTCATTAGAAATTGTGTTGGAGATAATGGACTACCAGAGAGAAGAACCACTGTATCTATTTTCTTTTTTTTTTTTTTTTTTTTTTTAATTTTATTTTATTTTTATTGTTTTAAGTATTACAAATAGTAGTACATATGTCTCCTTTTTTTTCCCCCTTTGATCTCCCCCTGACCTCCCCTACCCCCCAGGACATGCCTTCACCTGCCCACCCTCCCCCCCCACCCCAGTGTCTTATATCCATTGGTTGTGCTTATATGCATGCGTACAAGTCCTTCGGTTGGTCTCTTACAGCCCTCCTCGCCCAACCACCCCTGTCTTCCCAATGTAGTTTGACAGTCTGTTCAATGCTTCTTTGCCTATGTATCTTTTTCCCACCATTTCTTTCCTTTAAAAAGTTTTGCCTTTGCAGACTGGAAATAAACATATAATAACAAAACAAGACAAAACAAAAAAATGTTTGAGTCCCAATTTCAATGTCCAACAGTTCCTTATGTGTACATGTCAGCAGTGATATCTGGATGGTGGGCACATGGTGGCAATGCAGGTCCGACCCTCTCTGGTTTGGTCCTAGGCAACCTGCAGCGGTGCACAGCTGCTGACTGCTCCCATGGCAAGGCGTTGTCAGCGTCTTCCATCTCTGGACTGTTTTTGCCTCTTGTCTTCGTGGTTGGAGCACTCCTGTCAATTCCTCTCTGTTGCAGGAATCCATCTGGTCTTGGGGTTGTTTTCTGAAAATATACAAATATATTCTCGACCACTGTATCTATTTTCCATAGCCACTTTTGGACTTAAGGATGGAATCAGATTACATCCCAAAGACCCATTCAAGTAGGTATGTAATGGAAGTACTATCTAGGCTTACAAACCAGAAAACTTTGAAGAGCATGACCACAAAAAAGTGAACTTTTAAAATAGGTCTGGACCAGAGGAGAGCATCTATCGGACCCTCCTGTTAGATCAAATTGGCGAAGGGATCCCTGAAATAGACCCTGTGGATTAAGAAATCACTCAAGTTTGAAGTGTACCTCCTTTTTGTATCAGTAGGGATAATCTTGGCTACAAGAAACAGCTCACTTAAACAGTTAAGGAAATTTATTAGCTCTAAAAGTTGTGATCAGATAGCATTTGATCAGAGTTCTGGCTCACATCTCTTTGATTCTCTTCTCTCTTCATGTGTCTGTTTCAAGTTGGCTGCAATAGTTTCAGGACTAACATTATAAACGTGTCCAGAGGAAGAGACGGTATCCAAGTGCCTGGTGGCACATTCTTAAAACCAAAGAAAATACTATACCCAAAATCCCTGGCAACCGTCTATCACTGTGACACATGATTATTCCAGAATCCATCACTGTGACAGCGGGGATGGAATCACCCTACCATTAATCAGGAACCCCTTGGAGCCCATGAGTTATGTTAGCAAAGGTTGGATTCCTAGATTAAAGTGGAATTTGGATTTCTAGACTATTAGGGAAGGGGAGAAAAATGAATACTGGGAAAAACTAACAATATCCTCAGTATTTCATGTGGCAACTTTGTGCTCTCTGGTCTTTCCACCTTCTCAGTGCACATTCCTGGACTCCAACAGCATAACAATAGCCAGAGCAACACACCAGAGGAATATTGGGTTCTGGTGTGAGTTTTAGCCAAGGCTGTGGGTTTGCCCTATGTAATTTATACAGAATGGAAAACCACTGACCCACTTCATTTCCTCTAGTGATGTGCCCAATTGTCAGTTCTATTATGACAGAAACCTTTAAAAACTCTATAATCAATTCTTTAAAATTGCAAATACTGAGTGATACCAATAATAAAGTCATATCTTTACAACACCTATCTTCATTCTTCATTGTCACTAAACTGGAAATTTCAGCTATTCAATATGAAGATCATTTCAAGCCTTGATAAGATTTTTCCATTTTCTCTCCTTTTTAATGCTTTTAAATTGTAATAAAGCTTTTAAGACTGAGTTCCCAATAGTTTCATTTGTCTATCTTTCAACTATAATGAATACAAATGGATAGAGAGGAAAAGAAATCCAGGATTTGGTCTAATCCTATAATCTTTCTCATTTGCTTGTGAAAGGTTGAATAATTCCAGATGAATACCTTGTAATGCCAGTGTTTTCTCATACCAATGATTTATTTTCTCACTGACACTAAAGAAATATTCAATATAATGTACATATATAAACTACAAAATGATAATAACCCACATTTGAAAAGCCCTAAGTAGCCAGAGTAATCAGAAGTAATGTGTAAGTCTGAATGCAAATACACATTACTAAATACAGGAACACTACTGTAGAAAAGAGACCAAAGACATTATTAAATAAGACAAAAACTAAGTGCATTTTCTGCCCCATAAAATAAGACCTCATCTTGCTTTTCTTTCTAACCATATTTGTCCAAATACTATAGTTGATATATCCCTATTGTAATAAACTGTGACATTAAATTCTTTTGTTGGAATCCACTCCAAAAATTTCATTTTACTTCTTTGCCATTTATCCAGTCATTTGTCAGTCTAGTTGTGTATGTGGGGGGAAAATTGACTTCTAGCTTGCTCATAAATCTCTGGAGAATTGATGCTTTCTACATAATTTTTATTATTCCCCCAGTCAAAACAACATCAAATCCCAAGTATTCTAGACTCAGCAAAACAGAGAATAAAAATCAGTTCAGTTTTCCTTGGTTTGGTGGTATATTGTGGTAAAATGCATATGTAGGATAATACAACTAATAAGTGATTATGATATACTAATCCTATATAATAAAAGCCTAATATGCAAATCGACCAAATGGCAGAATGACTGGTGAAACGACTGGTTGCTATGACACACACTGACCACCAGTGGTCAGATGCTCAATTCAGGAGCTGCCCCCAGCCTGGCCAAGGCGGGTGACAGTGGGGGGCCCCCTGATCGCCCTGCCAGTTGCCCCACAGAGGGAGGTGACCAGCAGTGGCCACATGAGGCAGGCCTGGCAAACAGGCAGCGCCATGCTGGCCAAGGCAGGTGCCATAGGGGCCACCCGATTGCCCTGCCAATCACCCCACAGATTGGCCCTGATCGCCAGCCAGGCCTAGAACCCTATCCTTGCATGAATTTTGTGCACCAGGCCTCTAATATGATATAGATGATGATCAGTAATGATCTTATAATCCAAACTGAGCTCTTTCTACTGTATGAGAAAAATTCCAAAAAAGACAAACCATTACAGTGACAGAGTAGATAAAAGATGGGAAGGAAAATTTCTGAGTTAGAAGTGGTAGATACATAGTGCTCAAAAGAAACAATAGGCCCAAAACATAGTCATTTATGCTAAGCCCCACATCAGCAAACCAAGACTTAATACCTACTTTAATTAAATTTCCTGGCCAACACTGATAAAGGAATCCACCTGAAAATCCCTGCCATTCTGACTCCTAAAAGAAAGTGATCTTGCTTGAAACAATTGCTAATAGCTTTCTTGTCCCACACCATTCTTCCTATAAAGGCCTTCCATCTCATATAACTTCTTGGAACTCTTTTCTATTTGCTAAATAAGATACTGCTCAATTCATGAATTATTGAATAAAGCCAATTAGATCTTAAAATTTACTCATGGAATTGCCAGAAAAGGAGCTAAGTGAAATGGAGGCATGCAATATGTCAGAAAAAGAATTCAGAATAAGGGTCATACAGTTCATAAACTGGGTGAATGAAAAAAATCAAAAACTTATGTAAGAATCAAGAAGAAATAAAGAGTAATATAGCTGCAATAAAAAAAAAAAGTCTATGGAAAGTTTTAACAGTAGAATAGGAGAAGCAGAGGACCGAATTAGTGAATTAGAAGACAGGGGAGCAAAACACACCCAAACTGAACAGCAATTGGGAAAAAAAATTACAAGACAGGAGGAGAACCTAAGGGAGCTTTGGGACAACAAGAAGTGAAGCAACACAGAGATAATATAGGTGCTATAATGACAAGAAGAAGAATAAGGTTCAGAAAACCTATTTGAAGAAATAATGTCAGAAAACTTCCTTGAGGAATCAAAGATGGCTGCCAACGGGAAGGCAGACTGCAACTTAGTGTGTGAGAGAGAAAACAAAGGGAGAGTGTGTGGTCGCTTGGGGAGTATTTGTTGGTGAATTGAGAGACAGCTATACTCCAGGAGACTGTGGGGGACTGTCGGAGGGGCTCCGCTGACCGGGAAGCCCCCACTGCTGCTGAGCTCCCTCCCAGAGGGATTGGCTCAGGTGCGGAGACTGTCATCTTGAAGGAAAAAGAGGATGTTATCAGGAGACAGAAAAGCCCAGGGAATCTAAAACTATGGCACCCACCGAACAGCTGCGAACCTGAGCACACTGGTTCCCAAGTGGCGCAAGCACGCGGATTCAAAGGAGCTCTACACTACACCATGGAAAGGTCAGATTTCGCCTGGGAGAAGGTCAGATTTCGCCTGAGGTCTGTGGTCCCGGCAGGAGAGAGAAATGTGCACCTGAGAGCTGGAGACCTGGGGAAGTCTGCGCCGAGAAAAAGCTGTGGCCATTGGAGCTGGAGTGATCCCTGAATGTGGAAGGGGGTCTTCAGAGCTGCTAACAGAAGAGAATTATAAAAAGCAACCCATTTTGATGTGGGCGCAAAAGGACAGCCTAAAAATTTTAACAGTGTGCTGACTACTAAGATTCAAGGGGGAAAAAGACTGCACAGACTTACGCACACACCCAGAGTTCGCACACTTAACTCTGGTTTTTTTTTCCCCCTCTTTAAATCCTTGCTTCTGATTACTAAGCCCAATACATAGGATCACCCAATTGGGGACACTCTAAGAGACTGCAGGGGAAAGTTGTTTTTCTGGAACCTGGGGATCAGAGCGGGGAATACCATCAGAGAACCAGCTCTGGGGCAACCCACTCCCCCGAACCACTATTAAGTAATACAGGGAAAACAAATCTAAACACCAGCTAGAGAGGACCTATAGAGCCGTAGGTCAATCCAGAAACACTGTCACCCAGGGGGTTGAATCACAAATTGACTCTTGTGAAAACATAAATAAACTGCCTGCTTAAAAATCAGAACTGGCTTACGACACTAAGGAGCAGTGGAACTCAGGGAACATCAATACTGTCCTGACTAGGAAACAGCCATGCCAAAAAGAACAGTAGAGGAAGTAAATGACCTTCACAACTGCACATTTTTATTTTTATTTTTTTCATCTTTTACTTAAGAAACTAATTTTTTTTCTTTTTTCCTCACTTGATTTTACCTTTTTAATTATTACATTTTTATTTTCAATCCATATTATTACTACTATTATTTTCCTTTTTTTAAAAAAAAAGTGTTATTTTATTTTCTCTTTATTTTACATTGGGATTAGTATTCTACATTTTCTTTTCATCTTTCCTTTAGCATCATTTTACTCTATCTCAAATTTAGCTTTACAGCATCACTCTCTTCCTCACTTTTCCCCTTTTGTTGTCCTGTTTCTTTTACCCTATTCCTCCTTTAGATGTTCCCTATTCCTTCTTTTTACCCCCTGTTAAAATTTCACCCTATTTATATATCTAATATCCAATCCTCTGCTCCAAGACCACACACACCTCTCTCTTATCTGTCTTCACTATCCAAATAATTGTTTTTCTTTCTGTCCTTTTGTTGTTGTTTGCTTGAATGTTGATTATATTGAATTTTTATACTTGTTTGTGACATTGTTTTGCTTACACTTTTTTTGTTTGTTTTATGCTTCTGTTTACCCTCCCCTCACTTGATATTAGTTGTTGTTTATAGCTTGCATTCATCTCCAGGTACTTGCTTCTGGCATGTTTTGGGATTAGTGACGCCCCATATATAGAGTTTTTTCCCCTCTTCATTTTTATTCTCTCTCTTTTTCCTCTTATTTTTTTTCTCATTTTCCCAATTTCATTTTTGCACTTCTTTTTTTCACTCTTCTTCTTTCTTTCTTATCCTCTAATTAGCCTTTCTCTAGTGGCCACCTTTATTGGAGTTATTAATATCGTGAATACATTTCTGTTCAGTACCTTGTGTGTGGTGCCTTGTTGTGTTGTATTATGTGCCTTCAAATCAATGCAGAAGAGAGAACTACATAACCAGATATCCAGAGAAGAGAGAACATAGGGAGACAAAGAAATAGCCCGCATATAAAAGAAAAGAAGGCATCACCAAAAAAGGAAGTAAACAAAATGGAGGCAAGCAACCTGTCAGAGACAGAATTCAGAGAAAAGGTCATAAGGTGGATGAAAAGAATAGAAGGCAAATTCAACAATATGTGTAAGAACCAAGAGGAAATGAAGAAGAATCAAGAAAAAATGAAAAATGACATCGCTGCTGTAATGAACTCAATAGAAAGCATCAAGAGTAGACTGGAAGAAGCAGAGGATCACATCAGTGAGCTAGAAGATAGGGTAGGAAAAAATACCCAAATAGAGCAGCTTCTAGAAAAAAATTAAAAAGCAGGAGAAGAGCCTAAGGGAACTTTGGGACAAGGTGAAACAAAACAACATCCACATAAGAGGGGTGCCAGAAGGAGAGGGAACGAGCAAGGAATAGAAAACCTGTTTGAAGAAATAATGACAGAAAACTTCCCTTATATGGGGGGAGGGTGGAAATCCCACACAAATGCAAGAAGCTCCGAGAGTCCCAAACTAAATGAACCAAAAAAGACTGACACCAAGGCACATTATAATTAAATTGGCAAATACCGACGACAAAGTAAGAATCTTAAAAGTGGCCAGAGAGAGACAGAAAGTTACCTACAAAGGATCCCCCATCAGAATAGCGACTGATTTCTCAATAGAAACACATCAGGCCAGAAGGGAATAGAATGAAATATACAAAGTCATGCAAAGGAAGGGTCTGAATCCAAGAATACTGTAACCAGCAAGGCTATCAATCAAAATTGAATGTGAAATCAGGAGCTTCGCAGACAAAAAAGCACTAAGGGAACTTATTACCACCAAATCAGCAATGCAAGAAATGCTAAAGGATCTGCTGTAAAAAAAGAAAAAAAAAAGAAATAGGAAGTGAAAAAGGAACACAGGGGTAAAGAATAAAAATGGCAACAAATAAGTACCTACCAATAATAACTTTAAATGTAAATGGATTAAATGCACCAATCAAAATACATAGGGTAACGGGTTCGATAAGAAAACACGACCCATATGTCTGCTGTCTACAAGAAACCTACCTCAGAAAAAAAGACGCACACAGACTGAGGGTGAAGGGATGGAAAAAGGTTTTTCAGGCGAATGGAAATGAAAAAAAAAAAAACTGGGGTAGCAATACTTATATCTAACAATTTAGATCTCAAAGTGAAGGACATAACAAGAGATAAGGAAGGCCACTTCATAATATTAAAGGGAGCAATCCAACAAGAAGAAATAACTCTGGTAAACATATATGCACAAACAGGAGCACCCAAATACATAAAAAATGTCCTGGAAGATGTCAAGGGAGAGAGTGACAGCAATACAATCACAGTAGGAGACTTTAATACCCCACTATCACCATTGGACATTCCTCTAAACAAAAAATGAGCAAAGAAACATCAATCCTAAATGACTCACTAGACCAGCTGGAATTAATTGACATCTTCAGAACATTTCACCCCAAAGTCACAGAATATACATTCTTCTCAAGTGCACATGGGTCTTTTCCAAACATAGACCATATATTGGGACACAGGCAAAGTCTCTTCAAATTCAAGAAGACAGAAATCCTATCAAGCATCTTCTCAGATCACAGTGGCATAAAACTGGAAAACAACTACAATAAAAACAATCAAAAAAATTAAACACATGGAGACTAAACAGCATGCTATTAAACAATGACTGGGTTACCAGAGAGATCAAAGAAGAAATGAAAAGCATCATGGCAACAAATGACAAAGAAAACACAACAATCCAAAATCTATGGGACACAGTGAAAGCTGTCTTCAGAGAGAAGTTCATAGCTCTACAAGCCTACTGAAAAAAAAAAAAAAAAAAACAAGAAAAAATGGTAATAAATTACCTAACCCTACAACTCAAAGAGTTAGAAAGAGACCAATAAGAAAAGCCCAGTGTAGGCAGAAGGAAGGAAATAATAAATATCAGAGTGGAGATAAATGACATAGAGACCAAAAAAAACAACACAAAAGATCAACAAAACCAAGAGCTGGTTCTTTGAAAGGATAAACAAGATTGGTGTTTATCCTTGGCTCACCAACAAGAAAAGAGAGAAGACCCAAATAAACAAAATCAGAAATGAAAGAGGAGAAATAACAGCAGACCCCACCAAAATACAAAGGATTGTTAAAAAATACTACGAACAACTCTATTCCAACAAACTGGACAACCTGGAGGAATGGACATATTCCTGGAAAAATACAACCTTCCAAAACTCAATCAGGAAGAATCTAAACATCTCAACAGACCAATAACTATGGAAGAAATTGAAGCAGTCATCAAAAAGCTTCCAGCAAACAAAAGCCCGGGGCCAGACGGCTTCACAGGGGAGTTTTACCAAACATTCAAGGAAGAAATAAAACCTATCCTCCTCAGACTATTCCAAACAATTCAAGAGGAAGGAACACTTCCAAGCTCCTTCTATGAAGCCAGAATCACCCTAATACCAAAACCAGATAAAGACAACACAATGAAACAGAATTACAGGCCAATATCCCTCATGAACATAGATGCCAAAATCCTCAACACAATTCTAGCAATCGGATCCAGCAGTACATCAGAAAGATCATACACCATGACCAAGCAGGATTTATCCCAGGGATACAAGGCTGGTACATTATCCACAAATCAATAAACATGATACATCACATAAACAAATTGAGAGATAAAAATCACATAGTCATATCAATTGATGCAGAAAAAGCATTTGACAAAATCCAACACCCTTTCTTGATAAAAACTCTCAACAAGGTGGGAATAGGAGGATCATACCTCAACATAATAAAAGCTATAAATGATAAACCCACAGCTAACATCATACTCAATGGGCAAAAACTAAAATCATTTCCCCTAAGAGCAGGAACGAGGCAGGGATGCCCACTCTCACCACTCCTGCTCGACATAGTACTGGAAGTATTAGCCATTGCAATTAGACAAGAAGAAGAAATAAAAGGCATCCAAATTGGAAAAGAAGAAGTAAAGCTGTCCTTATTTGCAGATGACATGATATTGTACATAAAACACCCAAAGAATCCATCAAAAACTAATAGACTCAATAAATGAATTCAGCAATGTAGCAGGATACAAAATTAATGCCAAGAAATCTGTGGCATTTCTATACACCAATAATGAACTTACAGAAAGAGAGACTAAAAAAGCAATCCCATTTACCATCGCACCAAAAAGATTAAGATACCTAGGAATAAAGTTAACTAAGGAGGTAAAAGACATATACGCAGAAAACTACAGGACACTGAAAAAAGAGATAGAGGAGGAGAATCCAAGATGGCGGCGTAGGTAAACATCTAAACTGCTGCTCCTACAACAATTTAAACTGCAACTAAAAGACAAAACGTCTATCACCCAGAACCACGGGAAAGCTGGCTGAGTGGAAGTTCTACAACTAGAAGGAAAGAAAGAAGAGGATTGAGACGTGCACGAGCGCTGAAAAGTTGAGGTACGGAGGCGCGTGATCTGGGCTGGCTGCGGGCGACTGGGTGCGTTGCTTTTTTCAACCCCAACGGAGACAAGCCCCCGATTACTCTGAAACCCTGTCTCTGGGGAGACGCGGGGGACCCAAACTCCTACGGGGAGAAGCTGGACTGTCTGCCAGAGAGGGTGGCTTGCTTGCAGAGCTGTGCGCAGGAATAATTATTTACAGAACTGGGGCACGGGACTCGCGGATGCCGTGGAGACTCAGAGCCGGCTAACTAGCAGCCATTGCTGTTTGCCACGCCCTAACCTAGTGACACCCTGAGGCCCCGCCCTACAAACCCACCCAAGCTCCAAGCAGCTCAATTAGCATAAGAAAGGCCTGCCCTATCACAGCTTAACCTAGCAAACTTGCAGCCTGGGTCAGACAGCTCCAAAACCTCCAAACCCCAAGCAAAGAGGAGAAAACTGCAGCTCTCACTGTAGCTCCTGCTGAGTGGCCTCAGACAGTAGCTGACCTGCACCCCATTGGAGATCCAGAAACCAGTGTACCTAGTGGTCAGTGTGAGACACCAGATTTCAACTCCTCACATCCATAAGTGACACATTCAAGAGGCAGACTCAGTGAGCACCAAAGCCTCACTGAAACAAGTCCTGCCCCATAAGCGTGTCTTCAGCGCAGCAGTTCTTCCATTATAGACACAGGGAGTGCTCACAGCTAATTGGCCTGGAGGTCAATTCCTCCCAGCGTAACAGCAGCAATTAAGGCTTAACTGCACCAAGACTTTGCACTCAGCCCACAAAGGGGTGTACCAAGAGCGTCCACATCAGGAGATTGGGGAGGCTGAGCTACTGCCCCCTATAGGTCACCTACCACACAAAGCCACTCCATCAACACAGGGAAGCAGCCAAAATGCAGAAACAAAGAAACAAGTCACGAATGAAAGAAACGGAGGAAAGCAAACTACTGGATGACATAGAGTTCAGAACCACATGTATAAGGTTACTCAAGAATCTTCTAAAAACCGCTGAGAAACTTGATAACACTTCTGAGGAGCTTAGTGAGACCTTCAAGGACCTTAATGAGAATGCCAAAAAAATGGAAAAGGACCAGTCAGAAATGAAGCATACACTGTCTAAAATAAATATACAGAAACTCAACTGTGGATCAACGTACCCCAAGAATCAAACCAAAGATCTGAAATATGTGGAAACAAAAAACATCCAACCAGAAAAACAAAAAGAAAAAAAGAATCCAAAAATATGAAGATAATGTAAGGAGCCTCTGGGACAACTTCAAGCGAACCAACATCCAAATTTTTGGGGTGCCAGAAGAAGGGAGAGAGCAAAATATTGAAAACCTATTAGAAGAAATAATGACAGAAAACTTTCCCTACCTGGTGAAAGAAATAGACTTACAAGTTCAGGAAGCGCACAGAACCCCATACAAGAGGAATCCAAAGAGGACCACACCAAGACACATCATAATTAAAATGCCAAGGGCAAAAGACAAAGAGAGAATATTAAAAGCAGCAAGAGAAAAACAGTTAATTACCTACAAGGGAGTACCCATACGACTGTCAGCTGATTTCTCAACAGAAACTATGCAGGCCAGAAGAGAGTGGCAAGAAATATTCAAAGTGATGAACAGCAAGAACCTACAACCAAGATTAGTCTACCCAGCAAAGCTATCATTCAGAGTTGAAGGTCAGATAAAGAGCTTCACAGACAAGAGAAAGCTAAAGGAGTTCATCACCACCAAACCAGGATTACATGAAATGCTGAAGGGTATCCGTTAAGAAGAGGAAGAAGAAGAAAAAGATAAAGACAAAAATTATGAACAACAAAATGACATCAAACACATACCTACAAGTGAATCTAAAAATCAAGTGAATGAAAAATCTGAAGAACAGAATGGACTGGTGAATATAATAGAATCAGGGACATAGAAAGGGAGTGGACTGACGATTCTCAGGGGAAGCAGGTGTGAAGGGTGCAGGAAGAGATTGGACAAAAATCTTACTCCTATGGATGAAGACAGTGGCGGGGGGTAAGGGCATGGGGTGGGGTGGGGAATCAAGTGGAGGGGAGCTATGGGGAAAAATAAAAGAGGAACACCTGTAATAATCTGAACAATAAAGATTTATTAAAAAAAAAAAAAGAAAGAAAAAAAGAGATAGAGGAAGACGTAACCAGATGGAAGAACATACCATGTTCATGGATTGGTAGAATTAACATCATTAAAATGTCCATAATACCCAACGCAACCTATAGATGCAATGCACTCCCCATTAAAATACCAAAGGCATATTTCACAGACCTAGAAAGAACTCTCCAAAAATTCATCTGGAATAAAAGAGACCCTGACAGCCACAGCAATCCTGAGAAAGAAGACCAGAGTAGGTGGGATCTCAGTACCAGATTTCAAGCTGTATTACAAGGCCACTGTTCTCAAAACAGCTTGGTACTGGCACAAGAACAGACATATAGACCAATGGAATAGAATAGAGAACCCAGATATGGACCCTAACCACTATGCTCAATTAATATTTGACAAAGGAGGCATGAACATACAATGGAGTCAAGACAGTTTCTTCAATAAATGGTGTTGGGAAAATTGGACAGATACATGCAAAAAAATGAAACTAGATCAACCAATTACACCATACACAAAAATAAACTCAAAATGGATAAAGGACCTAAACATTATACAGAAACCATAAAAATACTAGAGGAATCCACAGGCAGAGAAATCTCAGACATATGCCGAAGCAATTTCTTCACCGATACTGCTTCTAGGGCAATGGAAGCTCAAGAGAAAATAAACAAATGGGACTACATCAAAATAAAAAGGTTTTTCGCAGCAAAAGAAACCATCAACAAAACAACAAGAAAGCCCACTGCATGGGAGAACATATTTGCAAATGTTATCATTGATAAAGGCTTAATCTCCAACATCTACAGGGAACTTATACAACTTAATAAAAGGAAGATAAATGATCCAATAAAAAATAGGCAATGAATTGAATCTTTTCAAAAGAAGACAGAAGGAAGGTCAAGAGACATATGAAAACATGCTCAAAGTCACTAATTATCAGAGAGATGCAAATCAAAACAACAATGTGGTACCATCTCACACTTGTCAGAATGGCAATCATCAACAAAGCAACAAACGACAAGTGCTGTCGAGGATGCGGAGAAAAAGGAACCCTCCTGCACTGCTGGTGGGAATGCAAACTGGTGCAGCCACTGTTGAGAACAGTATGGAGTTTCCTCAAAAAGCTAAAAATGGAGCTCCCATTTGACCCAGTAATCCCACTTCTAGGTTTAAATCTCAAGAAACTAGGAACACCAATCAGAAAGGATATATGCACCCCTATGTTCATAGCAGCACAATTCACCATAGCTAAGATTTGGAAACAGCCTAGGTGCCCATCAGCAGATGAGTGGATTAGAAAATTATTGTACATCTACACAATGGAATACTATGTGTAGTATTCCATTGTGTAGATGTACACTATAAAAGAGAAGGAATTCTTACCATTTGCAGCAACATGCATGGACCTGGAGAGCATTATGTTAAGTGAAATAAGCCAGGCAATGAAAGAAAAATACCACATGATCTCACTCATTTATGGGAAATAAAGAACATTATAACCCAATGAACAAAAAGATAGATACAGAGGCAGTAAAGCATCGAACAGACTATCAAATTACAGTGGGAATGCTGGGGAGTGGGGGAAGAGGTCAACTAAAGGACTTGTATGCATGCATATAAGCACAACCAAAGGACACAAGACACTGGGGGGGGGGGAGGATGAGGGCATGCGACAAGGGTAGGGGAGGCTGGGGAAGGTCAATGGGGAAAAAAAAGGAGATACATGTACTACTATATGTAATATTTCAAACAGCAAAAAAAAAAAAAAACTTCCCTGATGTGGGGAAGAAAAAGGTCACACAAGCACAGAGTCCCAAACAAGATGAACCTAAAAAAACCCACACCAAGACTAGTCGTAATTAGGATGGCCAATGTTCAGGACAAAGAGAGAATCTTAAAGGCAGAAGAGAGAGACAGAAAGTTATGTACAAGAATACGAGTTCACCACATTGCGCTCTCAGTTGTGAGTGCCCATGTTGGGCTGCCAGTTGCAAGTGTCCCCCCCCCCCCCCAACCCACATGGTTCAGGGTTCAGGTTCAGGGTTTGGGCTCTGGAGGAGCCCGCACTCAAATGAAAGAGACTAGAAAATATTAATTTGGAAATATTGGGGGCCAGGTGGGAGCCCAACTCAAGGGGAAGAACTTCATCCCACTCTGGCCTTGCTATCCCTTTTAATAAGACTACTAGTGACCCGGTGCACGAAATTCATGCACATTAAAAGGGGATTAATTAGAGGAAATAATTTAATATTGCTATTTGCCCTTTCTCTATAATAGAAGTGTCAGAGATGAAAGAAAATTAGTAAAATGTATATGAAAACCTTCCTCCTGTCAGAGTCTGGGGTGCACACTGGGACCCAAGTCCCCGCCCACCCACATGCACCTCAAAGTCACGTGAGACCCAGACCCAGCCAGGCCCCCCCCCCATTGGACTAGATCCAAACCCAGCCAGTACCATCCTTGTCAAGCCCTGCTAGGCAGGGGGCATAGCCTCAGGTCCCCTGGCCCGGTACCAGGTTGGGGGGCATGGCCTGAGGTCCCCCAGCCCAGACTGGGGCAGGGGGTGTGCCTTGAGGTCCTCCGTCAAGCCCTGCCAGGTGGGGGAAATGGCCTGACATCCCCTGTCAAGCCCCGCTGGGTGGGGGGCATGGCATAAGGACCCCGTCAAGCCCCGCTAGGTGAGGGAGCACAGCCTCAGGTCCCCTGGCCCAAAACCAAAAGGGGGGTGCAGCCTCAGGTCCCCTGTCAAGGCCCACTGACAGGGGGGCGCAGCCTCAGGTCCCCTGTCAATCCCCACCAATAGGGAGGCACAGCCTCAGGTCCCCCATCAAGCCCTGCCAGGCAGAGGCGCAGCCTGAGTTCTCCCGACCCAGCACTGAGGGTGAACCTTGAGGTCCCCCATCAAGCCCCGCAGGGTGGGGAGTGCGTCCTGAGGTCCCCTGGCCTGGCGCTGGGGCAGGGGGCGTAGTCTGAGGTCCCCTAGCCCAGCACCAGGACGGGAAGAACACCTTAAGGTGCCCTGCCAGGTGGGGGGCATGGCCTGAGGTCCCCTGTCAAGCCCCATGGGGGCTGGGGAGGGCATAGCCTCAGGTCCCTGCTGATTGCTCATTAAGGTTCTTTATGTGAACTTGGCCTCAGCTGTGGGTACATCCATCTTTGTGATGAAGTGATAGTCAATTTGCATATTCCCTCTTCATTAGATAGGATGGGATACACCCATAGCCTTTAGGCAGGCAATTCCAATAATAGCCAATCAGCAAGAATTTACATAAAACTAAAAGGTGGAAGTTGCTTTAGCTACCATTGTCTCAACTAAACTGTAGGTAGTTGGCTCTGACCTTTCAGAGCTTCAAGGTTGACCAGACTTTCGGGCTCTTTATCCACACCTCTCTGCTAGTGAGAACAATGGGCAGCTTCCAACACAAGGGATCTCCCATTAGATTATCAAATGATTTCTCAACAGAAACATATCAGGCCAGAAAGGAATGGAAGGAAATAGACAAAGTGATGCAAAGCAAGGGACTGAATCCAATAATAGTCTATCCAGCAAGGATATCATTCAAAATTGAAGGGGAAATAAGGAGCTTCACAGACAAAAAAAAAAAAAAAGGCAAAGGGAGCTTATCACCACCAAGCCAGCAATGCAAGAAATGCTAAAGGGAATGCTGTAAAAAGAAGAAATAAAAGGGAAGAAGGAACACAGGCACAAAAAATAAAAATGGCTACAAACAAGTACCTATCAATAATAACTTTAAACATAAATGCTCCAATCAACACATCAAGTGGCTGAATGGATAAGAAAACATGACCCAAATATATGCTGTCTAAAGAGACCCACCACAGAACAAGGGACTCACACAGACTGAAAGTGAAGGGATGGAAAAATATCTTCCATACAAATGGAAATGAAGAAAAGGCTGGGGTAGCAATACTTGTATCTGACAAAATAGACCTCAAAGTGAAGGTCATAACAAGAGTTAAGGAAAGCCACTTCATAATATTAAAGGGATCGATACATCAAGAGGATATAACCCTGGTAAACATATATGCACCCAATCAGTGCAGGAGCACCCAAATACATAAAAAAAACTCCCGGAAGATATCAAGGGAGAGATCCACAACAAAAGAATCATAGTAGAAGACTTTATTTTTTTCTATATAGTTTTTTTTCTTCTCATTTTTTTATTTTTTTATTGATTAAGGTGTTACATATGTGTCCTTATTCCGCCATTATCCCGCATCCTCCCCCACTAATGCCCTCACCACCCTGTTGTCTGTGTCCATTGATTAAGCTTATATGCATGCATACAAGTCCTTTGGTTGATCTCTTCCCCTTACCCCCACCCTGCCTACCTTCCCTCTGAAATTTGATGGTCTGATAAATGTTTCTTTGGCCCTGGATCTGTTTTTGTTCATCACTTTCTGTTGTTCATTATATTCCATAAATGAGTGAGATCATGTGGTATTTTACTTTCTCTCACTGGCTTATTTCGCTTAGCATAATGCTCTCCAGTTCCATCCATACTGTTGCAAATGGCAAGAATTTTTTACCGCAGCGTAGTATTCCATTGTGTAGTTGTACCACAGTTTTGTAATCCACTCATCTACTGATGGGCACTTAGGCTGTTTCCAAATCTTAGCTATGGTGAATTCTACTGCTATGAACATAGGGGTGCATATGTCCTTTCTAATTGGTGTTTCTAGTCTCTTGGGATATATTCCTAGAAGTGGGATTATTGGGTCATATGCAAGTTCCATTTTTAGTTTTTTGAGGAAACTCCATACTGTTCTCCACAGTGGCTGCACCAATCTGCATTCCCACCAGCAGTGCATGAGAGTTCCTTTTGATACGCCTCCTCACAAGCACTTGTCATTTGTTGATGATAGCCATTCTGACAGGTATGATATGGCACTGCATTGTCATTTGGATTTGCATCTCTTGGATGATTAGTGACTTTGAGCATGTTTTCATATGTCTCTTGACCTTTCTTCTGTCTTCTTTTGAAAAGTAACTATTTAGGTCCGTTGTCCATTTTTTGATTGGGTTGTTTATCTTCCTTTTATTAAGTTGTATAAGTTCCCTGTAAATGTTGGAGATTAAACCCTTATTGGTAATAACATTGGCAAATATGTTCTCCCATAGAGTGGGCTTTCTTGTTGTTTTGTTGATGGTTTCTTTTGCTGCGAAAAACCTTTTTATTTTGATGTAGTCTCATTTGTTTATTTTCTCTTTAGTTTCCATTGCCCTAGAAGCGGTATCGGTGAAGAAATTGCTTCGGCATATGTCTGAGATTTCTCTGCCTGTGGATTCCTCTAGTATTTTTATGGTTTCTGTATAATGTTTAGGTCCTTTATCCATTTTGAGTTTATTTTTGTGTATGGTGTAATTGGTTGATCTAGTTTCATTTTTTTGCATGTATCTGTCCAATTTTCCCAACACCATTTATTGAAGAAACTGTCTTGACTCCATTGTATGTTCATGCCTCCTTTGTCAAATATTAATTGAGCATAGTGGTTAGGGTCCATATCTGGGTTCTCTATTCTATTCCATTGGTCTATATGTCTGTTCTTGTGCCAGTACCAGGCTGTTCTGAGAACAGTGGCCTTGTAATACAGCTTGAAATCTGGTACTGAGATCCCACCTACTTTGTTTTTCTTTCTCAGGATTGCTGTGGCTGTCAGGGTCTTTTATTATTCCAGATGAATTTTTGGAGAGTTTGTTCTAGGTCTGTGAAATATGCCTTTGGTATTTTAATGGGGAGTGCATTGAATCTATAGGTTGCGTTGGGTAGCATGGACATTTTAATGATGTTGATTATACCAATCGATGAACATGGTATGTTCTTCCATCTGGTTACGTCTTCCTCTATCTCTTTTTTCAGTGTCCTGTAGTTTTCTGCGTATACGTCTTTTACCTCCTTAGTTAACTTTATTCCTAGGTATCTTAATCTTTTTGGTGCGATGATAAATGGGATTGCTTTTTTAGTCTCTCTTTCTGTAAGTTCACTATTGGTGTATAGAAATGCCACAGATTTCTTGGCGTTAATATTGTATCCTACTACATTGCCGAATTCATTTTTAAGTCTATTAGTTTTTTGATGGATTCTTTGGGTGTTTTATGTACAATATCATGTCATCTGCAAATAAGGACAGCTTTACTTCTTCTTTTCCAATTTGGATGCCTTTTATTTCTTCTTCTTGTCTAATTGCAATGGCTAATACTTCTAGTACTATGTCAAGCAGGAGTAGTGAGAGTGGGCATCCCTGTCTTGTTCCTGCTCTTAGGGGAAATGGTTTTAGTTTTTTCCCATTGAGTATGAGGTTAGCTGTGGGTTTATCATTTATAGCTTTTATTATGTTGAGGTATGATCCTCCTATTCCCACCTTGTTGAGAGTTTTTATCAAGAAAGGGTGTTGGATTTTGTCAAATGCTTTTTCTGCATCAATTGATATGACTATGTGATTTTTATCTCTCAATTTGTTTATGTGATGTATCACGTTTATTGATTTGTGGATAATGTACCAGCCTTGTATCCCTGGGATAAGTCCTACTTGGTCATGGTGTATGATCTTTCTGATGTACTGCTGGATCCGATTGCTAGAATTGTGTTGAGGATTTTGGCATCTATGTTCATGAGGGATATTGGCCTGTAATTCTGTTTCATTGTGTTGTCTTTATCTGGTTTTGGTATTAGGGTGGTGCTGGCTTCATAGAAGGAGCTTGGAAGTGTTCCTTCCTCTTGAATTGTTTGGAATAGTCTGAGGAGGATAGGTTTTATTTCTTCCTTGAATGTTTGGTAAAACTCCCCTGTGAAGCCATCTGGTCCCGGGCTTTTGTTTGCTGGAAGCTTTTTGATGACTGCTTCAATTTCTTCCATAGTTATTGGTCTGTTGAGATGTTTAGATTCTTCCTGATTGAGTTTTGGAAGGTTGTATTTTTCCAGGAATATGTCCATTTCCTCCAGGTTATCCAGTTTGTTGGAATAGAGTTGTTCGTAGTATTTTTTAACAATCCTTTGTATTTTGGTGGGGTCTGTTGTTATTTCTCCTCTTTCATTTCTGATTTTGTTTATTTGGATCTTCCCTGTTTCTTGGTGAGCCTGGCTGGAGGTTAATCAATCTTGTTTATTCTTTCAAATACCAGCTCTTGGTTTGGTTGATCTTTTGTATTGTTTTTTGTTTGTTTTGTTTTGTTTTTGGTCTCAGTGTCGTTTATCTCCACTCTGATATTTATCATTTCCTTCCTTCTGCTTACACTGAGTTTTTCTTATAGCTCTCTTTCTAACTCTTTGAGTTGTAGGGTTAGGTAATTTATTACCATTGTTTCTTGTTTTTTGCAGTAGGCTTATGGAGCTATGAACTTCCCTCTCAAGACTGCTTTCGCTGTGTCCCATAGATTTTGGATTGTTGTGTTTTCATTGACATTTCTTGCCATGATGTTTTTCATTTCTTCTTTGATCTCTCTGGTAACCCAGTCATTGTTTAATAGCATGCTGTTTAGTCTCCAGGTGTTTCATTTTTTTTTTTTTTTGGATAGTTTCTATTGTAGTTGATTTCCGGTTTTATACCACTGTGATCTGAGAAGATGCTTGATATGATTTCTATCTTCTTGAATTTGAAGAGACTTTGCCTATGACCCAACATATGGTCTATCTTTGAAAATGACCCATGTGCACTTGAGAAGAATGTGTATTCTGTGGCTTTGGGGTGAAATGTTCTGAAGATGTCAATTAATTCCATCTGGTCTAGTGAGTCATTTAGGATTGATGTTTCTTTGCTCATTTTTTGTTTAGAGGAATGTCCAATGGTGAGAGGTTAAAGTCTCCTACTGTGATTGTATTGCTGTCAATCTCTCCCTTGATATCCTCCAGGAGTTTTTTTATGTATTTGGGTGCTCGTGTATAGGTGCGTATATGTTTACCAGAGTCATTTCTTCTTGTTGGATTGTTCCCTTTAATATTATGAAGTGGCCTTCCTTATCTCTTATTATGTCCTTCACTTTGAGATCTAATTTGTCAGATATAAGTATTGCTAACCCAGCTTTTCTTTTCATTTCCATTCACCTGAAAAACCTTTTTCCATCCCTTCAACCTCAGTCTGTGTGCGTCTTTTTTTCTGAGGTAGGTTTCTTATAGACAGCAGATATATGGGTCGTGTTTTCTTATCCAATCCGTTACCCTATGTATTTTGATTGGTGCATTTAATCCATTTACATTTAAAGTTATTATTGATAGGTTCTTGTTTGTCGCCATTTTTATTCTTTACCCCTGTGTTCCTTCTTCACTTCATATTTCTTTTTTTTCTTTTTTACAGCAGATCCTTTAGCATTTCTTGCATTGCTGGTTTGGTGGTAATAAGTTCCCTTAGTGCTTCTTTGTCTACGAAGCTCCTGATTTCACATTCAATTTTGATTGATAGCCTTGCTGGGTACAGTATTCTTGGATTCAGACCCTTCCTTTGCATGACTTTGTATATTTCATTCCATTCCCTTCTGGCCTGATGTGTTTCTGTTGAGAAATCAGTCACTAGTCTGATGGGGGATCCTTTGTAGGTAACTTTCTGTCTCTCTCTGGCCACTTTTAAGATTCTTACTTTGTCGTCGGTATTTGCCAATTAAATTATAATGTGCCTTGGTGTCAGTCTTTTTTGGTTCATTTTGTTTGGGACACTCAGAGCTTCTTGCATTTGTGTGGGATTTCCACCCTCCCCCATATAAGGGAAGTTTTCTGTCATTATTTCTTCAAACAGGTTTTCTATTCCTTGCTCAGTTTCTCTCCTTCTGGCACCCCTCTTATGTGGATGTTGTTTTGTTTCACATTGTCCCAAAGTTCCCTTAGGCTCTTCTCCTGCTTTTTAATTTTTTTCTAGGAGCTGCTCTACTTGGGTATTTTTTCCTACCTTGTCTTCTAGCTCACTGATGTGGCGCTCTGCTTCTTCTAGTCTATTCTTGATGTTGTCTATTGAGTTCATTACAGCAGTGATGTCATTTTTCATTTCTTCTTGGTTCTTCTTCATTTCCTCTTGGTTCTTAAACATATTGTCAAATTTTTCTTCCATTCTTTCTAGCCACCTTATGACCATTTCTCTGAATTCTGTCTCTGACAGATTGCTTGCCTCCATTTTGTTTAGTTCCTTTTCTGGTGATGCCTGCTTTTCTTTCATATGCTGGCTGTTTCTTTGTCTCTCCATGGTCTCTCTTCTCCGGTTGTCTGGTTATGTGGTTCTCTCTCTACTGCGTTGATTTAAAGGCACAAAATACAACACTACCAGTTAGAACACACAAGGCACTGAACAGAAATGTATTAATGATATTAATAACCCCAAATAAAGGTAACCACCAGAAACAGGCAAATTAGAGGATATCACAGAAAGAAGAAAAGAAAAAAGAAAAAGGATTGCAAAAATGAAATTGGGAAAAGGAAAAAAGAGTAAGAGAGAAAAGAAAGAGAATAAGAAAGAAGAGGGGAACAAATTATATATATGGGGAGAAACTCCTTTAGAATAGCCACAAATCCCAACAAATGCCAGCAACAAGTACCTGGAGATGAATACAAACTACAAACAGCAACTTATATCAAGTGAGGTGAGGAAAACAGAAGCAAAAAATAAACAAAAACAAAAAAGAGTAAGCAAAACAATCTCACAAACAAGCATAAAAAAATCAATATAATCAACAATCAAGCAAACAACAACAAAATGACGGAGAGAAAAACAATTATTTGGATAGTGAAGACAGAGAAGAGAGAGGTGTGTATGGACTTGGAACAGGGGATTGGATATTAGATATATTAGTAGGGTGAAATTTTAACAGGGGGTAAAAAGAAAGAATAGGGAAAATCTAAAGCAGAAAAAGGGTAAGAGAAACAGGACAACAAAAGGGGGAAAGTTAGGAAGAGAGTGATGGAATAAAGGTAAAACTGAGATAGAGTAAAATGATGCTAAAGGAAAGATGAAAATAGAATGTAGAACACGAATCCCAAAGTAAAATAAAGAGAAAATAAAACGACACATTTTTTAAAAGGTAAAATATTAGTAGTAATAATACTGATTGAAAATAAAAATGTAATAATTAAAAAGGTAAAATCAAGTGAGGAAAAAAGAAGAAAATCAGTTCCTTAAGTAAAAGATGAAAAAAATAAAAATAAAAATGTGCAGTAGTGAAGGTCATTCACTTCCTCTACTATTCTGTTTGGCACACCTGATTCCTATTCAGGACAGTATTGCAGTTCTCTGCGTTCCACTGCTCCTCAGTGTTGTAAGCCAGTCCTGATTTTTAAGCAGGCAGTGTGTCTTAATTTCTTGTATTTCTTTATTTGTGTGTACACAAGAGTCAATTTGTGATTCAACCCTTGGATGGCATTGTTTCTGGATTGACCTCCAGGTCTATAGGTCCTCTCTAGCCAGTGCTTAGATCCTGCTTTCCCTATGGCACTCAATACCGGTTTGTGGGAGTGGGTTGCCCCAGAGCTGGTTCTCTGATGGTTATTCCCCACTCTGATCCCCAGGTTCCAGAAAAACAACTTTCCCCTGCAGTCTCTTAGGGTGTCCCCAACTGGGTGATCCTATGTATTGGGTTTAGTAATCAGAAGCAAGGATTTAAAGAGGAAAAAGTAAAAAAGAAAAAGAAGAAGAAAAGGAGCTAGCGTAAATGTGCAAACTCTGGGTCTGTGCGCAAGTCTGTACAGTCTTTTTTTTCCCCCCTTGGGTCTAAGCAGCTGGCACACTTTTAAAAATTTTAGGCTGTCCTTTTGCATCAGATCAAAATGGGTTGTTTTTTAGAGTTCCCTTCTATTAGCAGCTCTGAGAACTCCCTTCCACATTCATGGATCACACCAGCCCCAACAGCCACGGATTTTTCTAGGCACAGACTTCCCCCGGTCCTCCAGCTCCTGCAGTGCATGCGTTTCTCTCTCCTGCCAGGACCAGAGACCTCAACTTATCCCAGGCAAAATCTGACCTTTCTATGGTGGAGTGTAGAGCTCCTCTGAATCCGCGTGTTTGAGCCAATTGGGGACTGGTGTTCTGGGGTTCGCAACTGTTCAGTGGATTCTGTAGTTGTAGATTTTCAGGCTTCTGATAACATCCACTTTCCCCTTCAAGATGGTGCAGTCTCTGCATCCAAGGCAGTTGCTCTGGGAGGGAACCCAGCACCAGTGGGGGCTGCCAGGTCAGGGGAGCCCCGTCCAAAAGTCCCCCACTGTCTCTTAGAGTATAGCTGTCCCTCAACTCACCAACAAATACTCCCCATGTGACCGTCAGCTGTTCTTTCTATCTGCTCTGGGACAAGGCTCGGGACACATCTGTCTATTCTGCTGCCATTTTTTCGATCTGCAGCTATCTTCATGTCAAACACAGTGCACCCCAAAGCGTTTGAGAAAGCTGCAGAGCCTTCTGGATGCATCAGTGACAATGAGGCTGAATTTAGCAGCAAAAAAAGGCAGAGACTAAGGACACAAGGACACTGCCAGCACCTTGTGCTGTGAGGTATCACATTTCTTATTAAGGTTCAGAACACAGAAGAAGTCCTTGATGTTCTGTTGAGAAACTTAGACTCTTTCCTCTGCGGTCACACAACTGTCACACGCCAGGCAGTCACTCAGAAATATCGTGGCATCGGCCAACTTATGGAACTCTCCCTTCTCTCCATTCTCCTGAGCAGGACTCTGGATGTTGACTGCGGCATTCTCTTGGTCATTGGTTTCTGGTTTTTTACTACTTTCCTTCCATGTTCAGTGATCACACTTCATGTGGAGCAGGGTGGGTGGGGGCCGACTCGAGTGACCTGGAGGAAGCACAGGAAGAGCAGACAGTCACCCCTGGCACTGCTGGCGGTATCCTTTCTTCCTTGTGGAGCGTCTAAGGAGGGGAAGCAGCTGCAGTGCCCAAGGCCGAGTTCCAGGAGGCCAGCAGTGCTGTCAGGATCGTGTTGGAGGCACTGGCCCATTGGTGCCTGGCCTGTCCTCTGGAAATTGAACCTATAGGACTACTAAGGAAGCCAGCCTCCAGTTCTGCCCCGCCTCCACCACCGATTGATTGGAGTCTGAGGACCAGGAGGAGGGACCAAGAGGTCTGCCTTCCAGCTGCTCGCCAGTCCCCGCGACACTCACTTCAGTTTCCTGTTAACCATCCCCTGATCAATGGTAGCCTGCAGGCCGAGGGAGGGACTGGTTGCCTGTTTGGTCATTATGGACCTTGGGTTTTCATATACTAAGATAAGCTCTTAATAATGGTGAGAATTTCAAGTCAAGAAGAAAGGGGAGTTAGTACAATTGTATGCTAGTGAGAAGGTTTAGATATCTTCAGGCAACAGGGCTTTTAGCCCTCCCTTAAATCTCACCAACAATCAACTGTAAAAACATCCTTCAATCAAACCAGACCTTCCTGTTCCTTTAATGAGACTAATTCTTTTCTCCTAGCTCCTTATTCCTGATCAACTGAGTGGGTCCAGTCAACTGAGTAAACTAAAAAAAATAAGTCCCTCACCTCCCTTCTGCCATGCAGAAATTAGAATAAAACTTTGTGTCCTTATCAAGGAAACTCTCTCAGTGCTTATATTTGAATAAATAAGGAGATATCCATAAAGAGCCAAAGGGTCCAGCACCAGACCCTCTGCCTGTTCCTAGTAGACCCCAATGGAGAACAATTTGGAAGAGAGAATAAATAAAATAAACCAAGACTATTTTGCATAATAGAATAGAGGACTGAGTTAATGAACAGCAGCACATTACAAATTATGCGGCAGCCCAGCTGGCATGGTTTGGTGGTTAAGCATCAACCTATGAACCAGGAGGTCACATGGTTGATTCCCGGTTAGGGCACATGCCCAGGTTGCAGGCCAGATCCCCGGGGGGGGGGGGGGGGGGGGCGGGGGGGAGGGGGGCGGCTGTGCAGGAGGCAGCTAATAAATGATTCTCTCTCATCATTGATGTTTCTATCTCTCTCTCCCTGTCCCTTCCTCTCTGAAATCAATAAAAATATATTTAAAAAAAACAAATTATGAGGCATTTAGGGATATATTTTCCTTCTTCTTATCAGTCTAAACAACACTGTCTCTGGAAATTCATCTTGTCCATAAAATAAGTATGTGGGGGGGGGGGGCGGGAAGGGGAGAGATAGAGAGACATAATTTGAGAGAAGAAACAGAAGTGACTCAACTTACACTGGCTGTAAGATCTTGTAAAGGAGAACTACTGCCCACTCTGGACCATAGTGTGAGACTTGACTACCGAATTCTTCATGTCCATCTAGACAGTTCTATTGTGTTCAGATCTACTGTCTCATTTACCTGGGTTGGATGACTGCTATTACTGTAGGCCCAACCACTCAGACTTGAGAAAAAATACCCCAAGAGGAAAGAAGGGAAAGAAATTGTTCTTAGGATGAGATCAAACCCTATGGATAGGTGTCAGGCTTCCCAAACACTACTTGAAGATACTCGTGGGGAATTAGAAGCAGGAACTATATGAAATAGGAACAATGCTGAGGACAATACTCATAAAAAGATTCTCAGTTTCCTTACCAGCTTCTTGTAGTTGCTGACTTCATTTGAGGCCACATCCCTCCAATCTCTAACTCCTTCTTCACATCACCTTCTCCTCAAAGTATATAATATCTTACGGCCTCTCTCTAATAAGGATATTTGCAACTGGATTTAAGATCTACCAGGATAATCTACTCACATCAAAGCCTTAATCTAATCTGCAAAGATGTTTTAATTATACAGTAATATTTACAGATTCCAGGGATTAGGATCTGATGTCTTTGTGTGATCATTTTCCAGCATCTACAGTCACCCTCCTTTTCCTCTTAGATCCTCTAAAAGGTCATATTTATCACCTACATTTAAATTTTCAACTCCTACCTTTTCATTTCCTTTAATTGCCCCCCAACTTTTCAGCAAAGAAAGTCAAATGCCCTCAGACACTCATGGTAACAGAGTGGAAAATAAGAAAGCATGTTATGAAATGGAAGGATTCCTTGCCCATATCAAACCCTCTGCTGGTCCCTATACAGAGAAGCAACAGTCAATCTATCAGAGAGAGGTGGCTGAGAGTTCCAGGAAATAACCAGTGGCCATGGGGTGAGTGGGTGTGTGGTAGTGTAGAAAGCAATGGAAAATGGTGTAAGATACTAAGATCATTTTCCAAGTTAATATCCCAATAGAGCCTACAAATAAAAACTTCCAATTTTCTACCCTATGTTTGAGTAAGCTCACCCTGAAAAGGAAACAAGTAAAGACTTTTATCCCAGAACTTAAATCTACACTAATAAAAGAGAAGCATGCAAATTAACCATCACTCCACTACACCCACAAGCCACACCCATCAGCCAATCAGGAGCGAGTATGCAAATTAACCCAACCAAGATGGCGGCCGGCCACAGAGCTGGAGCAAGCAGGAGGCTTGGGTTGCCCCGGCAATGGAGGAAGCCAAGCTTCCCACCTGCCCTGGCCACCCTGGCCTCCGCTCAAGGCTACAAAGTTTCAATTATAGAAGATAAATCCCAGATACCTGCTTCCAGCTGGCCCTGGCCTCCACTCAAGGAGACACTGAGAGAAAAAAAAAGAAAGAAAAAGAAAAAAAGGAGGGCTGGGACCTTGGGTTGCCAGGAGGTGATCAGGCCAGGATGGGATGGCAGGGCCCATTGGGGGTAAGCAGACCAGCAGGGGTCCAGTTGGGGGTGAGCAGGTCATCAGTGAGGGTCAGTTGGAGGTGATCAGGACAGCAGGGGGGGGCAGTTTGGAGTGAGCAGGCAGGCAGGCAGAGTGGTTAGGGGCAATCAGGCAGGCAGTTGGGAGCCAGCAGTCCTGGATTGTGAGAGGGATGTCCGACTGCTGGTTTAGGCCCAATCCCTGTAAACCGGCAGTAGGACATCCTTCAAGGGGTCCCAGATTGGAGAGGGTACAGGCCAGGCTGAGGAACACCCCCCCCCCCCCCGCCGTGCACAAATTTCGTGCACCGGGCCACTAGTGATTTAATAATAATCTTTCTTCCATCCTTTTGCCCCTTTCATAGTTTCTACTCCTACACACCTCCCTCTTTTGTCCTTTCCCCTACCTCTCTGCCTCCCTCCCTTCTCTCCCCCAACAGCCCCTTGTCTCCTAGTAACACTGTTAACTCAGACAAGGCTCTCCAAAATCATTATCTACTTCTGCCTTTCTCACCACTACCATTTTAAGCATCACTCAAAACCAAAAGAAAAATAAAAAAAGTAGCTTGATTCCACACAGTGCATGACCATGGAAAATGACAGATTGAGATATAGTGCATTGCGTGTGCTGCCAGTGATGATATTGCTATAGTAATTTCATCATCCTGACACATTCATAATACCCTGACACTGCTATCTTATTGCGCCCCATGCTACGGGGTTGCTGCCTAAGCTGTACAGCTCAGGGTGACACATTGCACCGAGCACAGCAGCATCACCGCTTACATCTCACCTAAATGTTCTACCACGTGCTGGGGCGTGTTCAACACTGCCCAGGTGAGGGAAATGAAGTGCATGAGGACAAGGGCAAGGGGTGTTGGTACCTGATTGAAATGGACACTAAATGGCTTTTCTCAGCTGGGCTTTTCTGAGGAGGTGCTCCTGTGCAAAGCCATCAACATCAGCTGTGAAATGTTGATGAATCGGCTGGTCACAAAGCAGAGGAGATCCTCCAGAATGACGCAATTTCTGGTACACAAGGGGGCCTCTCACTCCCTCAGCAATGATGTGTTTACAGTCCACAGTGAGCCAGGGAATTCAGCTGTCAATGAAATCCATACATCTTTACCCCGTCCCTACACTCTGCACTCTTCCCAACCCTTACCCCCCCAAAAAATAAGCAAAACAAAACAAACTCAGCCGGGGGGGTTTGCTTCGTTTTGTTTCAAAGAATTTTTTATTTATTTTTAGGAAGAGGGGAAGGAAAGAGAGAGAGAAAGAGAGAAACATTGACGTGAGAGCAAAACATCCATCAACTGCCGCCTGCACACCCCCTACCAGGGGATAAAGCCTGCAACCCAGGCATGTGCCCTGACTGGGAATCAAACTGGCAACCTTTTGGTGCACCGGATGACGCCCAACCAATTGAGCCACATGGGCCAGGGCCCAGCAGTTTTTAAGTGATGATTACAAGATTCTAGTGTCTACTTTGGAATGAGCAAAATCAATTGTCCTCATTTTGGTTCCCCAGAAGCAGACCCTATGGCAACCATTCAAGCACAAGAAGTTTCTTCGCGAGGTACAGGAAGCATACCTCCAGTAGGTGAGTGGCAAGTGAGAGGGAAGAGAAGGAAGCCAATGAAGTTGTGATGGCAAGGCAGCTGCCACTATGGGGGCAGTGGAGCTTAATCCCATGGGGAAACTGGGAAACAGTATAAAACACACATCCCCAGGACATCCCACTCGAGAGGCAAGGGGTTGGGGTACTTGCCCTTAAACTCCCTTCAGCCATTGGTCACTTCTGGTCACTCATTCCATCCTCTAGGTACAGGGTAGCATTACCCCACAACAGACCCCTGGGAACTGCAGATTTAATTAGTGATGTGGATAGTCATTGATATCAAACCCTAAAACTAAGTCACAGGAACAAATCTCTGCCAACACACAAAAAAGTACTGGGCTAAGATTCAATGACCCAAAGAGAGCTTCACTATTGTCAGAAAACCATAGTTATAATTAGTATACTATGCACTTTTGACATTAGAGGAAACATTCATAGTGGCTTGCACCCACTGGTTTTCATTTTGCACGAGAACAAATGTACAAGTTTTTTCCCATGTTGCTCAGGCAGCTGCATTCTCAGTGAGCCATGTTAGGGTTGGCTGCAAGGAAAATTGTGAAGAAGATGAGGTTTGCTTTTTCTCAACCTCCTCTTTCTGCTTTTTAGCTCCTCTTTTGGAGCCCCTTCCTCACCCAGACCCTGTCAAGACCACATCTCAGGAAAAGTTCTGATATTGGTCATTTCCACCCAATTATAACTTTCATTCATTTAAAAATATTTAATAATCAACTTATTTTAGGCCTGACACTAGGCTGGGTGCTGGGAATACGGAAATATAACTCACAGTCTCTGTCTAAACAGTGTGATAAGTATTGGATTAAGACATACGAGTAGTATGCGGGCCTTGGATAGTGGCTGCTAGGAAGTATTTCTTGAGTTGGTGATGCAAAGGCTTTGTTCCTCATTAAACGCACTTCAAGAATCACTGAGCAGCCAGAAAGGATTAGGGAATGGAAGGAAGCCCCTTGCCCTAAATTCCCAAATCCCATGTTGCTGCTGTGAAGAGTTCAGGCATTTGGGCAGTTTCCTGTTCCACCTACATGTATAGAGGTGGCCTACTGCCACAGCCTGCAGAACAAATTGAAAACTGAGCGGCAAGCAGCATGGGCACACCTGTTCTGAAATCCTGCTGTGCATAAAGGATGTTTTTTAATTTGCTTGCACATTCTGGGGGAAAAACAGGGAGATTTTCTATTTATAGATGAATTCAACATGTGGATAATAATGTTCTCTTGGCTTATTATTTAGTATGGAAATTTCCTCTGTATTTCTGACTACACCTGTTTTGAGTCCCTCATCCCTGCATCTCAGAGCCCAAAGAAAAGTCTCCGAGTCTCGCATTTTTTCATCTGCAGAAAGAAGCTAATAATACCTCCCAGAGAAGTTGGGAGGATTAAGTGAAATAATGTAAAGCACTCGGAGACCAATGGCTGACACTGTGGAGTCTGTTAGTACTGTGGGGAGTTTAGGAAAGCAGGGTTCAAGAGGTCATTGCTCCCAACAATCTCCAGCTTTGTCTGAGAGGTTACAATCAAATCTTAGGCTGTGCTGTATAAGAATAGTTACTAAATGCTTCCTGACTTCTTAGAAAGGAAACAAATAGACCCTTGAAAATGCAAATATGCATGGAAAGAGGCTAATCTGACCGCCTCGCCGTCCAAGAGCAGCCATGCTCAAGTATGTAAGTGGCTGATAAATAAGCAGGACATCATCATAGCCTGAGGGCTACCTTACTGGGTTACACGCAAACACAACTAAGTACAGGATCCCAGACATTTGGCTTATACACATACACACACACACACACACACACACACACACACCACAAACACAGTGATACCCATCCAACAAACACATCTTAATTCAAGAGAGTTTACGTGTTAAAATAATATGAGTGCACTCCTTTATTTTTTTAATACTCAATGGGGGATATGTCTTTATTGATTTTTAGAGAGAAAGGAAAGGAGAGAGAGAATGACAGAGAAACAACAACAAGAGAGAAAAACATCAATCAGTTGCTTCAGGCTAGTTTTTAAGTTGGTAATTTTGTATGGCCCGAGAATGATGGTATAAATATCCAAATGACCCTTGGCAGAAAAACGGTTCCCCACAAACACTTCCAGAGCCCCTACCGTATGCCAGCCATTGCTTCCAAGAAGTCCTCAAACCAGAGCAGAACTCCCAAGTCTCATACGTAAAGGTATAACATATTCACACTGATTTTTGAGTGCAAGATATATTCCAGATTAATTTTTGCAATGGTTATCCCTTTCTGTAAGTAGACACAGCACGAGGTATTAGAAGAATCTGGAGTTTCTTGGGAAACTCTGGTGCTCTCAAAAGAAGGGTGTACACACTTCAGTGTAAATTTAAGGGATTTTAAGAGATTAATCAAAGAATTTATATGCATATATGCACAACCCATGGACACAGACAATAGTGCAGTGAAGGCCTGGGGGGGAGGGAGTCAATGGGGAGGAAAAGGGAGACTTCTGTAATACTGTCAACAATAAAGATAAACTTTAAAAATAAATTTTAGCCCTAGCTGGTTTGGCTCAGTGGATAGAGTGTCCACCTGTGGACTGAAGAGTCCCAGGTTCGATTCTGGCCAAGGGCATATCCCTGGGTGGGCTTGATCCCCAGGGGGGGGCAGGTAGGAGGCAGCCAATTGGTGATTCTCTCTCATCATTGATGTTTCTATCTCTCTCCCTCTCCCTTCCTCTCTGAAATCAATAAAAATATTTTTTAAATAAATAGATAAATAAATAAAAATAAATTTTAAGCCCTAGCTGATTTGGCTCAGTGGATAGAGCATTGGCCTGTGGACTAAAGGGTCCCAGGTTCAATTCTGGTCAAGGGCATATGCCCAGGTTGTGGGCTTGGTCCCCAGTAGGGCGCATGCAGGAGGCGACCAATCAATGGATTCTCTCTCATCATTGATGTTTCTATCTCTCTCTCCCTCTCCCTTCTTCTCTCTGAATTCAATAAAAAATATATATTTAAAAATAAATAAATAAATTTTAAAAATAAATTTAAGGGATTTTTTTTCTTATATGTTAAGTGTTCCCAACACATTTGCCCTGAAGGCTCTGGTTAGAACTTTATCTTCTACCAGATTCCACTATGACAAATGACAATCTTAAAGATCACTTTACACTTACAACCTCAGATAACAATACAATGCGAAATAATCCTCAATAGCATCACAAGCATAACCCTTGAGTCATTACTCAAATCTGATTTCCTTGTAAGGACTTTACTGTGCACCTTTTCATTCCTCCATATCCACTTGCTTGTGTTTATATTACTAAAATGCTTTTGGGGGAAAATATTTTGATATGGGATTGCAAAGCCCAAGTAAAATACCTAGGCTATTGCATTTGTCAGCTCTCAGGGCAGGTAGAATAATAGAAGTCCATTAGCAAAGCTTTCTATAGTTCACTAGCAAGAATATAAAATGACAACATCAACAAAAAAATAAAGAAGGGAAATTCTTATGAAGTTATATTCACCATGATTTTCTCACATTTTAAAAGACTTTTCTATGAAACAGAAAGTTTTGGTTTAGTGTCAGTTAATACTCTGGCAATAGAAAGCATCACCTATTGTACTTGATAGCTACAAATTTACTCTCAGTTTTAGAAAATATCTGCTATGCCTTATACTTTGCAACTCACTATCGCTTTTAACAGAATTAATACTATATGAAATCCTATGTGATCTGTCCCAACTTCATTAAGTAATTGGTATCTCAGGCAGAATGCAATCCAACAATGTGTAAGAAGATTAAAACATCATGATCCAATGGAGTTTGTTCCATAAATAAACGGTTTAATATTAGAACACCATTCAATACAATTCACTATATTAACAGGAAAAGGATAAATACAATATGATCATCTCACAAAATGCAGAAAAATCACTTGACAAAAATCAAAATCTATTCACATTAAAAACTGTCAGCAAATTAGAAATAGAATGGTACTCCTTCAACTGATATATGAAAAACCTACTAGTAACACTCTTAAGGGTGAAAGACTGAAATACTTCCTCCCTAAAATCAGAAGAATGATTCCTTCCCTCACCACTTTTATTCAACATTTTGCTAAAAGTCCTAACCAATGTAATAAGGTAAAAGAAAGAGAGGAAGGAAGGAAGGAAGAAAGGAAGGAAGGAAGGAAGGAAGGAAGGAAGGAAGGAAGGAAGGAAGGAAGGAAGGAAGGAAGGAAGGAAAGAAGGGCACAGAGATTGGAAAAAAGAAGTAAAACTGTCTTTATTAGTGCACATACATATTCATGTATATAGAAAATCCTGAGCAATTTATAGAAAAGCTACTAGAAATAAAAAGTGAATTTAATAAATTAGTAGGAAAAAGGACAATACTAAAAAATTTTATTTCTATATTCTAAAAATTAGCAACTCAAATTTGAAGTAGAAAATACCATTTATAGTAGAACGAAATATATGAACTACTTAGGGACACGATTTTTTTAATGGGTGCAAGCCCTTGCTGAAGAAACATTGCTAAGAAAAAAATAAAGACCTAAAAATGAAGACATGTAACATAAATGAATGGTCAGGGGACTCACTATTGATCAGCTGTCAATTCTCACCAAATTGGCCTATAGATTCTTTGTGGTTTTTTTAAGATTTTTAAATTGAATTTTATAGAGAGAGAAGGGAGAGGGAAAGAGAGAGAGAAACATGGATGTGAGAGCGGAATATCAATTGGCTACCTCCTGCATTGCCCCACTGGGGATAGTCTTCAACCTGGGCATGTGCCCTGACCAGAAATCAAACCAGCAACCTTTAGGCGCACAGGATGCCGCCCAACCAACTGAGCCATACTGGTCAAGCCATCAACAATTCTTCATAATATCATTCAAAATCCAAGCAGACTTACCTGTAAAAATTGACAGGCTGATTCTGAAATATATATGGTAATGTAAAGAACCTAGAATAGTCAGATAATTTTGAAAAAGAAAAACAAAGGATCCACACTGCCTGATTTCAAGACAATATAATGTTGTAGTAATCAAAACAGAGTGTTACTGGTATAAAAATAGGCATATAGATCGATGGAACAGAATAGAGAGTATAGAAAAACACCCATCCAAACATGGTCAATCTATGTTCAGTAACCAATGGTGATAGAATTAGTGGATATCTACATGGGAAAAAGTGGACCTTGTTCCTAACCTTATTATCCACAAAAATTAGTTTGAAATGGATCATAAACCTAAACATAAAAACCAAACAATAAATCTCCTAGAAAAAAATATTCAAAGTATATATATCTGACACACAGGACTTACATCCAGAATATATAAGAACTCGTAACTCAATAAAAGGAAGACAACACAGTTAAAATGAACAAAATTCATGAAAAGAAATGTTACTAAAGGTGATGTATGGAATGCCAAAATGCATATGTACAGATGCTGCACATTTTTAGTCATAAAGAAAATGTAATTAAAACCACAATGAGATACCACAACCTCCCCTACTCAAATGGCTAAAATTTAAAAGCATAATGATATTAAGTGTTAGTAAGATTGTAGAATAATTGGAATACTCAGAGATTGCTGGTGGATATGTAAAACAATATAGCCACTTTGATAAACTGTTTTGCAGCTTCTTAGAAAAAGTTCATACACTTACCATGTATCTCAGGAATTCCTCTCCAAGGTATCTCTTCAAAAGAAAACATGTATTCACTCATTTCTTTAAAAAATTGTTACACAAAAGCTTATAGCAGTTTTATACATAATAATAAAAACTGAAAACAACCCAAATACAATGTAAAAAATAAACTGCTCCCTGCAACACCATAGATAAATCTCTAAGACATGTTGAGTGGGGAGAAAAAAAAACTAATGCAAAATATTATGTGCCTACTACATAATTCCATTCTCATGAAACTCTAGGAAAGACAAATTTGGGGTTGGGAGGTGGGAATTGATTGGGAAAGAGCACATGGGGACCATCTGGGCAGATGGAAATGGTCTGTATTTTTATTGTGTGTACATTTAATAAAACTTATGGAAGCATTTTATTGCATATAAATTATCTATATATATAAAAGCCTAAGCTACCATTCGACTGGTAGCTATGACGTGCACTGACCACCAGGAGGCATATGCTCAACACACAGGCATGGAAACATGGAACAGACTGATGACTCTCAGAGGGAAGTGGGGAGAGGGGAGGGTGGGAAGAGATTTACCAAAGATCCTATATGCATACTAGAGGCCCAGTACACAGATTCATGCACCAGTGGGGTACCTTGGCCTGGCTTGCGGGGATCAGGCTGAATCTGTGCACCAGGCCTCCAATATCCCCCAAAGGGTCCCGGATTGAGATAGGGTGCAGGCCAGGCTGAGGGACCCCACCTGTGCATGAATCCATGCACTGGGCCTCTAGTACTTTAATAAAGTCAGTTTTTTTAAATAAAAAGTTGACATTTTTTACATCCCTAAATATATGTTGACAGTGTTTATATAATAAAAAAAAGATGAATATGAAGCATGGAATAAGAAGAGCAACCATTGATTGTTTTTGCTGTGTTCCAGAACCAGTCCTCAGCATTTTTAAAGGATTTTACCATTAAAAGTTTCCATAAAACAAGTGGCTTAAGTTTTATTGCTGTTCCTACTCTACAGATGAGGAAAATGAAGCTTTTTTAGTTAATAAGTGATGGTCAAGCAAGGTGCTTGGCTTGGAAAGCCAGATCATCCATCTATCTCCAAAGGAACCCATACTATCAAGACTGCACCATGCTTTCCCCCAAAGGAGGAAGACACTGTGCCCTCTGGTCAGTCAAGAATCATTACAATAAAATGATCTTAACAAGATGCCAACAAAGACAAAAGTAAGTGGATTTGTCACATGGGCAGAACAAAAATATAATAATAACCTATCAAGAAGCTTTTCAAGGACCACTGATGTCAACAGACCATCAAATCTGAACAGAGGGAACAGCAAATGTAATTACTGCAGCAGGAA
Organism: Corynorhinus townsendii; assembly: GCA_026230045.1. Lineage (NCBI taxonomy): Eukaryota > Metazoa > Chordata > Mammalia > Chiroptera > Vespertilionidae > Corynorhinus > Corynorhinus townsendii. Next base: position 54,630,831 of record JAPDVU010000001.1, read on the forward strand.
AAGTCTAGTTTAAAATACAGATTGATCTCAAAGGTACAAAGAACCTTGTTATTATCCTTATTTGATAAGGGAAATTAACTTATAAAGAAGGGCAGATATTTGCAAGGCATAAAAGAATATATACTATCTTCCTACACTTTTTCTTGCCTTATTTACCAGAATGCTTGTGTTCCTACCTATATTGTTTTACAAGTGAAGTCTTTCAATTTTTTAAGAACAGAGTCATATTAAATGCAGCTCCAGAATACAAAACAAAATAGATGCAGCTCCAGAAAACAAAACAAAAAAATGGGAAGCCACCTAATTCTAGAAAAGCAAATACAAACCTAATACTGAAATCGCACAAAGATAGTACAAAAAAATGTTTCTTATCTTGTATTTTGTTATTAAATTAATGGGGTGACATTGGTTAATAAGATTATATAGGTTTCAAATACACATTTCTGAGAACAACCAAGATGGTGGCATAGGTAAACACCCCTACTCGCTGCCTCTCACAACCACATCAAAACTCCAACTAAAGGACAAAACAAATATCGTCCAGAACCACGGGAAAGCTGGTTGAGTGGAAGTTCTACACCTAGAAGGAAAGAAAGAAGCGCAATGAGACTGGAAGGAAGTGCAGAAGTGCAGAGGTATGGGGGCGTGTGCAAAATGTACTGGAAACTGGGTATGCTGTTGTTGTTTTCATTTGGGAGGGAGATACAAGCTCCCGATTGCTCTGAATTCCAGTTTCAGGTGAGACTCTGGGGACCCTGAGTCATATGGGGAGAAATTGGACTGTCTGGCATCGGGTTGGAATGCGAGGGCAGCTTACTCTCAGAGGTGCTTATAGCAATCATTGTTCCTGCATGGGGCCACGGGACACAGAGACCCAGGGACCTCTCCGGTGCAGGGCTGACTGGCAGCCATTGCTGTTTGCTCCACCATGGTGATTCCCTGAGACCCCGCCCCACCAAATTTACAACCCCGCCCAAGCTGTGCACAGCGGCTTTTGCTTATGAATGGCCTGTCCTTTTGCAATCTAAAACCTACCAAACTGCAGCTGGGTCAGAGAGCTCCAAAGCTTCCAAAAGAAGTCCTAAGGCCCGGCATTAGCAGCCTGACTTGATTCACAGCTGGTCCTCATCTGGGAACTTCCCAACCCCAAACAAAGAGGAGGAATCTGCAGATATCTCTGTAGCTCCTGCTGGATTGCCTTAGGCAGTGGCTGACTTTGCACCTCCTTGGAGATTCAAGAGCCAGTGTACCCAGTTGTCAGTGTGAGACCACACCAGATTACAACTCTTCATATCCATAAGTGACACACTCAAGGGGCAGACTCAGTGAGCACCAAAGCCCCACTGAAGCAAGTCATACCCCATAAGGGTGTCTCCAGCACAGCAGTTCTTCCAGTATAGACACAGTGGGTCCTCACAGCCAATTGGCCTGGAGGTCAATTCCTCCCAGTGATACCAACAGCAATCAAGGCTTAACTACAATAACACTGTGCACACAGCCCACAAAGGGGTGCACCAAGAGTGTCCACCTCAGGTAATTGGGGAGGCTGAGCCACTGGGCCCTATAGGACACCTAGCACACAAAGCCACTCTATCAACTCAGGGAAGCAGCCAAAATGTGGAGACAAAGAAACAGATCACAAATGAAAGAAATGGAGGAAAGCAACCGACTGGATATGGAGTTCAAAACCACGGTTATAAAGTTTTTCAAGAATTTTCTAGAAAAGGCCGATAAATTTAGCAAGACCCTCGAGGATATGAAAAAGGACTAACTAGAAATTAAGCATACACTGACTGAAATAAAAAATAATATACAGAGATCCAACAGCAGACTAGAGGATCACAAGAATCAAGTCAAAGATTTGTAATACAAAGAAGCAAAAAACACCCAACCCGAAAAAGAAAAAGAAAAAAGAATCCAAAAATATGAAGATAGTGTAAGGAGCCTCTGGAACAACTTCAAGCATACCAACATCAGAATTATGGGGGTGCCAGAAGAAGAGAGAGAGCAAGATACTGAAAACCTATTTGAAGAAATAATGACCGAAAACTTCCCCCACCTGGTGAAAGAAATAGACTTACAAATCCAGGAAGTGCAGAGAACCCCAAACAAAAGGAATCCAAAGAGGACCACACAAGACACATCATAATTAAAATGCCAAGAGCAAAAGACAAAGAGAGAATATTAAAAGCAGCAAGAGAAAAACAGTTAGTTACCTATAAGGGAGCACCCATATGACTGTCAGCTGATTTCTTAACAGAAACTATGGAGGTCAGAAGGGAGTGGCAAGAAATATTCAAAGTGATGAATAGCAAGAACCTACAACCAAGATTACTCTACCCAGCAAAGCTATCATTCAGAATTGAAGGGCAGATAAAGAGCTTCACAGATAAGAAAAAGCTAAAGGAGTTCATCACTACCAAACCAGTATTATATGAAATGCTGAAAGGTCTTCTTTAAGAAGAGGAAGAAGAAGAAAAAGGTAAAGATAAAAATTATGAACAACTAATACATGTCTATCAACAAGTGAATCTAAAAATCAAGTGAATAAAAAATCTGATGAACAGAATAAACTGGTGAACATAATAGAATCAGGGGCATAAAAAGGGAGTGGACAGACAATTCTCAGGGGGAAAGGGGTGGGGGGGTGCAGGAAGAGACTGGACAAAAATCGTACACCTATGGATGAGGACAGTGGGGAGGGGTAAGGGCAGAGGGTGGGGTGGGAACTGGGTGGAGGGGAGCTATGGGGAAAAAAGAGGAACACTTGTAATAATCTGAACAATAAAGATTTATTAAACTTAAAAAAAAGAGTCTTACTACCTAAAACTTGAAAGCTTATACATGTTTTAAAAAATCAAAATTAAAAGGCATAAACTCATTTAAAAAATTAGCTTATATGGTAAATAAATGATTGTTCTTGTTATAATTTATAAGGTTCAAATATACAAGGGAAACCTCACAACCCTGATAGCCTAATAATGTAAACAATCCACAAAAGAAAATACAACTAATAAACAACCATAGGAAAGTGTTCCAATAAAAATTTTTTAAATGCAAAATAAAACCACAGGAAAGTCCTATTTTTCTCATGAAATTAGTTAGTGCTTTGTTGAATGATAATATTCAACAAAGCACTAACTAAAGTACCAGTGTTATGAGCCTGGTACTTTTATACTAGGTTTCAAACTTTCAACCTTGTTGAAAATGTATATTGACACAACTACTTTGAAAGCAATTTTAAAATATTTTCAAATATTCATAGCTTTTTACCTAATAATTCCATTTTGAAAAATTTACCTTAAAATTAAATATGGCCCAGCTGGTGTGGCTCAGTTATTGAGCAGCAACCTATGAACCATGAGGTCATGGTTTGATTCCCTATCAGGGCACATGCCTGGGTTTTGGGCTCAATCCCCAGTAGCGGGTGTGCAGGAGGCAGCTGACCAATGATGTCTCATTGTTGATGTTTTTCTCTCTCCCTCTTCCTTCCTCTCTGAAATCAATAAAAAAAATATATTTTTAAAAAGAAATAAATATGAAAAAGATATGCAAAAATATTCATTCATTAGAGTATTATTTGTTATAGCAAAAATTGGAATAAAGATCTTAAATACCCAATAATAATGAAAAACCTAAGTTAACTATGATTAAGCCCACAGAATGGAATAATAAGTAGGTATTTCAAATGATGGATGAAATCATTAAACACATCATCTCTGGGAAATAAAAACATAAAGAATTTTTATTTTGTACTTGATGCATTTCTAAAGGTATGAATCTATTATCTCTTTCATGTTATAATGAGAAAAGTATATATAAAGGGATTTTCATTTAGAAAAAACAGTTGAAATAAATGATGGTTATGAAGAGCAAAATAATAACATGGAAATTGTTCATTACCCTTGGGGATAAAAAGGATCTGGAATGAAGTACTTGTAAATGCTAATAGTGGATGTGTTTATTGATGAGACCTTGGATGATTTTCCCCCAAAATTATCCTTATTGAATTCAGCAACATTTGTTGAGATCCTAAGTTAAAGGCCCTAAACTAGGACAAAGATGTATAAGGCACTGCCATGTTATTTATTAATGCACATGAGTTATTTCTATAATATTCAGGACAGTCATTTTCTCCCTGCAAAAGAGTTCTCAGAGAAAATAATGTGATGCATCACAAAACAATCTTCTCAGAGTTTATTACACAAGTTTGTGTGGCGTAAAACTATAATATTCATTTTTAAACACATACAAGAAAAATCTATTATGGTTTAATAATTTTGGTTTACAATAATACCTTCCAAACTTCCAAACACCCAACCACTATATCAAATCTGAGAAAGGAGAGAGAAAAACTTCTTTTTTAGTTCCTCAGATCCCTGAGAAGATTAAACACCTCACTCAAGCACAGAAATTGAGAGGGAAAATTTTGCGAGTAGCTACATTTAGTAAATATTTCCTACTAACCTCAAAATTGAGTGTGAACATCCAGAGAGTTCCATAAAATATTCACCAGATTAATGTCTGTCCAATTATCAAGAGGTAATTTCTTCTGTTATCTTTCATAACATTCAATTATTTCTTAAATTAAATGAGCTAATGAAGATCAAGCACGTAAAAGAGTGCCCAGCACATAGTACACACTCCACACAAGTTGACTATTAATTTTAACAATTTAACAAATATTTTTGAGCAACTGCTATGTGCCTGGCATGATGCGAACCACTGCTAAATAGAGCACAGTTATGCAGCTGAGGACCAGCTCTGAAGATCGGGAAATCCTTTTCCCATCAGCATCCTCCTGGGCCCACATCAAACCTCTGTGATCAATCACAAAATAGAGGCAGAATGCCTGCCACATTGAAGAGAAATAGAAATTTCTTTCCTTTGTTTCTCCTGAAAAGTGTAGGTTCTTGGTGCGGGTATTACTTGTCCACAGTTGGAACAAAAATGGGTGGTCAGGGAATAAATATGTAAAAGCCACAATGGTAGCAGGGAAGGATGAAGTCTCTGGAAATAATATCTGGGATGAATTGGGTGAAATATGAGGGGGCAACGATAACAGAAGGTCTACATTGCATGGACCTTCCTTCCATTAAGTCCCCTGTGAGCTCTCCCAGGATTGTCTCAATGACACATGCTAATGGCTGAGTGACATCTCACAGCAGGGACATGGCCTTCTCCAAGACTCATTGAAGAAAAGGAGTATAAAGAAATCACTTGAAAACAGGTACTGAAATTGAACAAAGGGCAGCTTTGCTCAGGAAAACAATGTCAAATGTCACAGAAGAATAAATACAAATCATAGTTAAAATCTATTTTCTGGGAGGAAGCAGATCTGGAGTCAAGTTCAACATCTTAATGATGAATAAATAGTTACCACCCTTCTTCAAAAACAAATCCTTCAATAAGGAAAATATAGGACAAAAGTGTTTAACTTTTGTCCTATATTTAAGAAAAGCAAATAAGAAAAGCAAACATTATGATAAGCACCACAGGAGGTGGATTTGTGTTTTATAGGCAACAGGAATAGAATTCAAAACAATAAAGATTATTAAAAATACTTAAACAATTTGTGTCAGTTTCATGATTCTCATGTTTTCTCACCACATTGTAAGTTGATTAGGGAACCATTACATATGTTTTTATCACCAATGAGTTTCTAGATATTTAACTGCAGTTAAATATATATTTCTCAATATGTAATCAATTAGGAGGAGTTAGAGCTTGGTCTGTGTGTTCAGTGGTTGAGTGTCGACCTATGAACCAGGAAGTCACAATTCAATTCCCAGTCAGGACACATGCTTGGGTTGCGGGCTCCATTCCCAGTAAGGGGCATGCAGAAGGCAGGCTATCAATGCTTCTTTCTCATCATTGATGTTTCTATATCTCTTCCTCTCTGAAATAATGAAAATATATTTTAAATTTAACAAATATTTTTGAGCAACTGCTATGTGCCTGGCATGATGGGAACCACTGTTGAATAGAGCACAGTTATGCAGCTGAGGGTCAGCTCTGAAGATCAGGAAGTCCTTTTCCCATCAGCATCGTCCTGAGCCCACATCCAACCTCTGTGATCAATCACAAAAAGCAACCTGGAAAGCAAAGTAGGCCCAAGGCACACCAGAGGTGTTCCTGAGCCTCCTTTGGCTACAACAATGAAAAGTGTCTTTCCCAAGAAAGGGAAGAATCCTCTCTCTTTGATTTCTCAGGAAGATTTCTGAAGCAGCAACCTTGCATTTTCTCTGGCTAACATTATAAATAAAACATTAATCATTATTATCCCTGCCTGAAAAAAAGAATGCTCTGCTAGAGACCAATTCACATTTTTCTAGGACAAATTTCAGAAGTGTTTACTCTTGAGGATAATGCTTTGTTCCTTTTACTGAGATTTTTCTGACTCAGGTAAAGCCCCCCAAAAATCTTCAAAGCTAGAAAATGAACACCAGAGTCAAAGTATTGAGTAAAAATATCTTGTCCACAGCTGCCAACCAAAACAGTGTCTTGTATTATTGCCTGTGAATGTGGTTAAGCTTCTTTCTGAGTAACATAAAGATGCAAATGTTTAACAACTTCAACTAAAGATTATTTCGGCACACAAGTTCCAACCTTCTACCAATTCCCATCCATGTCCAGGCATTTACTATCAGGCAAAGGCTATCCCTTAGGAAATACTATTAAATTACCTGCTCAGCTTTCCATTTAACCAGCAAATAAAACTATCCTCTGATAAACATGGAGAAACACCGGTGACCACTAGGAACTTGTGCCAAATTTACCTAATAGTTTGGACCTTGGCACTGACTAGTTCTATTTATTATTGATAAAGAATTTGCTCATTATTACAGCCCCTCCAGGTAACATTACTCTGCACAGCAAAAGTCATTCGGTGGTGTCGAAAGGGTTGACATGTCTGAAATTACACTGCACATTTGCCTGCTAATAGTGTATAGTGGTCACAAATTTTTTCACATTTCCTATTAGGAATGTAAAATGATGAGCATGCATAAATAAAGAAGTTATACAGAGTGAGCTCATTTCTTTTTTTAGAAAGAAAGAGGAAAGGAGAGGAAGAGAAAGAGAAATATCAATTGGTTGCCTCCCATACACACCCCCACTTGGGTAACCCGAAACCTGGGTGTGTGCCCTGACTAGGAATCAAACAGGCAATCTTTTGGTGCACAGGATGACGCTCAACCACTTGAGCCATACTGGCCAGGGCATGAGCTCATTTTTAAATGAGTTTCACCAGCTCTCCAAAGAGACAAGATGATTTAGTGATGTCAGAGGAATGGCAGCGTGAGAGATCACCTTGGTCTCTCCCCCTGAAACTTCAATAAGTTGATCAACTATAACTCAACAAAGGATTCCCCTGCTCAATAAAGAAGCACACACCTGAGACCTGTGAATGAAGCTTCTAAAGGTGGGCAAACAGGAACAAACAGGGGAAGCAAGAAGGGAGGAGAGCTCAGATGGCCACAGATGCAGCCCTGTAGCTGGGAGCTTGTAGCCCGCTCAGCCTGGAGAGGGGAGGAAGCCATATAGCAGGTGCTTCCTTCAGCCTGGAGGAACAGAGAGTTTGGGTTACCACTCCTACAGGAGTGAGCCGTGGGCTGAGCCAGCCAAGACACCTGAACAAGTTAACACAGTGCAGGGGTTCTGCCACAGCTGTCCACTGTGGGGTGGTCAGTATTTCAGACAAAGAAACAAGAGTCACAGAGCCCAGCTGCCCCTCAGACTCCCAAAACTCGCCTCCTGTCACCCTTGGTGTCAGGTGGAGGAGCACATTATCTGCAAACCGAGTGCTATTGTAGCAGAATCACTGTTTCCTTCTGTGATTGACCCCTGGTTGGGGGCCTGAGGAGGTCCCAGGTCACCATTACTGAGAGCAAAACAAATCCACCAGCGGCCAGGTTGTACTGTGAGAGACACAAATGGTCCCCTACGGAGGTCACGGAGCTAAAAACCTTGTAATTCAGCGCCACCTACTGGAAAACAGTAGAAAGACTTCTTCATAGAAAGCTGCTATAACAGGGCCAATAATATATGCATGCTTAAACAGAGGAAATTGGCAAATACCATGAATAACCAGGGTAGTGAGGCAGCTCAGAAAGAAAATGAAAAGCCTCCAGAAAGCAAGCTGAAATACATGGAAATTGTTAGGTTTGATTGAGTAATTAAATTAATACTTCTCCCCCAGGAACTGGCTTTTCAGGTCATTTCACCATGGATATTCCCTTTGCTGAGACCACATTTCACTTGTGGTGACCACATTCCATTATCTCCCATCCAGGTATGCACAAATAATTCTCCACCCAGAAAAAAAGCCCGCCAAAAGTCCTTTAAAAGCCACTGACTCCTGTCACTGGGTGCTGGAGCCATGCAGGCTCAGCCACCTGGTGTGCGGGCGAGCGAATAAATTCGCAATCCCTCATCATTCTGGCCTCATGCTTTCCTCCTTTGATGACCTAACAGAAATATGTGATATAAATGACAGATTTCAAAAGTGCAGTTCTAAAAGTACTCAACAAGATATCAAAAGAAATACAGACTGACAATTTAATGCACTCTGAAAACAAATAAATGAAGAAAATGAGTACTTTACCAAAGATATTGAAACTTTATAAAAGAACCAAACATTGGAAATAAAGCATTCAATTAAGGAGATTAGGTGTGAACTACTGAGCACAGGAAACAAAGCCGACCAGATGGAGGAAAGAATTAGTGATATCAAAGATAGAAATCTAGAAATAAACACAAAGGGAAGAAGAGAAAGATCTGAGCATAAAAAAAAAAATGGAAGAGCTCTATTCCATCAGAAAAAGCAATATAAGAATAATAGGCATACCAGCAGAAGAGAGGGAGAAGGGAACAGAGAATCTATTCAAACAAATAGTTTGAGAGAGGAGAACATCCCAAAACCTATGAAAAGAACTAGATCCTTGAATCCAAAAAGCAGACAGAACACCTAATCCAAGGAGGCCCTCTCCACCCAGCTGTATGGCTCAGTGGTTGAGCATCAACCCATGAACTAGGAGGTCCCGTTTTGATTTCCAGTCAGGGCACATGCCTGGGTTGCAGGCTTGATCCTTAGTGTGGGCCCTGCAGGAGGCAGCTGATCAATGGTTCTCTGTCGTCATTGATGTTTCTATCTTTCTCTCCCTCTCCCTTCCTCTGTGAAATCAATAAAAAATTGTTTTAATTTATATATATATATCTCTTAATACTCAAAGAGGTCCTGCAAAGTAATAAAGAGAAGTCAAACTCTAGAAAAAAAATGCACAAAAAATATAAAAGAGCAATTCACAAAATAACTACAAATGGTTGGTAAACAGCCCTAACCCGTGTTGCTCAGTGGATGGAGCATCGGCCTGCAGACTAAAGGGTCCCAAGTTCGATTCCGGTCTAGGGCATGTACCTTGGTTGCGGGCACACCCCTAGTGGGGAGTGTGCAGGAGGCAGCTGGTCGATGTTTCTAACTCTCTATCCCTCTAACTTCCTCTCTGTAAAAAACTAATAAAATATATTTTTTAAAAAGGAAAAAAAATGGTTGGTAAACACTTTAAAATAAACTCAACATCAATAGCCAGGAAATTGCTAATTAAAACAATGTGATTTTTTTTATTATAGGCTTGACAAAATTTTTTAATCAATTTATTGTTCATGAGGATAAATGGGAATGAAAATTAATATAATTTTGTCCAAATAAATTGACCAGTATATATTAAAATTTCTAAGTGTACAAATCCTTTGACATTTCAGTTCCTTTGACACTCAGAAATCTATCATAGAAAAATAGTTGCTCATTTGCTCAAGAAATTCTAGCAAGAAAGTTCACTGTAGTATTGTTTGTAGTCAGAGGAATATGAAGATAACCTAGGTGTCCATCAAGAGAAATATAATTCAACAAATTCTTGCTAAAACCACTCCATGAAATATTATGCATTTGTTAAAAAGAATGACGTAGGTCTACACTAAAATGGAAAGATATTCAAAATGTGTTGTTAAGATACATCAAAATACATAAAGTATGATTCCATTAACATTTAAATAAAACTACCTGTGTGTGTGTGTGTGTGTGTGTGTGTGTGTGTGTGTGTACCTCACAAATATCTTGGAAGACACGAACTGCAAATCATGGAGGTCTTTGCGGAATGGAGGCATTAATGTGAGTGTGGCAGAGTGAGTCACTGTAGAATCTATTAGTCAGAAGTTGGTTGGTTTCAAGTGAGAAAAACATGCCTGAAAATCACATGGGGCAAGAAGAAAATCCTATATAATAATAGAGGAATATGCAAATTGCCCAGGATGCCATAACGTCACAAATGCTCAGCAGGAGGCATGCACAGCAGGAGCGAGTAGGCAGGTACTGCCATCACCAGGAGAGCCTCCACGTGGCCTGGCGTGGGGCACCCCCCAGCAGAGGCAGCCCCTGGTGGAGATGCGTGCAGGCCTGCCATGCTGCCCGGCCTGGAGGCCGCCCTGCCCAGGGGTGGCCCCTGGCAGAAGCGTACGCAGGGCTGCCCAGGACTAACGTGGTGCTGCCTATGTGCGTCCCTGGCCAGGGATGTGATGTTGCCTGCCTATGTCCCTGGCCTGGGATGTGACACTGCCTGCATGTGTCCCCGCCCAGTTTATTAATAAATTTATATATTATTTCCATATACATTTTACTAATTTCCTTTCATCTCTGACACTTCTATTATAGAGAAAGGGCAAATAGCAATATTAAAATATTTCCTCTAACTAATTCCCTTTTAAGGTGCACAAATTTTGTGCACCAGGCCACTAGTATTATTATAAACCCAGAGATCCTAGCTTTAGACAACAGTGGATTCAAGAACTCAAAAGATGGTATCAGGCTCTGCTGTATTCTCCTGGGCTTGTCACCGCTTAGTTTTGTTCTTCAGCTAAACCTTTCCCCCACCAGGTAGCTGGAGTGGCCCTGGAAACCCAACCATCCATCCTTCCCACTGAGTAACACTAAGGAAAGAGGCTGTCTTCCCCTTCAGCTCCCACAGAAAAGTCCAAGGGGGAATGATTGTTCCAGCTTGAAACACATGTTGAATTCGTTAGGGTTTGTGTTTAGGGGCATGTGACAGTAAACCCAACTAATATCAGTTTCAACACATAAGAGTTTGGGGGTTCCCCGTCACACCACAATAGATCCCCAAAGCAGGCAGCTGCTAGCCTGGTTCTCTCAGTCTTCCTTGTGGTCCAAAGGTGGCAACTGCTGCTCGAGCTAACACATCTGTGGGGACAGGGTGGGAAGAAAGAATCAGTAGCACCTATATTAGGAAAGCAAGTGTTTCCTCGAAAACCCTCAGCAGGCTTCTGTTTACTTCTTACCAGCAGAATAGTGTCACGTGCCCACCCCCACTGCAAAGGTATCTGGGAAAATTTAGCATTCCAAACTCCATAGAAAAGGACAGCAGAGGAAGCAGATGTTGAAAAATTGTTGAGTGAGCCAACCTAGATAATATTCTACAAATCTCTGTTCCTGACTTATCAATCCCTTTAGCCAGCCAGGCTCTGGACTCAGTTTCCAACCCTGTATCAGGAAAGACCAGTGTCTGTGACTGACCAACCCCCAAGGACCACATGGAATAGAAAAAGTGCCATCTCTATAAACACTGATCTTGCCAAAGAAAGGGTATGAATAGCACTGGGTAGAAAGCATTAGAGTTACAGTCGATTGCAGTGATCAATAAAATACACACATGCATATACACAAAGACACATATATACAAACATACACACACAAACAACATACACACATGTATTCACCCACACACACAGATACCAGGCTGTGAAAAGTTGAAATTATCTTTAAAACCCACACTATTACTGTGTTTGTCTTGTGGAGTAGCATTGCAGAGAATGGTACAGCTTTCATTTCTAACTTTATGCAGTTCCACAAAATAATTGAGGAATTAAAGGTGATTCTTCTTCTTCTTTTTTTTTCTTTTTTCAGTACATTTCAAAATAACAAAGAACATTTTAAATCATTAATAATATTTTTATAACAAACCACATTTTACTAAAGGAAAAATGGGAATGATTCAGGTTGGGGATTTTTGTTGTTGTTGTGTTTTGTTTTGTTGTTGTTTTTTTTTCATTATGATCCTGGTCATTATCATCATGAGGCAACATTTATTAGGAAGGGTATCAAAGAGGAGAAAAAAACTGGGTTAAGAAAAAAATCATAAATAATGAAAACTAATCTCTCCTATTTCATTTTCCCTACATCTATCTAGATGAAATTACACCTACTAAATATTGACTTTGCTTCTTAGAATCTTAAGGCATGTGACATATTTTATTTGGCATAGATCACTACATTTAACCTGTGGGTAAAGATGGAACCAGCATATCTCATTCCATGACACAGAAGAAAATGATGCAGAAAGAGGTGAAGTGATGAATCTGGGCTCAATTGTCACATCGTAATTGCCTTATAGATCCCTCTGCCACCAATGAGGAGGCCTGAGTGGCTGGGTTAGTTGTGGCTCCTTTACAGCCAGTTTATCCTCTCCCCAAAGAGAAGGGGTCCTTCACCTAGGGCAGTGATCAGCAAACTCATTAGTCAACAGAGCCAGATATCAACAGTACAACGATTGACGTTTCTTTGGAGAGCCAAATTATTTAAACTTAAACTTCTTCTAACGCCACTTCTTCAAAATAAACTCGGCCAGGCCATGGTATTTTGTGGAAGAGCCACACTCAAGGGGCCAAAGAGCTGCTTGTGGCTCACAAGCTGCAGTTTGTCGACCACTGACCTAGGGTATTGTGAACTTGGGTTGAAACATATTGCCTTTTCCCCATGAACCTCTAACTTAGGTGTCTTTCCATTACAATGTAGGGAAAAACTGCAGCAGTATTAGCAGCACCTATGAATTTGTCACCAACAGAAATCCCAGGTATTTTCCTATCACATCACATTGTTGCTGATTCCCCAGCATATTACTTATACACATCACTACTTCATAATTATAGCAGTTGTTAGATGTACTATACAGGATTTGGCAAAAGTAGGTTTACAGTTGTTCATATAGAAATACAATAATTAATAAGTAATCATGCAAGAACAAACTCTGTTTTGTGTACTCACAACTGTAAATCTACTTTTGCCCCACCCTGTATTGTGATAACTGGATTTCAATAAAACTTGTTTTCTCTATAATCATTTGTGTTTCTTTTTATGCATTCAAAAACATTCTTCTGACTGCCAAAAAGATCCACAGTACATATGCACACGCACGCACATGAACACACACACACACACAAGATTAAGAACCTCTGCAGAGACTCATAGACACAGAGAACACAGAACTGCTGGTTGCCTGAGGGGCGGGTTATTGAGGAGCTGGGTGAAAAGGTGAAGGGATTGAGAACTACAGATTGGTAGTTACAAAATAGTCCTGGGATGTAAAGCCTAGCATAGAGAATATAGACAACAATATTGTAATAAACTATATATGGTGGCTGGGGGTATTGGAAATATTGGAGGGAACACTTTGTAAAGTATATGATTGTCTAGCCACTATGATATACATCCAAAACTAATATAAAAGAACACTAAATGTAAACTGAAAAGTCAAAAATAAAATAAAATCAACAACAAAAACCTCTGCATAGAGTATCCCAAGCACTTGGGTCACATAGGAGCCTCCAAACACCTTCGTAAGACCTTCCCAGGATAAGAAAACACATCTATATTCCTGGTCTGCCTTGATGTAGGACCATAAAATATCAGACCCATTGTCTGGGGTATATGTTTGCCTCGAGTCACAACGTAACCATATGACAAGTCAAGGCTTAAATCCCCACTTGGTGCTTTTCTCCTGCAACGGACCTCCTAAGAGAATGCTCTGCTGTCATTGCTCTCCAGGAGTGTTACACATGGCCTGATCACATCCAAAGCAACTGCCGTTTCTCCATCATAAGCATAGATACCTCAGCAGCACAACAGTTCACACTCAACATTCCAAAACGCAATCAACGAAACTGGTAGCCAAGTAAGAAGTAGTCAATGTTTCCTCTTTAGTTGTTGAAACACTCCCTAGCTAGATATAAAAATTATGAATATTTCTTCTACTACATCAATTAGCTGCCACTTCGAGTATTTTCCTAAGGGCACTGAATCAAGCAGAACTCCTTTTGAGTTGCAGCTCTTCTACTATCGACTGTGAGTGACCTCGGACCCTCCTGAACTTCGGATATTTTACCTGAACAACCTCAAGGGTTAGTCATTCTTTTATTCACGAACTCATTGATCAACAAATGCTCTCTGAGGATGTGCTACAAGCTGTCTCTACCATGGTACTGAACAGATAATCAGGATGGCAGGAACTTGAAGAAAAATCAGGATATATAAACACTCTCAAGACAAAAAACCCCATATGGTTCAGAAACAGTGGGCCCATCTTGTTTCAGAACTCTGCAGAGGAGAGAGAGGGTTTCCCAGCAGCACAGGGCAAGAAGGGAGGAAGGGTTTAAGACCACAGGTAAGCCTCGGAGCCAGGTTAGGACAGTTGCCTGACACAGACTCAGTCAGCAAAGGCACATGAGCTAGGCACAATGGATAGCACACCAGTGGTGGAAACAAATGTCCACCAAGGAAGTCCAAGAGAAGATTGAGGGAGGCTACTTGGCACATGGGTGGAGAATAGCAGCTGTAAATCCAGAGTCAAGAAATATTCCAAGAGCACAGGATAACATTTGTCCAAGGCAAAGCAGAGCCTGTGTTACCCATCCTGGAAGCAAAGGCAGGGTTCTGGCTCTTGGGAGAAAGGTTGGCAAGAAGAAGACAAGCTAAAAGAATCCAGAGTTGGCACCTGCAGCAGCTTGCTGATGTGCCTTCGGGAGTGTTGCAACCCAGTAGTCACCGGAGCATAAGACCCTGGCTGACTAACAACAGAAGAGAGCCAGGGAGTGGGCAGGAACCTCCAAGTGTTCCCAAATCCTGGGTTTAGGAAACTGACTGGCGCTAAGTAGAGAGTGAGGTAGGATATGCCTTTATGAGGACTGGCTCTGAAGCTGGGCCAGAATGGGATGGGTATAGAGAGGGCTTCCAGGATACCAGCTTCACGGCACTACATAAAGTTAAGCAGAGGAAGTGAATGGTGGAAGGGGGATAAGCCAACCAAGGTTTCAGCTTTAAAATATGGCCAAGAAAAGATGAAGACTACTCCTACCCCCATCATTTTGCAAATCCACCCACTCCCAATCAAAGTCCTTTCTATCTTGGAAATATCTTAGCACTCAAGGTCTACTGGGTCAGGATTGGCCCCCTCCCCCAAAAAAATACATTACCCTGATAACACAGTGAAAGCTTTCAGAGAAACTCTATGTTAGCAACTAAGCAATGTTGCCTACGAACACACTATGAAAAAATTAACATTGTGGAGATGAATCCATTTCAAAATGCAGGTCCTCCTACTCAAAATTAGCACACACAAAAAAATCATGGGAAATAAAATAATTTCTTGTATCTAGGCTTAAATTTGGGGTGGGGGGTGGAACAATTCGTAAACCTGAATCATAAGCTTGCACTTAAGACACTCATAATGAAGCATCCATCTTATATAAAAACTGCTGTTTGAAATTTTAACCCACTATTTGGCTTCTGTAAATGCTTGCTTGCTTAAATAATAAGGGAACTGAGACTACTCCCACTTCAGAGAGGCCATTAAACCTTCCCCAAACAAAATTATCAGTGCTGGCACCAAGCCAGGCCTTTGGTTGAGATCTCAAGGCCCTAGCACATAGGGGCTCTTTAAGAACTTACAGAGAGAATCCAAGATGGCGGCATAGGTAAACACCTAAACTGCTGCCTCGCGCAACAATTTCAAAAATTCAACTAAAAGACAAAACGTCTATCACCCAGAACCACGGGAAAGCTGGCTGAGTGGAAGTTCTACAACTAGAAAGAAAGGGAAAAGAGCATCAAGACGTGCACGAGCGCTGAAAAGCTGAGGTACGGAGGCACGTGATCCGGGCTGGCGGCGGGCGTTGCTTTTTTCAACCCAAAGGGAGACAAGCCCCCAATTACTCTGAAATCCAGTTTCTGGGGAGACGCGGGGGACCCAAACTCCTACGGGGAGAAGCTGGACTGTCTGCCAGTGAGGGGGGCTTACTTGCAGAGCTGCGCGCAGGAATAATTGTTTACAGCACTGGGGCACGGGACTCCGGGACGCCCTTGGGGACACAGAGCCGGCTAACTAGCAGCCATTGCTGTTTGCCACGCCCTAGCCTAGTGACGCCCTGAGGCCCCGCCCTGCACAACCTACAAACCCACCCAAGCTCCAAGCAGCAGCGTTAGCAGAAGAAAGCCCCGCCCTATCGCAGCTTAACCTAGCAAACTTGCAGCCTGGGTCAGACAGCTCCAAAACCTCCAAACCCCAAGCAAAGAGGAGAAAACTGTAGCTCTCACTGTAGCTCCTGCTGGATGGCCTCACAGTAGCTGACCTGCACCCCATTGGAGATCCAGAAGCCAGTGTACCTAGTGGTCAGAGTGAGACACCAGATTTCAACTCCTCACATCGATAAGTGACACATTCAAAGGCAGACTCAGTGAGCACCAAAGCCCCACTGAAACAAGTCCTGCCCCATAAGTGTGTCTTCAGTGCAGCAGTTCTTCCATTATAGACACAGTGAGTGCTCACAGCTAATTGGCCTGGAGGTCAATTCCTCCCAGTATACCAACAGCAATTAAGGCTTTAACTGCACCAAGTCTTTACACTCAGCCCACAAAGGGGTGTACCAAGAGTGTCCACATCAGGTGATTGGGGAGGCTGAGCTACTGCCCCCTATAGGTCACCTACCACACAAAGCTACTCCATCAACACAGGGAAGCAGCCAAAATGAGGAGACAAAGAAACATGTCACGAATGAAAGAAACGGAGGAAAGCAAACTACTGGATGACATAGAGTTCAGAACCACATTTATAAGGTTACTCAAGAATCTTCTTAAAACCGCTGAGAAACTTGATGAGACCTTCAAGGAGCTTAATGAGAATGCCAAAAAAATGGAAAAGGATCAGTCAGAAATGAAGCATACACTGTCTGAAATAAAGAATATACAGAAACTCAACTGTAGATCAACGTACCCCAAGAATCAAACCAAAGATCTGAAATATGTGGAAACAAAAAACATCCAACCAGAAAAACAAAAAGAAAAAAGAATCCAAAAATATGAAGATAGTGTAAGGAGCCTCTGGGACAACTTTAAGCGAACCAACATCCGAATTTTTGGGGTGCCAGAAGAAGGGAGAGAGCAAAATATTGAAAACCTATTAGAAGAAATAATGACAGAAAATTTTCCCTGCCTGGTGAAAGAAATAGATGTACAAGTCCAGGAAGCACACAGAACCCCATACAAGAGGAATCCAAAGAGGACCACACCAAGACACATCATAATTAAAATGCCAAGGGCAAAAGACAAAGAGAGAATATTAAAAGCAGCAAGAGAAAAACAGTTAATTACCTACAAGGGAGTACCCATACGACTGTCAGCTGATTTCTCAACAGAAACTATGCAGGCCAGAAGGGAGTGGCAAGAAATATTCAAAGTGATGAACAGCAAGAACCTACAGCCAAGATTACTCTACCCAGCAAAGCTATCATTCAGAGTTGAAGGTCAGATAAAGAGCTTCACAGACAAGAAAAAGCTAAAGGAGTTCATCACCACCAAACCAGGATTACATGAAATGCTGAAGGGTATTCTTTAAGGAGAGGAAGAAGAAGAAAAAGGTAAAGATAAAAATTATGAACAACAAAATGACATCAAATACATACCTACCAACAAATGAATCTAAAAATCAAGTGAATAAAAAATCTGAAGAACAGAATGGACTGGTGAATATAATAGAATCAGGGACATAGAAAGGGAGTGAACTGACGATTCTCAGGGGAAGCAGGTGTGAGGGGTACGGGAAGAGATTGGACAAAAATCTTACTCCTATGGATGAAGACAATGGCGGGGGTAAGGGCATGGGGTGGGGTGGGGAATCAGGTGGAGGGGAGCTATGGGGGAAAAATAGAGGAACACCTGTAATAATCTGAACAATAAAGATTTATTTAAAAAAAAAAAAAAAAGAACTTACAAAAGGGGCCGGAAACACCCCATATTTGGGAGACAAAGAAAGTAAAAACATATAAATAGGGAAAATTCCTCCATGTTGGGGCCCAGAATTTGAGAGACATTTTCCTCTGGACCCGCATGTAATAAATGTAACTCCAAACTCTCCGAGCATTGCTTGATTTATTCCAGTTCTCTGTAACATTATTGGTTCCCTGAGATTCCGGGAAAACCAACCCATGTTTGGTTTTTTAGCCTCTGGTGAGTGGACTGGGTTTGGGGCCCGGGGGAGCCGGATAGGCCTTCGGGAGGTGCCGCTCTGCTGATTTAGCAGAATTGAACCAGGGAACTCTGGGCGCTCCTGGACCTCAGCCCAGGACCTGGCCGGCATCTGAAGAGGGTGGATGGACACTTCTGGATCTGTTGACAGAATCAGTAAGGTAGGGGCCCCATCAGTTCAGCCCACTCCAAGTGAGTGGAAGCGGGAGCTTGATCACCTACCCGGAAGCCATACAGCTTCCTCAGGCAAATTAATCAGGAATCAGGTGGACTGTTTAAACTATGAGTAAATATCTGGTAAAAGTAAAAAAACTTGGATTGTCTGGTGTATAAATGTAAGTGCGAGAGTCTGTGTGAAGTGAAAGCTACTTTGATTTTTTCTGCATTTCTGTTGATTCATCTGGCTAAAACTTTTGATATATTAAAGGCTGAACATATGATGGTCTGCAAATGTTTTAAGCAGTGCTGCTGAGTTATTTTTCTCAGAGATGTTTGCTCTCTATCACAGTGGGAGGGAATCAGCCCATTTAGCTAATAAAAGTTTCTGTCTATCGGTTGCTCGTCCCTAAGTTGTGGATTTGCTGCATTAAATTGAAAATTTGAAGTCCTAGGGTTAATTTAAAGGTATAAATTTGTGACATTTCTAAGAACAAAGAACTTTTATTTATGGCTTTCTTATCTCTTTTGGTGGTCGGAGACTTCCAGGGGCAGGGCTTACAGCTCCGCAGAGTGGGGAGATTTACAGGCCCTGTCCCTGCCTGTGACATCATAGTCCAATGTGAGCCACCTGAGGTGGAACTAAGGCTGAAGTTATTATCTGTTTATGGACCCCATTAACCCTGATAGTGTGTCTTGTGAAGTTGTTGTCTTCGTGGTTGTATGTTTTGTTTGACTTGCTGTTTTCAGTTATTTATTAGGATCCTCATAGAGGACATAACCTGGTCTTTCCCTTCCTCTCTTATCCTGATTCTGATAGCATCTGTAACTGGATTAAAGATCTTTTCTTTCAGGAGGCAATCCAGGCTTTCAGTTCACAAGAAATCTTCCTAACACCCTTATCCTCTTCCGCTATCTTTCCAGGCTGACTAAGAGTCATTTTTCCCCACAGGTCGGACCTCAGCCTTCAAAAGGGAGGACTAGTACAGCGGTAGTCTGTAGTTTTCTCCAAAACTCCCACGGTTTCTATTTCTCCCCTCTGTAGGAATTGTCTTCCTCTGACTCACAATTGGAAAGGGAGACAAGCAACTGGACTGGGGGATGGGTCAGGGTGGGGAGGGAGTGGTTGGAGAAATCAAAAGTAGTAAAGGAGGAGGATTTAAGATCCTCTAGGGGCTTAAGAGTAAAAAATCTATGAGGGAAAACAACGGTTACAGAAAGAAAAAAGTATCCTTCAATGTAAAAAGCCTAAATATACAGGATCTCAGACCATTTGCCTTGTTTCAGGACAGAGTAAATGGTTAATGCAGAAAAAGGAGGGGGGGGGGGTTAGCAGTTAATTATGAAGCAGGGAGAGATAGGTTTTTGTTGATTTTTACTGGCTGCAGACCGCTCTGCTGGCATAGGGGTCTGGTCCAGGTGTCTTATCAGAACTTCACTAGATTCAAGGTCGCAAGTTTTCTGCAAGCATAATTAATACATTAAAAAAACTAAACTCCCAGGATCCAAGCGGAGGAGAAACGGAGCTGAAGTCCACAGCTGCCCTGGTGATTTAAAACTAGTTGCTAGGCAGACTCAGCCCCCGAGAGACAGGTGAAAGAAGGGGGTAAGGGGGGCTGGATGCCCAAGCTGCCTGCAGTGGCCCTAGAAGAAGCCGCAGCAGTGAGAAAAGTGGGGGACAGCAGACATTTACCTGACACTAGAGCTGCCCCGCTGCTGCCCAGTGAGTAAGTGTTTTACAACAAGCAATACAAGACTTAGGCCTTTGGCTTGCTGGCTGCAGCAGTTAAACCAGAAGCCAGTGACTGCTACTGGCCTTCCGGCAGCCCCAGGAATAGAGCAGCAGGCCTGGGATCTGTAAAAGCAGCAGACAGAGCTAGTGAAAGCTCCCTGTTTGCAAATGTACTGAAAGGGTTCAGTACCTGTTGCTGCTGGAAGAGGAGGGGCTGAGATCCCTTTTCAGTGCACTCCCTTGGGAGAGGCCTGGTGGCTGCTCTGCCACAAAGGGGACTGGAGAGAAGACAAGGGGCCTAATACCCAAGCCACTGCCACAGAAGCACTTTGCAATATGCAAAGCTGTTTCTAACTGCAACTCTGGCTGTTTTGGAATGGCAGCTTAAAGTCAAAGGGCAAAGGAAAGGCACTCTCCCTGGACCGGGGAGCCTTCAGGACTTTGAGATTCTCCAAGAGATGAGGAGTCTGACTGAGGGATGGCAGAGACCCTGTTGGGTTGGAAGGACCTAAGGCCACATGTTAAACTTATAAATTACGGCTCTCTAGGCAGATGTCCAAGCCCAGTTATGTAGGGGTTAAGCTGCCTATTTATAGCAAAACAACTTTCTCCCATGCCAGAATAAATTTTAGGGAAATTAGACAGGCTGTGTTTGTGGCTAGAAAGAAGAACTGGCCACCATGCACAGCCCTGACAGTGACCTGCAGAAAACTGTGTAATAGACTTAGATGATGCCTGTGTCTTCATGGAGATGACTCCAGAAAGACAAGGACAATTTTGCTTTGTGTGCGAAGGTCAAGAATAGACCTTAGTCACCTCCCTAAGATATTTGTATAGCCCTACCATGTGTGATATATGGTAACAGAAGATTTGGCTACCTAAGATGGCCACAGTGCCAATATAGTACTTCATTGTGTTTTTAATATTGCATTAACCTTACAGATTTGAATGCAGTTGTCAAAAAGGCAGGTGCCCAAATGGGCAAGGAAAATACCCATCTGGTTTTGGTCTCTATTGAAAGACAGTTGACAGCCTGTATACTGTCTTGTAGGCCTGTGTGACCATGCCCATGTCAGGTGTAGCACAAACCTCAACTTTAGGAAACTGGGGAAGGCCTGTTTGGAACAGAGGGAAGTGGTGAGTACCAGCCCTTTGTTATAGGAATTACAGACCCCGTGAGGTCCTGTGACATGTGAGACCCTGTAAAGCAATAAAACTCCCTTAGTCCTTTCTCAGAGGGCATGTCACCCCTCCCAGAGACCATATGAAATTTTAAGGACAAGTCAAGTAGGGGGAATCCTACTACAAGGACAGATGTAATTGTCTACTTGAATATACACACATTTTGAATTTCTCCTTGTCATTTGAAGACAGTTATATTACTCTGAAGAATCCATAGAAAGGACTGACAAGGAAAATCAGAAGATCTTAAAGCAGGTCAGTATATTTTTCTCCTTATATAATTCCTCTGAAATTTGGCAATGCTTAATAAATCATGGCAATACATTTCTTTGCATAAATTTGCTCGTCTGGGTTCTCCTATTCAATTCTTTGCCATTCAGCAGTTGCTCTGACTTGGTTGTATAAAGACACCTCCAAAGCACTTGAAAATAAAAATGCTTTCCAAGTTTTGAAAACAAAAGTTCCTGGAGGTTTTATAACATCTCCCCATCCCTTCCTGGAACAACTGTACTAAAAGTCAGTAGGAAGGGTCCTTCTGGGAGTGTAGAGGTGCCTTCACCTGAACTTCACACCTGAGAGTCCACAGCAATGACTATTATTTTCCTCTAAAATCACATTTCATCTTATATTCAGGGAAATACAAACTTCTACAGTCCCCAGAAGCTTTCTTCTCCCAACATCAAGTTTGGGATGCAGCCTAACTCCCATGATCCCACTTAGGAATTTCTATTAGTTATTTTAA
The DNA here is from genome assembly GCA_026230045.1 of Corynorhinus townsendii. Classification (NCBI taxonomy): domain Eukaryota; kingdom Metazoa; phylum Chordata; class Mammalia; order Chiroptera; family Vespertilionidae; genus Corynorhinus; species Corynorhinus townsendii. The sequence continues at coordinate 54,653,004 of JAPDVU010000001.1, forward strand.
AATAAAAATCTTTCCAGTGGAGAACAATTGAATAGGAGCTGATTGCTCAATCAGTATCTGTATTTGGAACTGGCAAATAATAAAATGACTACAGTTAAAGTTGTTTTCCAATTTTTACTATATAATCAAGGATCACAGGTAATCATATCTGTTACAGGTTGAATTGTGTCCCCCAAAAAGGTATACTGAAGACCTAATCCCTGGAGCCTCTGGAAATAGGGTCTTTGCAGGTATAATCAAGTTAAGATGAGGTCATTAGGATGGATCTGAACCCAACATGACTGGTGTCCTTATAAGAGAAAAGGAAGACAGAGACACAGAGGGGAATGCCACGTGGCGACAGAGGCAGAGCAAGGACACCTTCCTTGCAAACCAAGGACACCAAGGAGCAAACCTTCAGGAGCTAGGATGAGGCAAAGGAAGGGTCCCCCTACAGATTTCAGAGGGAGTGTGGCTCTGCTGACACCTGGATTTCTGACTTCCAGCCTTCAGAACTGTGACACATTATATTTCTGTTGTCTTGAGCCACCAGTTTGTGGCACTTTGTTATGGCAGCCATATGAAACTAATATAATATCTCTGCTTCTTTTGCTAATTTTCATATCATGTGGAATTCGTGGTGGGCTTTTCCTTGAAAGTACCTTCTTGATTCAACTACTATAATTGGAGTGATGAAGAACCAGCTTCATAAATGCATGCCATGGGTTTGCTATTTCAATAAGTATAATAAAAGGTCCCAGTTGCCAGATAAAATACAGGATGCCTCAGTAAATTCAAATCTGAGGTACACAATATATAATATTTTAGTTAAATCTAGCTTATGCATTATTTGTGACATGCTTATACTATAAAATTATCCATTATTTACCTGAAACTCAAATTTAACTGGGTATCCTACATTTGTATTTGTTAAACCTAGCAGGCCTACAATCTCACTTCATAGATGCAACGTCAGCTCCTGGAATGTTCCATTATTTGCTGTTTGTTTCTAGTCCTTGGCAAGACAAATGACTATAGATTGAATACTATATGGCCTTTTCTTCCTCTTCAGTATCAAGTAGATCCAGTTTAATTTGTAGACACCGTTAACAATTATAGATGGATGATGATTGCTATGATGAGTTTGCTTTGGGTAAGTACCATGACATCCATACAGCTTTTATAAAATGCTACACAATCAATAAAAAGAAATTAGAACCATCAATTCTAGGTGTAAAGATGTAATCAGCTTTCAGAGGCATTTTAAATTCTTTATATCAGTGTTGTGACCAACTATAGAAAAAAAAAAACAAAAAGAATTTTTTTTTCTCTTCACCAATACCAAATTATTTCTTATAAAAATGTAATATATCCCTTCATGGATAACGCTGTTAATAGGAGACTTGGTAATCTGCCTCTTCAATCTTATTTCTTATTCTCCCTGGACCTCTGCTCCTTCATCTGTAAAATGAAGGAGCTAGAAGACACAATTTCAGGGCCTTTATCAGGATCCTGAAGTTAGCCGCAGGCTTAATCAGCCTTTCTCTGTGGACTCCCTTTTACCACAGTCCCCCCCAGATGACCCACCTCTCATCAACATTCCCCTTCCCTAGGGTTGGGGACAGTCTTCCCAAGCATAACAGAAATCACAAAAGAAACAATTACTAAATTTGACTGAATACATCAAAATATGCCATGAATAAAATTAAAAAGCAAGTGACAAACTAAAAAATTTTTGCATGATACAATATAGAAAAAAATTAACATGCCAAGAAAAATTTGGGCAAAGGACAAAATAGGCAATTATACACTTACACATACTTACATTAAGTGTGCATATGTGTGTCTATGTGTGTGTGTTTATATATTCATACATAAAAAAAGAGATAAACATAAGAAAATATGTTTCATCCATTGGTAAATAGAGAAATATGAATTAAAGAAAACAATTATTGCCCAGCCATGTTCATGTTCCATTCCCAGTCAGGGCACATGCCTGGGTTGTGGGTTTGATCCCCAGTAGGGGGCATGCAGGAGGCAACTGATTAATGATTCTCTCTTATCATTAATGTTTCTATCTCTCTCTCCCTTCTTCTCTGAGATCAATAAAAATATTTTTAAAAATTATTTTAAGAAAACAACCTAATATTAGAAAAGTGCAAAAAAGAAGTGCATGATCATATTCTGCTGCCAACTGTGTAAGGTGATACAATCATTTCAGAAATCAGTTTAGTAATCCATACCAATGGTCTTAAAATCTACAAACATTTTAATTCAGCAATTATGCTTCAGGAAACTGTGTTCAAAGACCTGCCTTAAGACCTCGCTCACTATATCACTGGTGACAGCAATAATTCGGAAACAGCCTAACTTAATGTTTGATTAGATAAATTATGATACAACCATATGGTGGAATACTATGAGGCTATTAAAAGTATGTGGGACACAGATAATAGGGTGCTAAAGGCCTGGAGTGGGGGCAGGGGCAGGCTGGAGGGGGTTAATGGGGGACATGTGTAATACTTTCAACAATAAAGAATTATTTTAAAAAACACAAGTAAACCTAAAAAAAAAAAAAAAAAAGCATGCAGGAGAAGAGTACTTAATGACATGAAATATGTTCACAATATATTAAAGCCAACTTAAAGCACTACCAACCGTATGATCCCATTGCTGTAAAAGAAAATATATAGACGGAGAGACAAAATGGAGGTAGAATAGAAGGACGTGTCCTGAGCCTTCTCCCGGAGCAAATAGAGGGAGCAGCTGAAACGAGTGGAATCCAGCCCGAATTGGCGAAGGAGACACAGCTGGTGAGACAGTTTGCGGCCAGGAAGGGCAGGGATCCCCCTGATAAAGGTAAAATCAAAGATCTAGGCAGTAGAATCTGCCAGACCTCTGTGCCCAGAAGGTCAGGGAGAAATTACACAGCGCCAAGCCGCGTCCCTTGAGGACAGGCAAAGCGTCTGAATAATTAAAAAAAAAAAAAAAGGAAAGGGTCAACGGGACTGCGGGAGGTAGTGGATTATAGACCTTGGAGTCTGGATTTGGGATCTGAGCTCAAAGGCAGCCCTAAAGAGCTGCCGGACCACGTAGTGCTGGCAAGAGAGGAACTTGCAGAGACACGGTCCTTCCTCGTGCTGGGGCCTGCACCTTTCCCCACTGAACCTAGTCCGTGGGACCTTTTGGAGACAGGCACTTACCTGTGGCTGAAGTGTGAGAGAAGGGGTGGAGTTGTGGAATCTGGGGAGAGTAGGCAGTGGACGGTCCAGGAGAGGTGGTAGCGAGTCTGGTGCTGAGTCATATCTAAGCCCCCAGAATCCATTTTCTCCTCAGAGATAGCCCCTCCCTCCAGTCTCCAGGCAACCAATATAGCCACACCCAGATTCCACCCTGATTAACACCATGGAATGTGAATACTCCCTGAGGCCATAGGATCTACTCTAAAGAGAAACCTTTAGAAGCTAGGCACCTCAATTACGTGGCTACACTGCCAGGGCCCTTCAGAGTGCTTCAGTGTACCTCACTGGCAAACTTACCGCGGGTGCTCCTGTGAGCCACCACCGGGAGAAAGCGCCTATCCACCACAGACACAGCAGCGAAAGTTGAGTCTGCCCACCCCACAACTACAGAACTCTGGGCAACACAGTTACCTCTTTCCAAAGTGTAGCCCCCTGAGCCACATTACCCTGACAGACGGTTCCTTGGTGCCACTGTGAGGCCCCACTGGGTACATGTGATTTCAATTAAGGGTGAAAGACAGCAAAAATTGGGACACTCCCCTCCATATCTGCTGACTCCTAGCACCGCAGTTGTGCCTCTCAAGCTCGCAGGCCTACATCAAGAGAACCCAAATAGTTCAAGTAGGGAGCTACACTAGATTACCAAGCCCAGGAGAACTGAGAGGTTTCACCAGTAGCACCATCACCAAAAGAACCTGGGTAGCAAAACAATTGGATCTACAATTAAAACATCACAGGAAAACATGGGGAGACAAAAAAGCAATACCCAAAGAAAAGAAAAAGAGGAATCACCAGAAAGGGAGTTAAATGAAATTGAGGCTAGCAGCTTAACAGAGAGAGAGAATTCAGAGTAATGGTTATAAGGATGTTTAAACGGATGGATGACAAATACACACAACTCAATGACAAATACACACAACTCAATGAGAACTATAAGGAGCTGAATGAAAATGTCATCAACATGAAAAGAAACCAAGAGGAGATGAAGAACGACATAGTTGCAATAAAGAACACATTGGAAGGCTTAAACAGTAGACTAGAAGAGGCTGAGGACCGCATCAGCGAATTAGAAGACAAGGTAGGAAAAAACACACAAACATAGCAGCAACTGGAAAGAAGACTTAAAAAGTAAGAGGAGAGCCTAAGGGAGCTTTGGGACAACACAAAACAAAACAATATTTGAATAACAGGGATACCAGAAGGAGAGGAAGAGAAGCAAGGAATAGAAAACCTGTTTGAAGAAATAATGACAGAAAACTTCCCTGATAATGGCAAGAAAAAAACTATGCAAGTCCAAGAAGTACATAGAGTCCCAAACAAGTTGAACCCCAAAAGACCAACACCAAGACACATCATAATTAAATTGGCAAACACCAACGACAAAGTAAGAATCTTAAAGGCTGCCAGAGAGAGACAGAAAGTTACCTACAAGGGATCTCCTATTAGAATATCAACTGATTTCTCAACAGAAACACACCAGGCCGGAAGGGAATGGAATGAAATATACAAAGTGATGCAAAGCAAGGGACAGAATCCAAGAATACTATACCCAGCAAGGCTATCATTCAAAATTGAAGGTGGAATCAGGATCTTCACAGACAAAAAAGGGCTAAGAGAGTTTATCACTACCAAGCCAGCAATGCAAGAAATGCTAAAGGGACTGCTGTAAAAAGAAGAAAGAGAAAGGCAAAAAGAAACACAAACACTAAGGAAAAATATGACAACAAACATGTACTTGTCAATAATAACATTAAACGTAAATAGATTAAATGCACCAATCAAAAGACATAGGGTAGCTGAATGGATAAGAAAACATGACCCATATATTTGCTGTCTAAAAGAGACCCACCTCAGAGCAAAGGATTCACACAGACTGAGAGTGAAGGGATGGAAAAATATTTTTCAGGCCAATGGAAATGAGAAAAAAGCTGGGGTAGCAATACTTATATCTGATAAAATAGACCTCAAAGTAAAGGCGTTAACAAGAGATAAGGAAGGCCACTACATAATACTAAAGGGAGCAATTCAACAGGAAGATATAACTCTGGTAAACATATATGCACCCAACGCAGGAGCACCCAAATACATAAAAAAAACTCCTGGAAGATATCAAGGGAGAGATCGACAACAATACAATCATAGTAGGAGACTTTAATACACCACTGACATCACTGGATAAATCCTCTAGACAAAAAATCAGCAAAGAAACAGCAATTCTAAATGACACACTAGATCAGATGGACCTAATTGACATCTTCAGAGCATTTCACCCCAAAGCCACGGAATATATGTTCTTCTCAAGTGCACATGGGACATTTTCAAAAATAGACCACATATTGGGGCACAAACAAAGCCTCCCTAAATTCAAAAAGATTGAAATCATATCAAGCATTTTCTCAGACCACAATGGCATAATATTAGAAATAAACTATAATAAAAACATTACAAAAAATTCAAACACTTGGAAACTGAATAGCATGCTATTAAACAATGATTGGGTGATCAATGAGATCAAAGAAGAAATTAAAAACGTCCTGGAGAATGATGACAATAAAAACACAACAATGCCAATGCTATGGGACACAATGAAAGCAATCCTGAGAGGGAAGTTTATAGCTCTACAGGCCTACCTCAAAAAAAACAAGAAAAAATGGTAATAAATCTTCTAACTCAACAACTCAAAGAATTAGAAAGAGAGCAACAAGAAAAGCCCACAGTGAGCAGAAGGAAGGCCATAATAAAGATCAGAGCAGAAATGAATGACATAGAGACCAAAAAAATAATACACAAGATCAACAAAACCAAGAGCTGGTCCTTTGAAAGGATAAACAAGATTGACGAATCTCTAGCCAGGCTCACCAAGAAGCAAAGACAAAGGACCCAAATAAACAAAATCAGAAATGAAAGAGGTGAAATAACAACAGACCCCACAGAAATACAAAGGATTGTTAAAAAATACTATGAACGACTCTATTCTAACAAACTACACAATCTGGAGGAAATGGACACATTCCTAGAAAAATACAACCTTCCAAAACTCACTCAGAAAGATTCTGAAAATCTCAATAGGCTGATAACTATGGAAGAAATTGAAGCAGTCATCAAAAAGCTTCCAGCAAACAAAAGCCCGGGGCCAGATGGCTTCACAGGGGAGTTTTACCAAACATTCAAGGAAGAAATAAAACCTATCCTCCTCAGACTATTCCAAAAAATTCAAGAAGAAGGAACACTTCCAAGCTCCTTCTATGAGGCCAGCATCACCCTAATACCAAAACCAGATAAAGACAACACAATGAAACAGAATTACAGGCCAATATCCCTCATGAACATAGATGCCAAAATCCTCAACACAATTCTAGCAAATCGAATCCAGCTGTACATCAGAAAGATTATACACCATGACCAAGTAGGATTTATCCCAGTGATGCAAGGATGGTACAATACTCGCAAATCAATAAACGTGATACATCACATAAACAAATTGAGAGATAAAAATCACATAGTCATATCAATTGATGCAGAAAAGCATTTGACAAAATCCAACAGCCTTTCTTGATAAAAATTCTCAGCAAGGTGGGAATAGAAGGATCATACCTGAACATAATAAAAGCCATATACAACAAACCCACAGCCAACATCATACTCAATGGGCAAAAACTAAAACCATTTCCCCTAAGAACAGGAACGAGGCAGGGATGCCCACTCTCACCACTCCTGTTCAATATAGTGCTGGAAGTACTAGCCATTGCGATCAGACAAGAAGAGGAAATAAAAGGCATCCAAATTGGAAAAGAAGAAGTAAAACTGTCCTTATTTGCAGATGACATGATACTGTACATAGAAAACCCTAAAGACTCCATAAAAAAATTATTAGACTTAATATATGAATTCGGTAATGCAGGAGGATACAAAATTAATGCCAAGAAATCTATGGCATTTCTATACACCAATAGTGAACTTACAGAAAGAGAGACTAATAAAGCAATCCCATTTACCATCGCACCAAAAAAATTAAGATACCTAGGAATAAACTTACCTAAGAAGTAAAAGACCTATACGTAGAAAACTACACGACACTGAAAAAAGAGATAGAGGAAGACATAAACAGATAGAAGAACATACCATGTTCATGGATTGGTAGAATCAACATCATTAAAATGTCCATACTACCCAAAGCAATCTATAAATTCAATGCACTTCCCATTAAAATACCAATGACATATTTCAGAGACCTAGAAAAAACTTTCCAAAAATTTATCTGTAGTAAAAAAAGAACCCGAATAGCTACAGCAATCCTGAGAAAGAAGAACAAAGTAGGTGGGATCTCAATACCAGATACCAAGCTGTATTACAAAGCCACTGTTCTTAAAACAGCCTGGTACTGGATCAAGAACAGACATATAGATCAAGGGAATAGAATAGAGAACCCAGAAATTGACCCAAATCAACATGCTCAATTAATATTTGACAAAGGAGGCACGAATATATAATGGAGTCAAGACAGTCTCTTCAACAAATGGTGTTGGGAAAATTGGACAGATACATGCAATAAAATGAAGCTAGATCACCAACTTACACCATACACAAAAATAAACTCAAAATGGATCAAGGACTTACACGTAAGACGGGAAACCATGAAAATACTAGAGGAATCCACAGGCAGCAAAATCTCAGACATATGCCGAAAGAACTTCTTCACTGATACTACTCCTAGGGCAATGGAAGCTAAAGAGAAAATAAACAAATGGGACTATATCAAAATAAAAAGCTTTTGCACAGCAAAGAAAACCATCAATAAAACAACAAGAAAGCCCACTGCATGGGAGAACATATTTGCCAATGATATCAATGATAAGGGTTTAATGTCCAACATATACAGAGAACTCATACAACTTAACAAAAAGAAGATAAACAACCCAATCAAAAAATGGGCAACTGATCTAAATAGACACTTTTTGAAAGAAGACAGAAGGCAGGCCAAGAGACATATGAAAACCTGCTCACAGTCACTAATCATCAGAGAGAAGCAAATCAAAACAACAATGTGGTTCCATCTCACACCTGTCATAATGGCTATCATCAACAAATCAACAAACAAGTGTTGGCAAGGATGCAGAGAAAAAGGAACTCTTTTGCACTGCTGGTGGGAATGCAGACTGGTGCAGCCACTGTGGAGAACAGTATGGAGCTTCCTCAAAAAACTAAAAATGGAACTCCCATATGACCCAGTGATCCCACTTCTAGGAATATATCCCAAGAAACTAGAAACACGAATCAGAAAGGATATATGCACCCCTATGTTCATAGCAGCACAATTCACTATAGCTAAGATTTGGAAACAGCTTAAATGCCCATCAGCAGATGAGTGGATTAAAAAACTGTGGCATATCTATACAATGGAATACTATGCTGCGGTAAAAAAGAAGGAGTTCCTACCATTTGCAACAATATGGATGGAGATGGAGAATATTATGTTAACTGAAATAAGCCAGGCAGAGAAAGATAAATATCACACGATCTCGCTCATTTGTGGAATATAATGAACGGCATAGACTGATGAACAAGAACAGATCTAGAGGCTGAGAAACGTCGATCAGAACATCATACCTCAGGTAAGGTAGGGGAGAGTGGGGGTAAGGTGGAGAGGTCAACCAAGGGACTTGTATGCATGCATATGAACCTAATCAATGGACACAGACAACAAGGGGGCAGAGCATAAGTGGGGAGTGGGGGATTATGGGGGAATAAAGACACATATGTAAAAAATAAAAATTAAAAAAAATTAATTAAAAAAATTATAAAATAAAAATAAAATACTAAAGGATGGCTGGTTAGCCAGAGATGGATAAGATTCCTCAAGGAAGGAACAACCTAAGACAGGCACAGTCGCAGAGGGGCCATCAGGAGAGAACTTGGGGGGCAACAGAAGTGGGGCACAGACCCTCACCCCCCCAACATTGCAGGGGCTTGAACCCTTGCCCCTTCTGAAGGAGGTCTCCTGCCCTCATGGCTGCTTCACCCTTCCCACACCCAGCTCAGATCAGGACCCAGGCAACAGAAAGAGACTTGGCCCAGCTCAGATCGAGATACAGGTGACAAACAGAGACTTGGCCCAGCTCAGATTGGGACCTAGGTAATAGACAAGAGACTTGGCCGACAGCAGCTGCCCTATATCTAAATTCAGCCTAGCATCAGGAATGCTCAGGGCCCACTCAAGAATGCAAATAATCCTTCCCACTAATATTGGTAAACTAAGATTGTTGGTAGAGTATTAAATTTGACAGTAAAATAGTAATCAAGTTTTCAGATTAATTTAAATAGGCTAATTGAAATAAGTGAATATTCAAGTAAATTTAATTGTACTGAACGAAAAGCTGTTCTTAAAGTAATAACTAAAATTTCTATTGGTAGTTCATCTCATGGTAAAATTCCTGAACATGCAATGAACCTAAAGCAGTCATATTTTTGGGCAACAAAAAAAAATTAAATTTAAAGTTATCAAAACTGCATTATAAAATTTACAAAAACCTCCATTAACCAAAAAAAAAAGGGGGGGGGGATAGTAGGGTAATATCATGTAAGGAAAAATATCCTATAAGTAAATTACATCTATAAAATTTTTATTTTACAAAATTAATTTTCATTTGTAATGCTAACAGCAAGATGGCCATGAAAAACACACATGGTGTCTAAATAAGACAAATGAAAATAGTTTGGGCAAAAATAAAAAGGACCCCAAATCAATTATATAGAAAAGATTCCTTTATTAACTTGTGGTCGAGAATATGTTTGTATATTTTCAGAAAACAACTCCAAGACCATGTGGATTCCTGCAACAGAAAGGAATTGACAGGTCTGCTCCAACCACGAAGACAAGAGGAAAAACAGTCCAGAGATGGAAGACCCTGACAACGCCTTGCCACGCGAGCAGTCAGCAGCTGTGCACCGCTTCAGGTTGCCTAGGACCAAACCAGAGAGGGTTGGACCTGCATTGCCACCATGTGCCCACCATCCAGATATCATTGCTGACATGTACACATAAGGAACTGTTAGACATTGAAACAGGGACGCAGAACTGTTGGACATTGAAATTGGGACTCAAACTTTTGTTTTGTTTTGTTATTATATGTTTATTTCTAGTCTGCAGAGGCAAAATTTTTTAAAGGAAAGAAATGGTGGGAAAAAGATGCAGAGGCAAAGAAGCATTGAACAGACTGTCAAACTACATCAGGAAGACAGGGGAGGTTGGACGAAGGGGGCTGTAAGAGACCAACCGAAGGACTTGTACGCATGCATATAAGCATAACCAATGGATACAAGATACTGGGGGGGAGGGGGGAGGGGGGAGGACGGGCAGGTGAAGGCATGTACTGGGGGTTAGGGGAGGCTGGGGGGAGGTCAATGGGGGGGGGAAGGAGACATATGTACTACTATTTGTAATACTTAAAACAATAAAAAAATAAATAAAAAGAAAAGAAAAAATGGAGGGAAAAAAAGGAAAGAAAATATGTACATATAAATTTATAACCCTAGATAAGAGTCTAGAAGGACATGTGAAAATCTATATATATAAAAGGCTAACAAGCAAGGTGTCCTCTTGGGAGTTCAACCGGGAGACCAGATTGCTCACTATGATATGTGCTGACTACCAGGGGGAGTCACAGAACGAAAGCAGGCCCCAGCTGGCAGGTGGAAGGCCCCGATTGACCCTGATCACCGGCCAGGCCTAGGGACCCTACCCACGCATGCATTTTGTGCACCAGGCCTCTAGTTAATAATAAACAGTAATTATTTCTGGACAGTGGGATTATGAGCTTTTTTTCTCCCTCCTACTTTAAAGTTTCTACAATGATCAAAAAATAACCATATTTTTTAATTCATCTATTCTTAAAACCTGTCTTGTGCTGGACTGCAGTAAGTTAATCCAATAAACCAGGCCTATTAATTTGCTGGTTTGTAAAATAATGTTCTAACTTAGTGAGACAGTGAACGAGTTTAGAACACTTAGTTGCAAGAGGCAGCAATTAGATTAAGCCAAAAGAGAAATTTTAAAAAGTAGGGCCCCATAAGAATATGGCATATCGTGCAATAAACAATGTGACTGAGTCACAAAGAATGACAGTTTCCAAAAGAAAGAACAATTTCCAGAAATGAGAAGGTTTGCCAGGAAAAAATAATAGACATCCACCATCCTAGTTAAAGCACAGATGTCTTCAGTGGGCCATTGAATCATTCCTCTGGTGGATTTCCAGCCTGCCTTAGATTGATTGGGTTTTTAAATAGAGTCTAAGGTGGAGGGTTGTATGCAGGAGGATATACAGAGTATTCTGGGGAGATATTTCACCTGTAAGGTAGTGAAGACAGGTCTGGGCAGAGGGGGAAGCTGGCCACAGTGCAGATGCAAATGAGATTGATCTCAGCTGATCCTGTGGGAGCTCTGAAGCTAGGATGGTCCTCCAGAGGGTCGATCACAGTGAAGGACGCAACCATGAGCCTTTGGCATCCCCTATTCCCAGAAGCTGGGGATGGATGTGTCAGCTCTGAAAAGGGGATCAGGGTGAGCTCCACAGTGTGTCAATGTGGTAGAGCACAGTGATGCCCATTCCACTTCCTTTCCAAAAGCACAATCAGCATACATTTTAAATAATTCAAAGATATGAAAGAAAAAATAAAATTTAATGACAAATAAGGGCTGCAAACACAGACCTACTGGGCTCTGGAATCAGAAACAGGAACGTTGGCTACAGCATGGGGCTAGGGCGTGTAAATCTGGATCCAGGAGATGGTGGCTCTGAGTACCACTCTATTCATTGGTAAAAAATAACAGAAAACTTAGCTGCCCATTATGTTCAGGACAACCAAAGGCCCACACTCAGTAGGAGTGCAAGTTTCAGTTACCCACCAAGGAAATACATCACAGCTTGCTGAAGTACTGGCTGAAAGCAAAGAAAACATGGAATTGGTATATATGCATAACCCATACACACAGACATGTGGTGATGGCCAGAGGGCTGGGTGGAGGTGAGCAAAGGAAGGCAGGGGAATGGGGTCGTTTGTAATAGTGTCAACACTAAAGGGGGAAAAAAAGAAGAAAAGAAAAGGTTATAAATACCAACTCTAATCCTATTGCCAACTACATAAAGGAGGACTGTAGTAGTACACATATTTTTTGTATTTATACTTTTTCCCATTTACCACAAATCCTTTTCTTCCAACCCTTACCCCCACCATGGTTTCACTCACTCATAAATTCATTAATAAAACATTTATGAAGGACCTGCCATTGGTTAGAAATTTTCAGGAAAAAAGATAAAGCAATAGGAACAGAGTTCTTCCCTAATGCCTAGGTTTTCACTGTCAATAACTTTATACACTGCCCAGATTATCAAACTTTTATGGAAAGACTGAAAATGGTCAATTTCTGGGGTTTCTTTGTGTTCTAAAGGCTGTGAACCTGACTTCAGAGATGAGAAATCAAACAAAAAGAATGATTATAAAAAAGAGAGACTCAGCCAGAAGGATGGGAGAGGTTCAGTGATTGAGCACTGATCTATGAACAGGAGGTCAGGTTCCATTCCCTGCCAGGGAACATACCTGGGTTTCGGGATTGACTCCTACTAGAGGACATGCAGGAGGCAGCTGATCAATGATTCTCTCTCATCATTGATGTTTCTCTCTCTCTCTTCCTCTTCCTCTCTGAAATCTATAAAAATATATAAATTTTTTAAAAGAAAGAGAGACCTATATAGAAAGAAATAATCTATGAAAGGAAAAGACTGAAGCCCTAAGGAACAGCTCAGTCTTTCCCCATTAATATTTCCTCAGTCACACAGAGCAGTTGAATGGGTTCCAGGTGGAGCCAATACTTCCACAGAACCAAACATGGCCCCACAATGTTAGCCATGTCTCCCCACAACCCCACTGTGCTTTGCTCACGAGATCAGTTCCAAAGCTTGATGCTTGGACCACAGTTTGCCTTACAGGACCCACCTGGGACCTTGGGTGCAGGCCTACACTGTGCCTTTGAAAGCCTAGGTTTCCCAGTGGCAAAGATGGGTGGAGATGGGTGTTTTTCACTCCTGAAAGCCACTCTGAAGATTAATGACTTACGTTTGGCCAAGTGTTTGTAAATCGCAGATGAGAGCTGCTCATACAGCTGGCTGCTGCATGATTAGTATTTGCTTTTAAATTGGTTACTCCCACCATATTTCAAAACCTCAAAAAGACCCAGATTAAAAACAATGCCCAGGAATCCACTGATAGTTTTTAGATTGCACCTCCCAGAGGCTGATGAGCTGACAGAGACAAAACACTCCAATCCAGCACCACCTTTACAGAGACATTGCAACTTCACTTTCAGCTGTGGGATCAAGAGCATAACAGTCACATTTGAACCAACATCTGATGTCTCCCTTGAGGCTCTGCTGCAGACTGCCACCACACTGTTCTGCTTTTGGAATGTTTCCAGGCTAATAGCAAAATGATTTCTTATGGGACTTTCAGAGGGGAAAGACTGAGTGGAGATTTATCTTGCTATTTAGAAAAATAATTAGTAAATAAGTTTGAGTGATAATCACAGATAATCCAAACTGGTTTAATATACATGGCTTCTAATGATGTATAAATTGATTAGAAACTATACTTACAATCTGATTATCCTTAGATGGAGCAAAGGCCAGTTTTGAAATTCTATATTGTTATCTACTTTAACACTGATATTTTGTTGTTGTTGTTGTTGAGAATTTGAGCAACTTATACTTTATTTTTTTTTTTACATTTTATTTTATTTTTATTGTTTTAAGTATTACAAATAGTAGTACATATGTCTCCTTTTTTTTCCCCCTTGATCTCCCCCCGACCTCCCCTACCCCGCAGGACATGCCTTCACCTGCCCACCCTGCCCCCCCGCCCCAGTGTCTTATATCCGTTGGTTGTGCTTACATGCAAGCATACAAGTCCTTCGGTTGGTCTCTTACAGCCCTCCTCGCCCATCCTCCCCTGTCTTCCCGATGTAGTTTGACAGTCTGTTCAATGCTTCTTTGCCTCTGTATCTTTTTCCCACCATTTCTTTCCTTTAAAAAGTTTTGCCTTTGCAGACTGGAAATAAACATATAATAACAAAACAAGACAAAACAAAAAAATGTTTGAGTCCCAATTTCAATGTCCAACAGCTCCTTATGTGTACATGTCAGCATTGATATCTGGATGGTGGGCACATGGTGGCAATGCAGGTCCGACCCTCTCTGGTTTGGTCCTAGACAACCTGCAGCGGTGCACAGCTGCTGACTGCTCCCATGGCAAGGTGTTGTCAGTGTCTTCCATCTCTGGACTGTTTTTTCCTCTTGTCTTCGTGGTTGGAGCACTCCTGTCAATTCCTCTCTGTTGCAGGAATCCATCTGGTCTTGGGGTTGTTTTCTGAAAATATACAAATATATTCTCGACCACAAGTTAATAAAGGAATCTTTTCTATATAATTGATTTGGGATCCTTTTTATTTTTGTTTAAACGATTTTCCTTTGTCTTATTTAGACACCATGTGTGTTTTTAATGGCCGTCTTGCTGTTAGCATTGCAAATGAAACTTAATTTGGTAAAGTAAAAATTTTCTAGATGTAATTTACTTATAGGATATTTTTCCTTACATGATATTGCCCTACTATCCCCCCCTTTTTTTTTTATTAATGGAGGTTTTTATAAATTTTATAATGCAGTCTTGATAACTTTAAATTTAGATGTTTTTTTTTCCCCCCACACATATGACTGCTTTAGGTTCATTGCATATTCAGGAATTTTACCATGAGATGAACTACCAATAGAAATTTTAGTTATTACTTTAAGAACAGCTTTTTGTCCAGTACTTGAATATTCACTTATTTCAATTAGCCTATTTAAATTAATCTGAAAACTCGATTCCTATTTTACTGTCAAATTTAATACTCTACCAACAATCTTAGTTTACCCTGTAAATATTAGTGGGAAGGATTATTTGCATTCTTGAGTGGGCCCTGAGCATTCCAAATGCTCGCTGAATTTAGATATAGGGCAACTGCTGTTGAGCAACTTATACTTTAAAACATAAAGATAAAGTGCATTGATGCAATAAGAAGAAAATAAAATTACTATATTGCTTTTCCCCTGCACAGTATTTTCCATAGCCTTTCCAGCTTTTTAAAGTATATTAAAAGCATCAAAACGAGAAAGAGGTATAATTTATAATGATGTGCCGTGCACAACTCTAGAAGGTTCCCACAACACCAGTGGAACATATTTGGAAGCCAGCCTTGAAGTAGTTACAAGTGCAGTAGAAATCTACATTTGAAAAGTTCCAATGGCTTGAGGAGTCAGAGTTTTCACAAAAACAGACAGAGCTAACCTCTGTCCTAAAGATAAATTATATTTTAAATGAACAGCTAGTGTGCTCACTTTGGCAGCACATATACTAAAATTGGAATGATACAGAGATTAGCATGGCCCCTGCACAAGGATAACCCACAAATTCATGAAGCATTCTATATTTTTTAAAAAGAAAAAAATAAATATATGAATAGCTAGTAATCATGCATGAAGTAGTCACATGAATGTTATTAAACAGTATTGACTAAATGCACCAAATATATAAGTACATTAGGAAAAATGGCTTCATCATGGCTTTTTTTTAAATTTTCAAGTTTCTTAATATTTGGTTAAGGTCTAAGTGGCTTGAGGAATAATAGTAAGTCCTATAGCCTGTGGCTTCCAGGTTTTCTTAGTTCTTCTCATTGAATCTATACTGAAAAAGAAAAAGAAAACCTTAAGAAGGCCACCCTTTCACAACAGCTTCCTGAATAAATTTCACAAATGACTAGAAGTAATATTAAATAGTTTGGCCCTCAATAAATAATTCAAAAAATATTCTTTTGATCAGCTAAAATGGAACCAAGGATTGTCTGTTAGTGACATTTTCACCATTTAGAAGTATAGCTACATTCACCAAGATACAGAGGCTTAGAGAGTGAGGGACAAAGCTATGCATGCTGCAATCTCCATTTTGCTTTCTATTATCAATTAGAGTGCTGGTCCATAAAATAGGTAGGTAGGTGCCAAGGGAATGACAGGTGGAACCAGAATAAGCATACAGTATTAACTAAGAATGTGGCTATTAGGAGACTGATGGAAGGGACTTGAAACCTAAGAGCCAAATTTCTACTAGCCTGGAAGCCCTGGAAATTAGCCACCTTTTCTTGAGTTTCTACTATATGACAAGCACATTGCAAACATTATTATTAACATTCACAACAACTCTAAGAGATCGGGATGATTAGCCCCATTTTACAGTTGAAAAAATCAAAGGCAAAGATATTAACTAATGTGCTCAATTTCATGCAGTTACCACAGTGCAAAAAAAGCATAATTCAAACACAGGCAATTCTGACATCCAAGTCCATGTATCAGTTAACCTGAATGGCATAACTGTAAACACATCTGTATGCATCCCTATGTGTTTATATTCTGGGTCTGTGTTATGGGCACAGTCTTTACAAACAAAAGCACAGAAATTATATAAAACAGTGACCATGTTTTACACAGTACATAGTGAAAGTTATCATCTGAAAAATATTTTTTGTGTCATTTTTCAGGTGTGATAGTCTGCATGACATAATAGAGAAGATCAAGAATAATATCCCTAAACCAATCATAGGCAAAGGATACTGGATCATGACCAGCTTAGATCAGTGAATCTCAAAGTATGGTCCTTGTTAGGAATGCCCCACCTACACATATTGAATCGGATATTCTGGGAATGGAGTTCAGCAATCTGTCTTAACAAGCCCTTCAGGTGAAGGTGACACATGCTAAAGTTTGAGAACCTGCTTAGGCTTCAACCAATTCTGATTTGACTTCAAGGATGAGAGCATGATCACATCCCTGAGGACACAGGATGGAAAGTGAACACCTAAACAAATTTGGGGCTCTAAGAGCAAGAAAGACTCTATGACAGCCAGAGAGTCTCTATAAAAAATGCTTTAGGAGGCCCTAGCCAGGTGGCCAATGGCTCAGCTGGTTGGGCATCACCTGGTGCACCAAAAAGTTGTGGGTTTGATCCCTGGTCAGAACGCATAGAGGCAACCAATCAATGTTTCTCTCCCACATCAATGTTCTCTCCCTCCCTCCCTCTCTCTCTCTCTCTTTCTCTATCAATCAATAATATCCTCAGGTGAGGGTTTTTTTCCATGCTTCAGCAGATCAGAGAAGGGTTACAGGTCTCAAGGGGAATAACATGTGACTCAGCCAGAAGGATGGGAGAGCTTCATAGGACCAAAAGGAGCATTTCAAAGAGTGAAAACAAAATGAGAGCAGGAAGTCAGTATCATTCCCTTAACCCAGAGCCACTTAAATGATTAGGATTCACAAATGAGATGAAGTAAAAACTCATTTCCCCAAATGTCAATCTAATACATATAAAACCTCCCAACCCCTTCTTTTTCAATTATAAATATGACTAAAGGGGAACTACAATTTTAAAGTATCTCAATGTGAAGAAAGCAAATAATTCCCTTGAGAGTATTTTTCACATTTAGATTAACTTAGTGAGACTTTATATTACCCACATCATAGTTCCTCTGTTTACCTAAAGTATTATCACTACTTTTTTCAAATGGCCAGTACAAGTTTTAACACCAATATCTAGGGACATATTTTTAACTACTGCTTTGGAGTTTTCTGATGTGAACAAAAAATGAACACCAAAATCTAGAAAATAAATAAGTTAAAGACAAGTCACAGGGGTGGGGGGGGGGGGGTGACGGAGGGCATATTGGTAACACATAGAATAGGAAAGGAGTGACTATTCATAATCTATAAAAAAAGCTTCTACAAATAAGAAAAGAAAAACAACTCAATATAAAAATGAGCAAAGGAAACAAATCAATCATCATTCATTCATCCAACAATTACTCTTTCCTTTTTTAGATTCAGTATCATTTGTATCTATCCTTTCCAGTTGTGGCACCTTGAGCAATTTATTTAACCTCTCCCTGTTTTCCCACCAGTCACGGGCAGATAATAATAGTGCCTACCTCATTCTCTGTAAATATTAAGATATATCTGAAGTACAAAAAGGCTCAGAAAATGCTACATATTGCTATTATTATTTATCAATTAAAAGACAAGCACTAGCAATTCTCAAATAAAGAATAATAAATGGCAAAAACATAGTACAAGATGCTTACTATCAAATATGCACAAGTTTGTGGGACAATAGCATTTTCATGCTTTATCAATATACATTGGGGGCAAATGACAATGCAGTACCATCTCACACCTGTCAGAATGGCTACCATCAACAAATCAACAAATGAACAAGTGCTGGCGAGGATGCAGAGAGAAAGGAACCCTCATGCACTGCTGGTGGGAATGCAGACTGGTACAGCCACTGTGGAGAACAGTACGGTGTTTCCTCAAAAAACTAAAAATGGAACTCGCTTTTGACCCAGTGATTCCACTTCTAGGAATATGTCCCAAGAAACTAGAAACACCAATCAGACAGGATATATGCACCCCTATGTTCATAGCAACACAATTTACCATAGCTAAGATTTGGAAACAGCCTAAGTGCCCATCAGCAGATGAGTGGATTCAAAAACTATGGTACATCTACACAATGGAATACTCTGCTGTGGTGAAAAGGAAGGAATTCTTAGCATTTGCAACAGCGTGGATGGAACTGAAGAGCATTATGCTAAGTGAAATAAGCCAGTCAGAGAAAGATAAATATCACATGATCTCACTCATTTATGGAATATAATGAACAACATAAACTGATGAACAAAAAGAGATCCAGAGACAGAGAAGCATCAATCAGATGCTCAAACCTCAAAGGGAAGGTAGGGGAGGGTGGGGGTAAGGGGGAGAGATCAACCAAAGGACTTGTATGCATGCATATAAGCCTAACTAATGGACACAGAGGGCATGAGTGGGGGGATGGGGAGAGTGAGGGGATAAGGACACATATGTAATACCTTAATCAATAAAGAAAAAATAGGAGAGAAACCAAGATGGTGGCATAGGTAAGCACCTAAACTGCTGCCTCACACAACAATTTCAAAACTACAACTAAAAGAACGGACACCATGCAGAACCACAGGAAAGCTGGCTGAGTGGAAATTCTACAACTAGAATGAAAGAGAAAAGCTCACGGAAAATTGGAGGAACGGCAAAGGGTTGAGGTACGGCAAAGGGTCTTTGTGCATGCAGAGAGGAAGGGCGGCTGAGAGCCTGGCTGACTTTCTCTGGCGGGAGGGGGAAGGAAGTCCCCGACTGCACTGAACCCCAGTTCCGGGCAGAACCCCGTGGACCTAGGCTCATACAGGGGGAGTCTGGACTGCCAGATAGAGAGAAAGGCACTTGGAGATTCGGACACCCGGGGGAGCCCCAGTGGGCAGGCATCCGGAGGCGCACAGCGCAAGTGTGCACAAAGACTGTGGAGGTTGCCACAGGCTTTCCTTAGTGGAAGGGAGTTGGAAGCTCCTGACTGCACTGAACCCCAGTTCCAGGCGAGCCACTGGGGACCCACGCTCTTGCGGGGGGAATCTGGACTCTCAGGCGGAGGCTCCAGAGCTGGGGAAGCCAGAGTCTGGATGCGCGCATGCACACGCGCAAGAGCAGGGCTAATGGAAAGCCAAGACTGTCTGCTCCTCCCTGAGACTCCACCCCATCCAAGGTGAGCACAGAGGTTTTGCAATTTGGCAAGTCTAATCCTATAAGGCTGTCCCCAGCACCGGACTTCTCCCAACTTAGACACAGCTGATCCTCACAGCCAAATGGCCTGGAAGTCAATTCCTCCCAGTGATAACAACAACAATCAAGACTTAACTACAAGACTGTACACACAGTCCACAAAGGGGTGCACCAAGAGTGTCCACCTCAGGTAACTGGGATGCCAACCCAACTGGGCCATATAGGAAACCTAGCACACAAAGCTACCCTACCAACTCAGGGAAGCAGTGAAAATGTGGTGACAAAGAAACAGATCACAAACGAAAGAACTGGAGGAAAACAAACGACTGGATATAGAATTCAAAACCACGGTTATAAGTCTGTTCAAGAATATCCTAGAAAAGGCTGATAAATATAACAAGACCCTCA
Source organism: Corynorhinus townsendii (assembly GCA_026230045.1). NCBI lineage: Eukaryota > Metazoa > Chordata > Mammalia > Chiroptera > Vespertilionidae > Corynorhinus > Corynorhinus townsendii. The sequence goes on from JAPDVU010000001.1 coordinate 54,673,348, forward strand.
AAGATATGAAAAAGGACCAACTAGAAATTAAACGTACACTGACTGAAATAAAAAACATTATACAGAGACCCAACAACAGACTGGAGGAATGCAATAATCAAGTCAAAGAATTGAAATACAAAGAAGCAAAAAACACTCAACCGAAAAAGAAAAAAGAATCCAAAAAGTTGAAGATAGTGTAAGAAGCCTCTGAAGTTGGACAACTTCAAGCATACCAACATCAGAATTATGGGGGTGCCAGAAGAAGAGAGAGAACAAGATACTGAAAACCTATTTGAAGAAATAATGACTGAAAACTCCCCCCACCTGGTGAAAGAAATAGACTTACAAGTCCAGGAAGCACACAGAACCCCAAACAAAAGGAATCCAAAGAGGACCACACCAAGACATATCATAATTAAAATGCCAAGAGCAAAAGACAAAGAGAGAATATTAAAAGCAGCAAGACAAAAACAGTTAATTACCTACAAGGGCGCACCCATACAACTGTCAGCTGATTTCTCAACAGAAACTATGCAGGGCAGATGGGAGTGGCAAGAAATTTTCAAAGTGATGAATAGCAAGAACCTACAACCAAGATTACTCTACCCAGCAAAGCTATCATTCAGAATTGAAAGTCAGATAAAGAGCTTCACAGATAAGAAAAAGCTAAAGGAGTTCATCACCACCAAACCAGTATTATATGAAATGCTGAAAGGTATTCTTTAAGAAGAAGAAGAAGAAAAAAGTAAAGATAAAAATTATGAACAAAAATACATATCTATCAACAAGGGAACCTAAAAATCAAGTGAATTAAAACCCTGAGGAACAGAATAAACTGGTGAATATAATAGAATCAGGGGCATAGAAAGGGAGTGGACTGATAATTCTCAGGGGGAAAGGGGTATAGAAGGGTGCAGGAAGAGACTGGACAAAAATCGTACATCTATGTCCTCACAGTGGGGGGGAGGTAAGGGCAGAAGGTGGGGTGGGAACCGGGTGGAAGGGAGCTATTGGGGGAAAAAGGAGAAACAATTGTAATAATCTGAATAAAGATTTATTTTAAAAATAAATAAATAAATAAATAAATAATCTTGTGTCCCTAAAAAAAATAATAAAATAAAATAAAAAATAAAGAAAAATGTTAAAAATAAAATTGGGGGCAAATCCTGGGGAGTAGGTATATAGTATCAACTTTAAATGCACATACCTTTTAATGTCAGAATTCTACCACTAGGAATTTACCTGAGGGTACTCACAAACACATGAAAATGTTTATAACAACATTTTTATAATGGAGAAGAACCTGGAGATATCCTGAATATCCACATATGAGGACTGAGTAAAAGAAACCTCATACATTCAAATAATGGAAAATCCATTAAAAAAGAGTAAGATAGAAGGAACCAAGATGGTGGCATAGACCTGTACTCACAACCACATCAAAATTACAACTAAAATACAGAACTACCATCATCCATAATTGCTGTAAAGGTGGCCGAATGGAAATACTACAACTAGAGAAGTAAAGGAGAAAGCACACTGAGACTGGTAGGAGGTACAGAGGTGTAGAATGGGCTGGTCCAAAACCCATGTATGCCACTTTTTTAATCAGGAGGGGAATCATCTCTGTAGAGACTGCCCATGAGGAGCAAGTGGTCCCAGAGCCCATCCCAGGGTCCCAGTGCTAGAAAGAGAAGTCCCTGTAACTATGGGCTGTGAAAACCAGTGCAGATTGTGCCTCAGTGACACAGACTGCTCCTCTTAAAAGGCCGGCACCACAAACTGAATTTTCAAGGTCCTGCTTCCTCTGAGCTCCAGCACCAGGGCAAGGCTTTGGGGGACACAGACACATATGAGGAGGAACTGGATTGTCTGGCATCAGGGCAGGAACTTGGGGGTGGCTTTCTCCCAGAAAGAGGTGCTTGCAGGGATCATTGTTCCTATGTTGGGACCTCCCTGGTTGCAGGGCTGGCTGGCAGCCATTTCTGTTTTGCTCAGCCCTGGTGATTCCCTGAGACCCTGCCTCATCCAATTTACAGCCCCACCCAAGCTGAGTATAGTGGATTTTGCATATGCAGGGCCTTGCCTTGCTCAGGCTAAAATCTCTCAACAAGCTACAGCTGGGTCAGAGAGCCCCAAACCTATCAATAAAAGGCCCAAGACCCAGACCAGCACCAGCCTGCCTTGCTTCATAGCTGGGCCTCGTCTGGGCACTTCCAAACTTGATACATAGAAGAGGAATCTACAGATCTCTCTGTATCTCCTGCTGGGTGGCCCCAGACAATGGCTGACTTTGCACCTCTCTGGAGACTCAAAAGCCAGTGTACCCAGTGGCCAGTGTCAGACCATACCAGATTACAACATCTATAAGCAACACACCCAAGGGACAGACTCAGTGAGCACCAAAGCCGCACTGAAGCAGGTCCTGCTCCATAAAGGTATCTCCTGCATAGTTGCTCTCCCACTATAGTCGCAGCTGGTGCTCACAGCCAATTGGTCTGGAGATCAATTCCTCCCAGTGACACCAACAGCAATCAAGTCTCAACTACAACAAGACTGTGCTCACAACCCAAAAAGTGTTGCACCAGAGTTCCCAGCTCACTTGACTGGGGAGGCTGAGCCACTGGGCCCTATAAAACACCTACTACACAAGGCCACTCTACCAATTCAAGGAGACATAGCAGCTCTACCCAACACATAGAAACAAACACAGGAAAGCAGCCAAAATTCAGAGACAAATAAACATATCATAAATGAAAGAAATGGAAAAAAGTAAACTACTGGATATAGAGTTCAAAACCACAGTTATAAGGTTATCCAATAATCCTCACAAGGGATTTGTGAGACTTTCAAGGGTCTTACTGAGAATGCATGTAAAACCCCCCAACTCATTCTTTTTGGAATGGTCCTTTTCCAAAAAAAAAATAAAAATTGAAAAGGACCATTCAGAAATTAAGCATACACTGACTGTAATAAAGAATAATACAGGGATTCATCAGTAGAGTAGAGGATCCTGAAAATCAAATCAATGATTTGAAATATGAGGAAGCAGACCCAGGGAACAGCTGTGAACCCAGGAACACAAGACCTCAAGCAGTGCGAATACACGGACTCGGATGAGCTCTGCATCTTCTCACTGAAAGGTCAGATTTCGCCTAGGAAAAGGAGAGAGAAAACTACATAACTGGATAACCAGAGAAGAGAGATCATGGGGAGACAAAGAAATAGCCCACATATGAAAGAAAAGGAGGCATCACCAGAAAAGGAAGTAAATGAAATGGAGGCAAGCAACCTGTAAGAGAAAGAATTCAGAGAAATGGTCATAAGGTCGCTGAAAAGAATGGAAGACAAATTCAACAATATGTGTAAGAAACAAGAGAAAATGAAGAAGAACCAAGAAGATATGAAAAATGACATCGCTGAACTCAATAGAAAGCATCAACAGTAAACTAAAAGAAGCAGAGGACTGCATCAGTGAACTAGATGAAAAGGTAGAAAAAATACCCAAGCAGAGCAGCATCTAGTAAAAAAAGATTTCAAAACAGGAGGAAAGCCTAAGGGAACTTTGGAACAACATAAAACGAAACAACATCCACATAATATCGGGTGACAGAAGGAGAGGAAACTGAGCAAGGAATAGAAAACCTGTTTGAAGAAATAATGACAGAAAACTTCCTTGATATCGGGAAGAAAAAAACTCACACAAATCCAGGAAGTTCACAGAGAACCAAACAAAATGAACCCCAAAAGATTGATGCCAAGGCACATTATATTTAAATTGGCAAACACCAATGACAAAGTAAGAATATTAAAAGCAGCCAGAGAGAGACAGAAAGTTACCTACAAAGGATCCCCCATCAGAATAGCAACTGATTTCTCAACAGAAACACAACAGTCCAGAAGGTAATGGAATGAAATATACAAAGTCATGCAAAGGAAGTGTCTGAATTCAAGAATACAGTACCCAGCAAGGTTATCATTCAAAATTGAAGGTGAAATCAGGAGCTTCACAGACAAAAAAGGACTAAGGGAGTCTATTACCACCAAACCAGCCATGCAAGAAATGCTAAAGGGGTGTTGTAAAAAGAAGAAATAGGTAGTGAAGAAGGAAACCAGCATAAAGAATAAAAATGGTGACAAATAATTACCTATCAATAAAAACTCTAAATGTAAATGGATTAAAGCCCCAATTAAAAGACATAGGGTAGCTGAGTGGATAAGAAAACATGACCCATATATCTGCTGTCTACAGGAAACCCACCTCAGAAAAAAGAACTCACACAGACTGATGGTGAAGGAATGGAAATAGGTTTTTCAGGTGAATGGAAATGAAAAAAAATATGGGGTAGCAATACTTATATCTGACAAATTAGATCTCAAAGTGAAGGACATAACAAGAGATAAGGAAGGCCACTTCAAAATACTAAAGGGAGAAATCCAATAAGAAGAAATAACACTGGTAAACATATACGCACCCAATACAGAAGCACCCAAATACATTAAAAAAAAAAACTTCTGGAGGATATGAAGGGAGAGATTGACAGAAATACAGTCATAGTAGGGGACTTTAATACCCCACTATGACTATTGGACAAATCCTCTAAACAAAAAGTGAGCAAAGAAACATTAATCCTAAAGGACTCACTAGAACAGATGGAATTAATTGACATCTTCAGAACATTTCACCCCAAAGCCACAGAATATACATTCTTCTTACATGCACATGGGTCATTTTCAAAGATAGACCATATATTGGGTCACAGGCAAAGTCTCTTCAGATTCAAGAAGATAGAAATCATATCAAGCATCTTCTCAGATCACAGTGGCATAAAACTAGAAATCAACTACAATAAAAACAAGCAAAAAAAATCAAACACTGGAGACTAAATAGCATGCTATTAAACAATGAGTGGGTTACCAGAGAGATCAAAGAAGAAATAAAAAGCATCATGGCAACAAAACACAATGAAAACACAACAATCCAAAATCTATGGGACACAGCGAAAGCAGTCTTGAGAGGGAAGTTCATAGTTCTACAAGCCTACTGCAAAAAAACAAGAAACAATGGTAATAAATTACCTAACCCTATAACTCAGAGAGTTAGAAAAAGAGCAACAAGAAAAGCCCAGCATAAGGAGCAGGAAGGAAATAATAAAGATCAGAGCAGAGATTAATGAAATAGAGGCAAAAAAAAAAAAAAAAAAACACTACATAATATCAACAAAACCAAGAGCTGGTTCTTTGAAAGGATAAACAAGATTGATAAACCTCAAGCCAGGCTCACCAAGAAGCAAAGAGAGAGGACCCAAATAAACAAAATCAGAAATGAAAGAGGTGAAATAACAACCAATCCCACAGAAATACAAAAGATTATGAAAAAATACTATGAACAACTCTATTCCAACAAAATGGACAACCTAGATGAAATGGACATATCCCTAGGAAAAATACAACCTCCCAAAACTCAACCAAGAAGAATCAAAAAACCTGAATAGGTGGATAACTACTGAAGAAATTGAAACAGCAATCAAAATCTTCCAGCAAACGAAAGCCCTGGTTCGGATGGCTTTACAGGAGAGTTCTACCAAGCATTCAAAGAAGAACTAAAACCTATCCTCCTCAGACTATTCCAAAAAATTCAAGAGGAAGCAACACTTCCAAGCTCATTCTATGAAGCCAGCATCACCCTAATACCAAAACCAGATAAAGATACCACACAAAAAACGAGAACTACAAGCCAATATCCTTGAGGAACATAGATGCTAAAGTCCTCGAAAAAATTCTAGCAAATTGGGTTCAACAATACATTGGAAAGATCATACACCATGACCAAGTGAGATTTATACCAGGGATGCAAGGATGGTACAATATCCACAAATCAATAAATGTGATACATCCCATAAACAAACTGAGAGACAAAAATCACATAATCATATCAATTGGTGCAGAAAAAGCATTTGACAAAATCCAACACCCTGTCTTGATAAAAACTATCAGCAAAGTGGGAAAGAGGGATCATGCCTCAACATAATAAAAGCCCTATATGACAAACCTACAGCCAATATCATACTCAATGGGCAAAAACTAAACTCATTTCCCCTAAGAACAGGAACAAGTCAAGGATGCCCACTTTCATCACTCCTGTTTGACATAGTATTAGAAGTACTAGCCATAGAGATCAGATAAGAAAAAGAAATAAAAGACATCCAAGTTGGAAAAGAAGAAGTAAAACTGTCCTTATTCACAGTGACATGATAGAATACATAGAAAACCCCAAAGACTCCATCAAAAAACTACTAGACCTAATAAAGGAATTTGGCAATGTAGCAGGATACAAAATTAACTCCCAGAAATCTATGGTCTTCTTATACACCAATAATGAACTCACAGAAAGAGAAATGCAAAAAACAATGCCATTTACCATTGCACCAAAAAAATTAAGATACCTAGGAATAAACTTAACCAAGGATGTAAAAGGCCTATACTCGGAAAACTACAGGACATTGAAAAAAGAAATAGAGGAAGACATAAACAAATGGAAGAACATACCATGTTCATGGATTGGTAGAATCAACATCATTAAAATGTCCATGCTACCTAAAGCAATCTATAGATTCAATGCAATACCTATTAAAATACCAATGGCATATTTCAAAGATCTAGAACAAACTCTCCAAAAATTCATCTGGAACAAAAAAAAGACCCCAAATAGCCATAGCTATCCTGAGAAAGAAGAACAAAGTTGGAGGGATCACAATACCAGACATCAAACTATATTACCTAGCCATAAGAACAGACATATAGACAAATGGAACAGAATAGAGGACCCAGAAATGGACCCCAGCCATTATACTCAATTAATATTTGACAAAGGAGGCAAGAGCATACAATGGAGTCAAAACAGCTTCTTTAATAAATGGTGCTGGGAAATTTGGTCAGATGCATGCAAAAAAATGAAACTAGATCACCAACTTACACCATACACAAAAATAAACTCAAAATGGCTTAAAGGTCTTGAATGTAAGACGGGAAACCATAAAAATCCTACAAGATTCCATAGACAGCAAAATTGCAGACATAAGTCATAGCAATATCTTTGCAGACACAGATCCTAGGGCAAGAGAGACTAAGGAGAAAAATAAACAAATGGGACTACATCAAAATAAGAGGCTTCTGAACAAGAGAAACCATCAACAAAACAACAAGAAAGCCCACTGCATGGGAGAAAATATTTGCCAACTCTGGGTTCAATTTCTTATCCTGCCACCAGCATTATTTTGCAGTATATTCCACAGGTTACATAATATGATATTATTATATTGGAAATTCAGTGAGCTAAACAAAAGACGCCACAATCAGAGAGCTAAATTTAGTGTCTATATTTCAAAAGCCAGGGCCACAAGAGGGCTCATGCCTTCCCAAACCTTGCAGCCCTGAAATGAGCTTAAAGAGCCATCCGAGGAAATTCTTCCAGGGTTCTCATTCTTGCCGCATCGGCTCAAACCGCCATGGTCTGATCCGGAAGCACGGCCTCCACATGTGCCGCCAGTGTTTCCATCAGTGCGCCAAGGATACAGGTTTCATTAAGTTGGACTAAGTGAACTTCCATGAATGGTCGTTCAAGACATCTACTTTATGACAGAATGATATCTCTTTGTACATAGAATAATAAAAAACACCTTCAAATATAAGAAAAGAATTCAGTAATCTATTGTTATAAAAATTATGCCAAACCAAAACTATTTGATATCTCCAAATGAACACTTTCTTGACTAAAAAGAAATTCTAGGTGCATACATTATTTCAACTATATAAACTTTGAAAAAGTAACACTAAGGGGGGAAAAGGGTAGGTATGCAATGAAACACTTTTGAATTTCATCATGTCAGGTGCCAATCTGTACATTTTTCCTACTCTGTCTTCCTGGGTACAATACATGCACTGATCTGACTTTACTTGAGCTGTTGAAGCCCTCAACAAGAAGATGTTGAATACTGAGTCATCCTTCCTGTTAGAGGCCTAGGGAAGGAGTTGCTGGGATCTACAATTGTAACCTGAGCTTCCTTTACTACAGCTCATACTCTGGACACTATCTCCCAAAATGACCACCAGTTTCCAATGTGGACCCTGAATTTCTCCACTTTAAGTTCTTACCATTAAGTCCCTGTTTTTTAATTTATACAAATTTTCCTTTGGCCCCTACTTCAAACTATTATTCCTAAAATTAATCTTACTAGTCTTAACCACCCTAACCCCCACAAAAAAAATCTACCCCCTAACATTTGGGCCTATAACTATTGCTAATAGTATATATTAGAGTATTGTATAGGTTAAAAAAAGAAAGAGCATGTAAAACTGAACTGAAATACTCGGTCCAACATAGAATAATCACACTCACACTCATTAATTTAAGCAATATGTGAAGTTATAATTTAGATTTAACATCAGGTTTTAAATCACACATTGAATAAGAGCACCCTCATCAGGCCATAACTAATTTTTGAGTTATATTAACAATGCTAAACTGTCACTTAGCTTCCAAGATGAAAAACTTGTGCAAAAACAAGCTAAAATTGCAGCAGCATATGCTGGCCATCCCATAATTGCCCCCAAAGTCATCCTACCCAAATCATCATTTAATAAAGGCAATTTCTAGGCATTGTTTTGTGTGTAGATAAGAAAAAGAACACTAAAGTCAAATGTTTTAGTTCAAGCTTTACACTAACTGTGTAAATGTACTTCTTGATCTTGCCAAAATGAAGTGATTTGTCATGCTATATAATTCCAGTAAAGATAATAATGATATTTATAATTGCTTTGCATTTTACAAAGTACTTTGAGATGATTCTTACTTGATCCTAGTGAGTAGACTTAGTAAGGGTTATACCCATCTTAGAGATGAGTAAATAGAAGCAAAGAAGTTCATTGACTTACTCAAGGTCACACGGCCCTGGAGCGTGAGTGTTCTGGGATGGTTTCGAGTAAGCGATTAAAGGTTCTGAATAAATCTGTGAATATCTGTGAAATGATTCCAGTCCTGATACTTGCCCTAGTTCTCTTCCTTTTGTACCCCATTATCCACTGCTTGCATTTTACCAATGGGAACGAGTGCATCTCACAGTGCATGCAAAAAACACTAGGAACCTGGTTTAGTAGGTCTGGGGTGAGAGCCAGGATTCTGCATTTTTAACAAGCTCCCAGTGATGCTGACCAGCAGACCGCACTTTGAGTAGGAAGAGTTTAGATAATGCTGTATGAGGAGTGTTAATTCACACACGGATTAAAAAAAAAAAAGAAGATTGGATGATGTTTAAGATTACCCAAATTAAGACAATCTCTGAAGTCTTTATTTCTGAGCACTGAACTCTAACCAGTAAGCAAGCAGCTTCATCTGATGTGTTGGGAAATGGAATTATCGCATCTCCTTAGCAAAAAGACAACTATTATATGAACATATCTACCCTGAATTGCATTATCTTTTATACTTTAATAAAAGTAATGATGCTGCTCAGAGGAATGTATGCTGCATTTTTTTCCTGGCTACAAATTCATGAGATTCTATTTTCATTTACTTGGCTAATTACTCTTCACATTGCTTTATAAAAACAACTCTACCACCAAGTGGACAATGCAAAAATTAGCTTATATGATACAATATTCAGGCTTTTTCCAATTCCATTCTCCAACTTCACAGGTTACTAAAGGGTTATTTATTAATCCCCAGCTAATTAACAGAGCCCAGCAGGACTTACTACTTGAAGATGGACAAACTCAAAAGATAAGCCACATTAAAGAATCATTTCCAGGACCGTTTAAACAATGACACCAGAGTAGAACCGACACTGCAACCAGGAAATATCTAACAACAGGTAAATATCTCCTCCATGGACACCAATGATTAGAACACTTGGTTAAAGCAGTTTTCTAACACATGAACTCATGCTAAGGATTAATTCACAACCACAGATCTTGAACAATGAAAGCAATAAGGTTTTCACTGCTTTTATTATGGGTTTTTATAATTCAACTAGAGGCCCAGTGCACTCAGGGGGGTTCCTCAGCCCAGCCTGCACCCTCTCACAATCCGGGACCCCTCGGATAGGGTCCCTAGGCCTGGCCTGAGATCAGGGCCTATTGGGGCTTTCCTTCCCCGGACTGTAGGCAGCTGGCCCCACCCCGCTGTTGCCACTGCTTGCCATCTCTGTGCAGCGCTGCCCCTCCACCCCACCCCCCCGCCCCTGCCACTGGTGGCCTCCCTCTGCGAGGTGATCACTGGCCAGCTGCACACTTGCCACAGAGTCATAGCTGGTGGCCTGGGCCTCCCTCTTTCTTTGCTGGGAGGTGAGGCCAGCCCTGAGAGGGGTCATCTGCCTACCTGATCACCCCTAACTGCTGGCTTGCCTACCTGATTGCTCCTAACCACTTGCCTGCTTACCTGATCACCCCTAACCACTGGTCTGTCTTCCTGATTGCCCCTAACTATTCTTCCTGCCTGCCTGATCACCCCTAATCACTTGCTTGGGGGCGGAGCCAGCCCAGCAAGGGGCCGTCTGCCTACCTGATGCCCCTAACCACTTGCCTGCCTACCTGATCACCTCTAACCACTCTGTCGCCCCTAACTGCTCGCTTGGGGACAGGGCCAGCCCGGCAAGGGGCTGTGGTGGTTCTGGTCTCTGGTCATTCCAGTTGTTACACTATGGTGGCTGGCCTTTTATTATATAGGATGCCTACTTCAAAAACAGGGAAACAGAAACAAGCAACTTCTTTTTTTTAAAATCCTTATTATTGAAAGTATTACATATGTCCCCTTTTTCCCCCATTGATCTCTGCTAGAGCACCCTCCCCCCCGCAATCAGGCCTTCACCACCCTATTGTCAGTGACCATGGTTTATGCCTATAAGCATACAAGTTCTTTGGTTGATCTCTTACCACCCACCCACCCACACTCCCCTGTCTTCCCTCTGAGGTTCAACAGACTGTTCCTTGCTTCTATGTCTCTGGATCTATTATGATTGAACAGAAATTTCCTTAACCACCCAGAGTCAATCAATCTACCAGACTTTGCTGTGTGGGTGTTGGGGCAAGCCTTTAAAACTCAGTTTATAATCCATGTTAGCCTTCACTTCCTGCTTGCATAGAATCTCAAGATCAACCAGAAGTGAGAGCTTAGGACCTTCTGAGGTCTTTCCTAAGCATGCTCAAAGCTCTTCCATGCCAAAACTGGTTTGGCTCAGTGGATAGAGCGTTAGCCTGCAGACTCAAGGGTCCCAGGTTCGATTCCGGTCAAGGGCATGTACCTGGGTTGTGGGTACATCCCCAGTGGGGGGCATGCGGGAGGCAGCTGATGGATGTTTCTCTCTCATCGATGTTTCTAACTCTCTATCTCTCTCCCTTCCTCTCTGTAAAAAATCAATAAAATATATATTTTTTTAAAAAAAAAAAGCTCTTCCATGTACTAGTACGTGGCCTTCTAAATGACCAGGAACATGTCAGAGCTTTTCAAAGTACCATGGACAGTGCATTTTAACCTTTTAATCTTTTTGTTAGTCTACTGTTTGCCCCAACTGTCATCCATCACCTAAGGCATCTGCAAAGTTAAAACCTTGCCTTAATTGTTTTTGACAATGCCCACCATTGTGGGGAGAAGTTATTTTTTTAGCATTGAATGAATTCTGAGCTAGCATTGTAAGTGAAGTCTTCCAAAGAACCACTAGACAGGTCAGATAATGACAATTCTATGAGAACGAGGTTTTGAAAGAATTCTAAATACATTCTGCCCCCTCTGGCAGTTGCCAAGCTGTCTAGGACTGTGCACTATTATTTAAGACTATTGCATAGCTGGAAAGAGGGGAGGGAGGGAAACTAGGGCAAATTAAAATGCCACAGAGCCCACTGTTCTTGGTAAGATTCAGCCATTTTTCTTGAATAAATGATTCCTGAGTTTTTGTAAGCCTCTGGTTAACCTCTACAGTTCTGACAAAGTTAATTCCAAAATGTTGCCAGTTTTTTCTTTTAAAAACAAATATTTTTTAATATATTTTATTGATTTTTTACAGAGAGGAAGGGAGGATAGAGAGTTAGAAACATCGATGAGAGAGAAACATTGATCAGCTGCCTCCTGCATAACCCCCACTGGGGATGTGCCTACAACCAAGTTACATGCTCTTGACCAGAATCGAACCTGGGACCCTTCAGTCTGCAGGCCGATGCTCTATCCACTGAGCCAAATTGGTTAGGGCTAAAAACAAATATTTTTATTGATCTCAGAGAGGAAGGGAGAGGGAGAAAGAGATAGAAACATCAGTGATCAAAGAGAATCATAGATCAGCTGTCTCCTGCCCGCCCCACTCTCAGGATCAAACCCATAACCCAGGCATGTGCCCTGACCAGGAATGGAACCGTGACCTCCGGGTTCATTGGTCAATACTCAACCACTGAGCCACACTGGCTGGGCATGTTGCCAGTTTTTTTAGTGCTCGTATGGAGGGGGAAATTTTTGGAGGTCCTTTTTTCTGCCAAAGGACATCTCGCATAACCTTTCTTAAAGCAAAAGTAATCAAAACCATGGCTAAGTGCAAAAGCAGTAGTAGCCAGACAGCAGCAGCATGGAAATGAGAGTTAGGAGCTGTAGAACAATAAAGACATAACAAAGAGCCTGTGTCTTCTGTGAAATTGCCCTATAAGGCCCATTCAGAACATCCACTAAATTCTAGCACCTCTTCATCCTCCTTTAATTAAAACTGCTCTTCCTTAAACACCAGCACCAAGATAAATGAGAGTAAGCTAATTCAATCTTATCGATTCCCTGTTTTGTTTAATTACTACAGTTACTATTTTGTTTAAGTACTATAGGTTGTTTTCTACTATTTCTATTTCAAATACACCTTGACTCAGTTATAACATTTCTGCAGAGAAATGTACTCTACATTGCAAACAATCACCTTATAAAATTTTTAAACCCAACAATTCGTTAACAAAGAATTAGCTGTATGCAATAAATGGCTAAAACCAATATTGTAAAACAAATAAGCGGTGTAAGCTAGTGGACTTTTCTCCAAAGTCTACTTCTGTAGAAAGTGAAGTATGGTAGTAGAAACTGCTGTTTGGGTTCTGTACTTATTTGTTTGCTAAAACAATAGAAAGTTATTTTGATTTTCTGAACTTATGTATGCTATCCCAATACTCCATTGATGATGGTTTGAATGTCCCATTGACTGTGATCTCACTGGTCATCGAAGCACATTCTTCTGGGACCCAGGACAGCTCAATTATCCTAAATTGCCTCAGTAGCTACAGATAATGCATTCCAGTTGACTCAGTGGTCCCGGAATCTGGACAGCACAATTATTCTAAATTGCCCTGGTGGTCCCAGATAATGTGTTTCTGTTGATCCAGTGATTCGTAGATACTTTAGATAACTAAGTTGCTCAATTTAGCTTCTGTAAAATGCTTTTCGCGAAACAGGTTCCTCATTCCAGACCCAAAGATGTAATCGATACCTTTGTGATATTCTGCCAATATAAGCCAGATGTGGCAGGCTGTTCGGGGCCGCGAGATCTGGAGCGCTTTTGCTCCCTTGTACGCTGCCGGTTTTTAATAAATGACTCCATAATTCGACTTTTTGAGGCGTCCTTTATAAGATAGGAGTACACTACAACAAAAGTAACACTTAAACTGGACTTTGAAGGATAAAAGAGGAATTAGGAGAATGTGAGAAAGATAATATCACCAAAAGCTACCAGTTTGGAATCAGCATTATATCTCAGATCAGTGAGCAGACTAATTGGCTAAAGCGGTGATTAATATGAGGAGGATTAGAAGGTTAAAGTTAGGGAGATACCTAGGCTGGAGAAGACAATAGAAAATGTTAAACATCAGGCACAGAATTTTGGACTTGACTTGTAGGACGAAGGTTCACAACCATTTTCTCTCCTCCAATACACTTAAGAGATGCAATCATCCCCAGTAATATCCATGTTTTACAATTCAAGAGATCCTCAAATCTGGAGATGAGGTGGTAAGAACGTTATTAGAATCTCAGGGGGTGGGGGGGGGGGTGCAGTAAGGGACATGAAAGATTTCAAAAAGCACCACTTGAGATTATAATATTCTCCTCAGCCCTCCACACCTCTCTCAATGGGTATGAAAAGCCACAGGAAACCTCTGAGGAAAACACTGCCTTTTTGAAAGTGCTTCAATGGCTGTATTTCATGGAGCAATTGCCTAATTTCCTAAACATCAGAGAAGTAATTTCTGTGTTTTTCAAAATGTAATTCATAGGATATTCATCTCCACAATACAATATACAGATGATGCATTATAGACTTGTACACCTGAAACCTATATAATTTTATTGACTGATGTCACCTCAATAAATTCAATAAAAAAAAATTTTAAATACACATTCCACAGATCTATTAAAAAGGTTCAGTCCACATTAGTTTGGGAAATCTCACACAGCAAATACCCTTCTATCAGAGATTCACAAACTATATTAATTAGCTTACTAAAGGATGTAAGAACTCCCACACAGAGAAACCTGTTCAATTTTTTAAACCCAGAGCTTGCATACATTTATTTGATCACAGATTTTATTCTCACATAATACTTACTAATTATCCTAGGATTCCTAGTTCGTAAACACTGGCCTATATTAACTCCTAGGGGGTTGGGGATACATCAGATGTGGTTCAGTAACCACCATAGATCTTACACAAGACAATAACGCAGGAAGTGGCATCCCCCTGCACTCTAGAAAACCCACTGCCTACAGCCCATCCTATCTAGCTCTCATTTGCCTCTTAAGTTCCTCATGCAGAAAAGAACCCAGCCCTCTCTCCCACCCTTCAAGCCCAACCCTCCCTCCCCCCCCCCCCCCAAATGGCTTTATTCAGTGGGATAATGATTCAAGGCTCCTAGTTCCTCAGTGTTTTTCTGAGACCCTCACCAATGTCCATCCCCTGATTGAGCTAAGTAACTGAGCTGGCTAAAAGAGAAACCAGCCTGGAAAAGGTGATGGCACTTGTGGGTCTTCCTGTGGAAAGAGTTGTGAAAAGCTGCTGAGAAGGGACAAAAGAAAAGATGAGACTAGGCCTGTCTGGGCCTGAATGAATCAGAAAACAAGGCAGATGAGAATGAAAATGAGGAATGACCTTCCTCCTATCTCCAATTTCCTTCCTCTGTAAAAACTCTGAGTGGCCTTTTTAAATTCTTCCCCAGTCAGCTCTTTCTTTTTCTTTTTTTCTTTTTTTAATTGAAGGCTTTCTCTTTCAAAGCTGTGCTCTGTGCTCCCTCTGCTGGCCCTGACATAGCAATTAGATCTAAAACCAACTAGAGTATGTGTTACTTGTGGCCTGCAGTGATGTTTGCCATCGACACATCCTCTCTTAAACTTGCCTACACTTCCTAGCAAAGATGAGAATTCAGCTTCTTTTCTATTAGCAACAACAAAAGAAAAGGAAGGTAGGAAGGGAATGGTTAAATAAATTGTTGTACTTCATGCTATCAAACGCAGCCACCTAAGTTGTGTCTACCACGTGTGAGGTGCCGGGGATAAAAATACTGGTAATACTTGGCCTCTGCTCTCAGGAAACTTACAAGGTAGAGAGAGGAGACCAATATATAACACACTTCTCAGAAGGAAGGATTTTTAGAAAGTTTCTCTAACATGTGCCTTGAATGATGATTCAAATATGTCCACTGAATCCATAACAAGGCATCTCACACTCTCTGCTCTACTATTTAATAAGCAGAAGGTGCACTGCAATCTATAACAAGGCCAGGCTGTGCTTTCTTAAATGTATACCTTATTGGATAGATTTGATCACATGACAATATGGATTCATAATGATCTTAACAGCCATGCATTATGAAATACCTACTGGGAGCCAGTCATAATAAGCTTTATATATGTTAGTTCATTTTATGAATTAGGTTCAGAGGTGAGCCTAAGGAAGAAATGGAGGTTCAGAGATGCCAAGATTGCTCAACTAGAAAGTGGCAACATCAGCATTCGAGCCCAGGTCTGCTTGACTTCTCATTACACTTTTCAGTCATCATGGTTTCCACAAATACCATGGCCACCTGAGGCTGCCCTCCAATTGGTTGCTGAGTATAATGGAAAAGCCTAATATGATAGTCAACTGCAGTATTCTATGTCATGTTCTCACTGAGCAAAGAACTATGTGCCCTATGTGAAGCTTCTGGCTTTAAGGAGTTTATAATATAATGAGGCAAGAGCTATATACAAAATAAATTAAACATAGCTAATAGAGTTTATACATGCCCAAAACAGCCAGTTTGAAAACAATGAGGAACAAATTCCATTATGACCAAGAGCAGCCAAAATACCCCAGAAAAAAAATGTAAGAATTTGTCACGCCTTTAATGAAGAAACCTATAGAGCTTTTATGAGAAGACATCATAAAGAATGGCTAGAAAAACAACCTATGTCCTAGATGGGAAGACTCAATATTCTAAAAATATTGATTATCTCCAATTTGTTCAATTTAAAGCAATTTGAGTTATAGTTACTGAATTATTGTCAGCACAGAAACAGGCATATAAATCAATTCAAAAATCTAATTTACAAAGTATAGGGGGTAATTAAGTCTATGGTAAAAGTAATATTTCGAATTAGTGGGGAAAGGATAGTCAATAAATTGTATGAAACAACTCGCTGTCCACCTGGGAAAACACAAATTCCTACCTCACAAAAGACACAAAAACAAATTTTAGGTGGGTTAAAGTTTTAAATATTAAAAAATAAAATAACGGAATATTTACAGAAAATAAGGAAATTTTTTTATCTGAGGCTAGGAAAGGTAGCCTTGCCGAAAATGATAGTAAAGTCCAACATCATCATAAAAAAATCACGTTTGTCTAGGTAAGAAGCAAAAATGTCTGCAAAAGAATAGATACTAAAAAAGAGAAGAAAGAAAATAAGCTTCAGATAAAACATTTGAAAAATACACTCTAGTCGGAGAAAACAACATTTATTATAAAAGCCAACTTTTACTTATTTATAGGAGACTGTCAATACTTAATAAAACACATCCTGAATTAGTGAGTACTTGAAAGTTTCCAACTTGTGGAGTATTGACAAACTCTTGAGTAACCACAGAAATAGGATGATTCAAAAATTAGTGACTTTTCTTTCTGAAAAGCTAATCTCTAAAAAGCAATGACAGTAAAATCAGTGAAAGTTGTCATGAGGTCTAAAATCTTGTTTTAAAAGAAATGGAAAATGGTGAAATGTCCCATTTCTCCTTCCCAGGGATCCACCTTCTAACCTGCTCCATCTTCCAGGTTTTGTCAAACTATCAAGGGAAAGATGGAAATACCTGTGATGTTTTGTATTACCTGCTGTGGTTTTTATTCTCAGTTATTCCTTTTGCATAAAAACTAAGAATAAAGAAAATGGAGGAGGAAGAAAGGGCAGGGAAAGAAGAAAAAGATTCTCAGTTCTTAATGTTTCAAAATAGGTTTTGGAAACTCCCTGAAGAGCGAGTATATGGACAGCAAAAGCCAACATAAACCCATTAGTTGGGAAGAATGCCTGGGGTGATAAGAGGTTCCCAACTAGGCTTGCTGGAGTTTCCATGGGCTGAAGGAGGGCAGAGAGTCAAAAGGAAGCAATCCAATTTGCCAGAGTCCCCACTGGAAGGTGAAGTGGATAGACTATAATGATGAGAAGATGCTCAGTAAATTGGGGATTCAAGAGCTGGCTTCCCAAGTGAGGTAAGGTCTAAGAAGCGCTCCCCATATGACCACAGAGTGACAGCACACCAGGAGGGCTGAAGCATGGTATGTGGGCCAGAGGCCTGAGACAGCCTCTCCAGGCTCCCAACGCCTCAGAATACAATAGAAAGTTTCCTTGTCCCACCAACAGGGCCACAAAAGTGGCTGAGAGAGAACCAGAGCACCTGAAGAGGCCTTATAGAGTATGTAACTGGTGATGGGAGACAGATAACAAACATTAGCAACAGATGCCACCTTAGAGAGATGAAGGTCATGAATCAGAAGATTTCCCCCTCCACTAGGTTGCCACACACACATAGATGCCACCCCATGTGGAAAGAAGGGAAGGGGCCCTGACTGGTTTGGCTCAGTGCATAGAGCGTTGGCCTGCGGACTCAAGGGTCCTTGATTCCAGTCAAGGGCATGTACCTTGGTTGCGGGCACATACCCAATGGGGAGTGTGCAGGAGGCAGCTGATCGATGTTTCTCTCTCATCGATGTTTCTAACTCTCTATCCCTCTCCCTTCCTTGCTGTAAAAAATCAATAAAATATATTTTTTTTAAAAAAGAAAGAAAGAAAGAAGGGAAGGGGATGTCCTGAGTTAACTGAGAGAACCCAACATTAACTAGATTAAGCCTCAGATATCAGATAAAATGGGGCTCAAAGAAAGAAAGAGTTATATTATAAATTACAGCTTACATTGGTGTAGACCTGAATTTGTGGATTGTGAAACGTGCACCCACCACACAGGATTGTTCTAATGACAATGTGAAACTGAGACAAGGGAGCTTCCATATATACCTCTCCAATTATCAGGTGCTTGTTATCATTACCACAGCTCATGATTTCATTGCCCAGTCACTCTCTGTTCCACTGTTTAATAAAAAGAAGGTGCACTGCAATATGACCAAGTTTGTTCTGCTTATTTTTACTTTAAGCAAGAATATACCAACACATTACCTCTGAATTAACGTATTTCATTTTCCCACATATTAGCAATGTAACCAGAGCTTTTAATTCAGCCACCCCACCTGTAGCACAAGGCATTACCTCTAAGCTGATAAGATGCATTGATTCAATATTCAAGATTTTCTTTATATAGAAGGATAGATGATTCAAGAAGGCATCATTCTCAAGAGCTACAGTTCAGGCCAGTTCCAGGCTTGCTTGTTAAACCCAATTTGATTACCCTGGGTTCATATAAACTCAATTACTACCTGTCCTCACCTCCTGCCAGGCACTCCAGAAAGACATTGATTGCTTTATTTTTAAAGTTATACTATTTGGGAGCAATAAAGTAATTTTCATTCATGTATTTATCACAAAAAGGATTGCAATTGCTTATCTACTATATGCTAAGAATTTGCATATTTACTTAATTTAAACTTGACAGCTCTCCTCATCTTATAGATTAGGATACTGAGTCTCAAAAAGGTTAAGTTACATTCAAGGCACAGAGTAAATAGCAATGTCTATATCTGAATCCAAGTTTTACCTGATTTCTTTCCACTCTTCCACAGTGCCATACTAATGAAAAAATTCTTGCCCAGAAATTCAAGGTCTAGGATAACAAAACTCATTCTACCACTACTACCACTCTCATCTCCTGCCCACCCAACCTATCATATGCCTTTCCTCTGCCACTCACTTAACATGCATTCCCTAGCCTTGCCTTCCTTCAGACCTTTAAGAGCTGTTCCCTCTGCTTAGACTGTCCTACCTTTCCTTCCCACTTAGAGAATTCCAACCCATCCTAAATCCGAGAGACTTTGAAAGCTTTGCTCCCTTTCCCAAGGATTAACTGCCTCCACTCCAGCTTCTGCAGCTTAGTTTCTCTTTCCATCACAGCGCACTCACATATATCACTTGCATATATATAACTTGAGATTGGCATTTATCTGCATGTACCTCTGTAACCACTTTTAGAATACGACCGACCTCCTCAGTGAGGCCTACAACTATGCATACTTGTTAATCTAAGGCAAATTAGCACATCGTGCGAGTTCAAACAATGCTTGTTGAGTTAATGAATTTTATTTTAAATCAAGGTCTATATTTTACATGTGTTAGATTGTGAATGAATTCTATGTAGGTGGGCACTGTGAAGTAAACTGACTCTTAGGTGATTTTAACGGTGACCACAAAGAAGGGCTTCATTCACCCAAAGCTAGTTTTTCCGGAAACCTCGGCCCCTCCCCGCCTGCCCCCCAGCTCATCACAGACTCAGCCCACACAAGAAATGGCCCCGCCTCCATCACTGCCAATCAATCGCTCCTCGCGCCTGCGCATACACCGCCCCCTCCAGAGCCCCGCCCCAGTCTCCGCCCCAGTCTCCGCCCGAGTCTCCGCCCCGAGGCTACTGCGGTCGGTTGGGTCTGGCGGGAACCTTCCCTTTACTGGCCCGCCCACAATGACGATCACCTACAGCTGCATTGCTAATGGCCGAGTGATCCTAGCGGATCTGGCCTGGACCGGCGGCTCCTATCAGGTACTCCTATCGTCACCTCCGCCTTCGCGCGTTCTGGTTTTGAAAGGTGATGCCTGCCGGACCCCGCCCCTCAGGAGGCGGCGCTGCTGGGAGGCCCGAATGAGCCGTGAGTGGGGACGAGAGGCCCCGCCCCCGTGCGCGGCTGCCTGCGAGGCAGTGAGTCCCGGGCGGGAGCCTCTCGAGCTGCAGAACAGCGGAGCCGCACGGGCGCCGCCGAGGGGTTAGGAGTGGTGCTGCACGCGACCCCTTTGGCGGTGATTAGCAGCCCTGTCCAATTCCGGAGACCCCTACAGGGTTTTCTCTCCCAGATCAACACGCACTTATGGAACATATATTAGTTGTATAATCCCGGGTTAAAGGAGTGAGGGGTGCAGCAATGAAGAGAAGACAGCACCTGAAGTTGTCGCTGGATGAGCTCAGGTCCCTTTATGTCCAAGGGCGGCATACAGGTCTCCTACAGTGTAAGAAGTATTTCAGTGGAGGTAGGTCCAGACTGCTCCTGTGCCGTTCAGGATGGGTGGCTGCTTGCGACCTCAGAGGAGGTGATGTTAGGGTGCTTGGCTTAGAAGCCTTATAAGAGTTAGTCTCAGCCTGGCACAAGGAAGGGAAATAGGGACTCTGTGCAGAGGAAACAGCCCACCTCAAGAACCTCAGTAAGGCTAGGTAGAGCACAGGGCCCTAATATGTAAGACATAAAGATTAGATCAGAGATTGGAAACAAAGATGGCGGCATAGGTAAGCACCTAAACCACTGCCTCGCACAACAGTTTTAAAACTACAACTAAACGACAGAACGGACACCATCCAGAACCACAGGAAAGCTGGCTGAGTGGAAATTCTACAACTAGAAGGAAAGAGAAAAGCTCACGGAGAATTGGAGGAATGGCAAAGGGTTGAGGTACGGCAAAGGGTCTTTCTACACACAGAGAGGAAAGGCGGCCGAGAGCCTGGCTGACTTTCACTGGCGGGAGGGGGAAGGAAGCCCCTGACTGCACTGAACCCCAGTTCCAACTGCACTGAAACCCAGTTCCAGGCGAAACCCTGTGGACCCAGGCTCATACAGGGAGAGTCTGGACTGCCAGGTAGAGAGAAAGGCACTCGGAGACTCGGACACCCAGGGGAGGGGGTCTGAAGGCGCATGTGCCAGTGTGCACAAAGACTGAGGAGGTTGCCACAGGCTTTCCCTAGCAGAAGGGAGTCGGAAGCTCCTGACTACACTGAACCCCAGTTCCAGGTGAGTCCCTGGGGACCCACGCTCTTGTGGGGGGAATCTGGACTCTCTGGTGGAGGCTCGGGAGCCAGGGAAGGCAGAGCACGAGCGCACGCATTAGGGCAGGACTGATGGGAAGCCAAGACTGTCTGCTCCTCCCTGAGACTCCACCCTATCCTAGCTGAACACAGAGGCTTTTGCAGTTTGGCAAATCTAATCCTATAAGGCTGTCTTCAGCACCGAACTTCTTCCAGCATAGACACAGCTGATCCTCACAGCCAACTGGACTGGAGGTCAGTTCCTCCCAGTGATACCAACAACAATCAAGACTTAACTACAACAAGGCTGTACACACAGTCCACAAAGGGGTGCACCAAGAGTGTCCACCTCAGGTAACTGGGAGGCCAACCCAACTGGGCCATATAGGAAACCTAGCACACAAAGCTACCCTACCAACTCAGGGAAGCAGTGAAAATGTGGCGACAAAGAAACAGATCACAAACGAAAGAAATGGAGGAAAACAAATGACAGGATATAGAATTCAAAACCATGGTTATAAGACTTTTCAAGAATATCCTAGAAAAGGCCGATAAATATAATGAGACCCTCCAAGATATGAAAAAGGACCAACTAGAAATTAAGCATACACTGACTAAAATAAAAAATAATATACAGAGACCCAAAAGCAGACTAGAGGAACGCAAGAATCAAGTCAAAGATTTGAAATACAAAGAAGCAAGAAACACTCAACCGAAAAAGCAAAAAGAAAAAAAAATCCAAAAACTTGAAGATAGTGTAAGAAGCCTCTGGGACAACTTCAAGCATACCAACATCAGAATTATGGGGGTGCCAGAAGAAGAGAGAGAGCAAGATACTGAAAACCTGTTTGAAGAAATAATGACTGAAAACTTCCCCCACCTGGTGAAAGAAATAGACTTACAAGTCCAGGAAGCATACAGAACCCCAAACAAAAGGAATCCAAAGAGGACCACACCAAGACACATCATAATTAAAATGCCAAGAGCAAAAGACAAAGAGAGAATATTAAAAGCAGCAAGACAAAAACAGTTAATTACCTACAAGGGCGCACCCATACAACTGTCAGTTGATTTCTCAACAGAAACTATGCAGGGCAGATGGGAGTGGCAAGAAATTTTCAAAGTGATGAATAGCAAGAACCTACAACCAAGATTACTCTACCCAGCAAAGCTATCATTCAGAATTGAAAGTCAGATAAAGAGCTTCACAGATAAGAAAAAGCTAAAGGAGTTCATCACCACCAAACCAGTATTATATGAAATGCTGAAAGGTATTCTTTAAGAAGAGGAAGAAGAAAAAAGATAAAAATTATGAACAAAAATACATATCTATCAACAAGGGAACCTAAAAATCAAGTGAGTTAAAAACCTGAGGAACAGAATAAACTGGCGAATATAATAGAATCAGGGGCATAGAAAGGGAGTAGACTGACAATTCTCGGGGGGAAAGGAGTGTGGGGGTTGCGGGAAGAGACTGGACAAAGAGCTTACAACTATGGATGAGGACAGTGCGGGGGAGGTAAGGGCAGAAGGTGGGATGGGAACCGGGTGGAGGGGAGCTATGGGGGGAAAAGGAGAAACAATTGTAATAATCTGTATTTTATTAAAAAAAATAAAAATTAAAAAAATAAAAAATAAAAAGATTAGATCAGAAAGGTAGGCAGAGAATAGTTCATGAAGGGTCCTATCTTTTTTTTTTTTTTTTTGTCCTAGAGAAACTGGGACGTAATCTATAATAATAAAAGTGTAATATGCTAATTAGACTGCACGAAGCTGGGCCTGCGAGGGAAGCCCGGGTCCTGGATGCCAGAGGGAAGCCAGTGCCAGCAGCCGGGGAAAGGAAGGCCTACTCTTGCACTAATTTCATACATCGGGCCTCTAGTTAAATAGATAAAGGAATAGCATGATCTGATTTATCTTCTGGTACATTTGGTTTGGCTACAATCCAGAGGTGGATTGGAAGGGAGAGAACCAGTAAGGATGGTACTATTACAGTTTACTAGTATGTAGAAGATCTAAGGGCCTGAGCTAAGACTATGACAGTGCAGATAGAAAGGAGGGGGCAGATCCTAAGAAAGATTTTGTAAAACTAATCCTCAGGAGTTAGTGACAGGGTCATGCCTAGGATGCTTAATTTCCCCCCCCCCCCCCCCCCAGCTCTATTGAAATAGAATTGCCATATAACTGTGTGAGTTTAAGGTGTACAGTGTGATGAAGTGTGATGATTTGTCTTCCTCCCCCCCCCCCCCTTAGGTGTAAGTAAACAATATAGAAATTACATATGGAGGAGGAGGATTGTGGAGGAGAGAGAGGGACTCAGAGCAGGAGAGTACAGTTTGGGACAGGTTGAATTTTGTTGCCTATTGGAAAAGGCCAATCTATTTGTATATTTATTCCTCTACTTATCCTCAAAAGCTTTAAGTGATCAAATGTTCAGTGTAGCACTCAGAGGGTCAGGGCTAACAGTTGAAGACAGTAGAAGTGGGTAAGAGCAGTGGTGTCCTGAAAGCCAAGAAAAGAAAGTTACAAGAATGTTTCATGCCCCAAAGAAATTGAACAAGATCTAAAAGGTGTTTGTTGAATTCTATAGTTAGGAGATGATTGCTGACCATATGGTTAGCAGTTTGGTAGAAGTGGTAGAGGCAGAAGCCAGATTGCTTTAAGCCAGGTGAATGGGAGATGAGGAAGTAAAGAGAGTGAAGTTAGATTGTTCCTTCAAGAATTTAGGGAACGGGATAAGGTGAAAGCTAGAAGAAGCATGGTCCAGGAGGGGGCCTCATTTTTTAGTACAGAGAAAACTTTCCACATGTATGTAGGCTAATGGGAAGAGTTTGGAGCTATAAGAGAGGAAGGGGCTGTTGGTGGAGCAAGACTAAAGGAGCACAAAGAAGTGGAATCCAGTGTGGCAGTGGAGATGTGAGCCTTGGATTTGAGGAATGCCCTTTCTCTATGTTCCTCAGGTTCTACTAGTAACTTCAGTCCTCTTTTAACTTGACACATTCATTCACACACAGAACAGCTTTACTTTGATCGCTATAAAATCCACTTCCAAAATAATCTCTCTCCACAGAGTGCCTAATAGAAGAACTAAATTAATTCTTTCCCGATTCCTCCTTGTGTATTTCTAATCTTGTTGAGTAGCTCTACTGGGCCATTCAAGCTGGAAACTGGGAGTCACCTTCAATTTTTCCTTCTTCTTCACCTTCATATTTGTTCTTTGTCACCAAGTTCAATTAGTTCTGTCTCCTGAATATGTCTTGAACCCATTTCCTTGTTTCTGAACCATGTTGTCATCTAGACCCTCAATTCTTGTCACCAAGGGTTATTGAAAATGCCTCCTGGCCCTAGCCCTGTAGCTCAGGTGTTAAGAGCATCATCCCAGTACACAAAGGTTGAGGGTTTGATCCGGTCAGGGTATATACAAGAATCAACCAATGAATACATAAATAGGTAGAATCTCTCTCTCTCTCTCTCTCTCTCTCTCTCTCTCTCTCTCTCTCTCTCTCTCTCTCTCTCTCTCTCTCTCAAATAAATAAATAAATACATAAATATTTTTAAAGTGCCTCCTAACTGATCTCCCAGACTTCAGCCTTGTCCCTCTCAAAATCATCCTCCACACTGCTGCTCAAGTGGTTATTGCTAAAAGCAAATATGATCATGTCACTCCTTGCTTAAAATCATTTGGTGGCACCTGATTACATACAGAATAAAGCCCATACCACTTAGCCTGGCATTCAAGGCCCTTCCTGGTAGGACTTTTCCATGATTATCTCCTCTTCCCCCACATATTTTTGGGCTGCAGCTATCCTGACCTTCATGCTGTTCTCCAGTCTCACCAGGGTCTCAGTTTATCTCCTCTTCCCTCTCCCTGGAACCCACTTGTCTTCACTTTTTAGCAGTATAACCTCTTCTGTGCTTTGAGACTTTTCTCAATTCCTCCTTGAAGCCTTCTTATGCCCAAGCTAATTTATATCCTTTACCAAACTACTTACCTGGCTGAATAAGGTTCTTCTTTTACTTATTTGTCTCTGCTGTCAGACTCCTTCAGAACAGGCACTGTCTTCATCTCTGTCTTTATATAGTAGGTTCTCAATAAATGTTTAATTAATTAAGAAGAGGGAGAGACAGAAAGTTGAAGGGGTCATAAGCCAAATTACTTCTCTTTATGAAACAGGCAGGAAGGTAAGAAAGTGGGAAGGGGTGAAGCAATTGGAAGAAAGGATTAAAGGTTTAGAATGATTGCTGTACAAAAAGCTGACCGGGGAGAAGGAAAGGAATGACAAAGTGCTTTAAAGAGTTCTACCATGTCTTTTCTCAGTGTTAAATATTAATTAAGAAGAGGGAGAGACAGAAAGTTGAAGGGGTTCATAAGAGTTATATAATATTTCTTATTCATTGATAAGAAATATTAATGTCACAACTATTTTATAATCATTAGAAAAGTATTAGTATCTACTAATGCTTAATCATTAGATCAAATCAATTGCTATTTAGGGTCCTAGAGTTGGAGAGGATCCTAGAAATAATCTTGCCCACTTCATTCTTCACACAAAGAAACAACCCAGACAAGTCTCTTTCTTAAGTTGTGCAGTACTTTTATAACAAAAACATAACTAGAGCTCAGTTTGTCACGCTTTTACAGCCTCATGTTGCCATTTGCTTTGTTTCAAATTTTTCTATCATTTCATTGATTATTTACTCTAAATGAGACCTGTGGGGAAAGCTAGGGGAACATATTCTAGTGATGATAACAGAGTAACTGAAAGCCTTTGTACTCCCTTAATTTTTCTTGTTTCTTCGGAAATTCTTTCCTAGAGAATACTGCTCGGAATTTTCAAGCAATCCCAAAAATTTCAAGCTTTACTCTCTCCCATTAATAATAGGCTTTAGCCCTTGCTGGTGTGGCTCAGTTGATTAGATCATTGTGTTGTACCATGAATCAAAAGGTTGCTATTCGATTCCGATCAGGGCACATACCTAGGTTGTGGGTTCAATCCCTGGTGGAGGTATGTATGGGAGGCAACTGATTGATATTTCTCTCATCTCATACATCAATGTTTTAATGTCTCTCTCTCTCTCTCTTTCTCTCTTCCTCTCTCCCTCCCTCCCTCCCTCTTCTCTTTCTCTAAAATCAGTAAAATATATCCTTGGTGAAGATTACTTTTTTAAAAATTAAAAATAATAATAATAAGCTTTATTTATACTTTTAGTCACTAAAAGATATTTGATTAGATAGTGCTTCCCAGCCTTGAAGCCATATATATATATGTATGATGTGATTGTAAAAATAAGACTGATTATCTAGTACAAATCATATTTCCACACTTATATGTATATACACAGGGTATGTATATTTAAGTAATTTTAAATTTTTCCTTCAGATTCACATGAATCTGAATATTTATACGAATATTTATAACTAGCCTCTTACCATGAATTATGAATAACCACCCATTAGTTCTCCTAGTAAACAGTTGTCCCTTGATAAACTAATCAGAACATAAGTAAATTTAGGAGAAGAATAATGAAAAACACTGCAATCTTCTGCAAAGTAAATGCTGACAATTTATTTTTAGGAAACAGCAGCAACAGTGCTTAGACTAGTGCTTCTTAGAGCTGAACCAAAGACCACAATTCAAATGGGAAGGTAAGGTATTTTCTAATGAAACTACTTTTTAACAATTACCAGCTAATAATTGCAATGATAATGGTATGAGGAAAAAATATATTAGTTCTACTTACTCTTGATTGAGCCCTCAAAAAGGAGAACTTCTTTATGTAAAAGCATAAAATTGTGACTGGGAATGATAAACAGCAAATTCATGAAAGTGCTTACCTTTGGAAAGTGATGAGAGAAGAATTAAATTGAGGCATGGGTATACAGGGGACATTAAAGGCAGTCCTTGGGTTATGTCGAACTCGACTTATGTCGTTTTGTGGTTACAACGCCATCTCCATTTATAAAAAAAAAAATATTCCATCATTTCGACGTATGTACATATGTGCTTTATGTTTTTTATTATTTATTTACCACAAGTAAAGGTCAGGAATTGTTATCTTTCTTTTAAAATTTTTTTACTGTTTCACTTCATTGCTGCTGTGTATGTGCTCCATGTGAGTGACATAGGTGCTTACATAGATGGGTTCCGACTTACAGCGAAAATCAAATTACATCGCGCTGTAGGAACGGATCTCTGACGTAACCCAAGGACTGCCTGTAATTGTATCTGTAACATTTTAAATAGATTGATGGGTCTACAAGTGTTCTTGTCCTTATTTTCCATACTTTTTTGGTATATCCAAAGTATTTTATTAATAAAAAAGAAAATTTCCACTTTAAAATATCTTCAATAAGACCACTCTAAAAACAAAAACAAAAAACAAGTTGATAGATACAGAGAACAGGTTAGTGTTTGCCAGATATAGGGGTTGGCAGGTACTGGGAGAAATGGATGAAGGGGGTCAAAAGATTTTTTAAGAAAACAAAAACCACATCAAGCAAATGTATAGTTTTATGAAGTTTTATAAGGGAACTCCCCTACCAACTGCAACTGCCACTTATGCCAAAAAAATAGAACACTGCCAACTACCCCCAAACTCCCCACCATATGTCCTGTTTGTTCACAGTTTCCTTCTTCTCCTCCATCATTCCAACTTTTATAGCAGCCACTTATCCTGTTTCTTCATTGTTTCAGCACCTAAATATACACCTCAGATATCAGAGCCCAATACTGCCTACTTTTTAATTTGATGTTATTTAAATTTCTTTAATCTACATATTCCCCCTCTATTCCTGTCCTATCCTTACAATTTATTGAAGAACCTATAGAGTTTCCCACAGTCAGATTTGCTGATTGCATACTCAAAATGCAGTTTACCATGCTCTAACCAGCTGGATCAAGAGGCTTGATCCCTTTGGCAAGACTATAGTTGTTTTTTCATCTGCTTATACTTCCTTTTGACATGCTAGCAGCCATTGATATCCATTGTCTATACCCTAGAGCCATTAATTTATTGGGGTTTGCAAACTAGTGATATTCTAGTTTTGTTTTCACTTATTAGCAGGAATGATTTTTTAAAAAATATATGCTTACCTGTATTGTACATTCTAATTTGAATCTTTTGAGGGCCCTGAACTCCAAATGTATGTATCCAGCTGCCCATTCTACATCTCTATTGGATGTCTGATAAGCATCTCAAACTTCTGTCTAAACCAACCCTCCTCCTGCAGTGTTCCACTTTCCAGTTCCTGAGACCTAAAACCTTTATGATCCTTGACTTGTGTCTCTTTTACATCCAAATCCAGTCCATCAGCAAATTCTGTTGACTTTACCTTCCAAATATATTCAGAATCTGACAACTTCCACCAATACCATAGGAACCACACTACCATCATCTCTTGCTTGGGTTACTTAATATAAAGTTGGCTTTGTTTTTTTCATTTTGTTTCTTATTTTTAAAGATTATATTCAAAATTTGATTTAATAACATTTTATAATGATGCGAAATTATATGCTTCCAAAGTCAAATATACAAAATACTTTTCCTTCAAGAAGTCTAATTTTTATTCCTTTAATGTCCACACTGACTCTCTCTCTCCCTATGTAGGTAATCATTTTGAATAGTTTTTAGTTTATCATTTTTTCTTTTCTTTTTCATATAAGACACATAATATATGTTTGTACTTCCCTTGGTAGCATATGACAATGATAGATAATGGTAGTACATCAAACATACTTTACTCTACTTTGCTTTTGTCAGTTAACAGTATATCCTGGACATCAGATATTCAAGTTTGTTTATTTTTAACATTTAAAGATAGTTCCTGAATGTTACTCAGTAATAACATACTAAGCAACATTTAAAATATCTCTTTTCATAGCAATTATCAATTTACTTCATATATAACTTCACATATATAACTTTCAGAGAGATGGTAGAATTAGCAACTTTTTCAGCAAAGACTCCTCCCAACTTAGAAATAAAAATATTTTCCAATTTTAAATCATTTTAATAGTTCCTTATATTGTGCTGGATTATTTTATTAAGTTTATACTTAATTAAAATATATATACATGTTGAATTTCTAGAGCAACCAAGAGTAAAATAGAAATAAAGTGTTTACATTCTAACCCTTACCTATCAAGGGTCAGATAGTAAATATTTTAGGACTTTTGGGGTCAAGAGGCAAAATCAAGTACTAGTAAAATGACAGTTCATCTGGGCAAAGAAAAAGTAAGATCCCTTATATTATACTACAAAAACTGAATTTCACATAGATTAGATATCTGAATATGAAAAGTATATCTACGAAAATATTTTAAGAAAATTAATGTGTAAGCTCAGGGTGGAATCAATGTGGAGCCAGTAACATAAACATCCTGAAACAACAAAAAAAGTGACAGATTTTTAAAAACTTTTCTTGGTAAGCTATTAATACACATTCAGAAAGAGCACAAATCCTAAGTGAATAACTGGATGAATCGTCACCAAGTAAACACTCCTGCTACCACCAGGTCAAGAAACAGACTATCTCCAGCTTCCCAGAAGCCCTCTTCATTCTTCTTCCTAACCACTTCCACTGCTCCAAAGGCAGCCATTATCCTAATTCATAATATTTTAGTTTAACTTTGCCTGCTTTTAAACTTTATGTAAAATCATACATAATGTATAAAAAAACACATTTTCCAAGTGGGAATTTTTTGTATTAATCAATATTATCA
The DNA here is from genome assembly GCA_026230045.1 of Corynorhinus townsendii. Classification (NCBI taxonomy): domain Eukaryota; kingdom Metazoa; phylum Chordata; class Mammalia; order Chiroptera; family Vespertilionidae; genus Corynorhinus; species Corynorhinus townsendii. Next base: position 54,703,529 of record JAPDVU010000001.1, read on the forward strand.
TTAAAAATATTTGTAGCATGCCCTCGCCAATTTGGCTCAGTGGATAGAGCAGCAGCCCCGCACACTGAAGGATCCCAGGTTCAATTCGTCAAGGGCACATACCTCGATTGTAGGTTTTATTCCCAACCCTGGTCAGGGCAGGAGGCAACCAATCAATGTGTCTCTCTCATATCGATGTTTCTCTCTCTCTGGTTTATTTTAAATACATATTCAGCCCAGCTGGTGTGGCCCAGTGGTTTGATTCCTGTGGGCTTAATCCCCAGTGGGGGGCATGCAGGAGGCAGCCAATCAATGATTCTCATCATTAATGTTTCTATCTCCCTCCCTCTCCCTTTCTGAAATCAATAGAAAATATATTAAATAAATAAACAGACATCTTCAAAATTTTTAGCTTTTATTTAATATAATTTAATTTTTAAATATATGAAAGATATTCTAATTCTGATTCTAAAAGTTATCTAGATAGTTCTTATACTATTAATGAGAACTTAAAGATGAAATTAAATTTGCTACATAGATACTTAATTTCTTTAACATTATCATGTAAATGAATGTATTCTTTTCAAAGCTTTGTCTATCATAGTCTCTTCATTGATGGGATCATTTACCTATGTGCCTCAGACAATGCATTGGATATTGTAACACCATCTGCATTTCTTAAAAATGTAAGTAATTTGTTATACTACTTTAACAACCTTTACCTTTTCTGAAATTATGAGGTCTGCATTTTATAGTTTATGAACAATAATGTCACTAAACAAAAGCAAATCATTCATCTGTCTATAAAGCAGAGCTATTAATGACTTCCAGAGATTTCTTACCCTCATCCCTCATTTGTCTCCTGCTTCCACACTTCCCTGACTCTGAAGGAACATGTGCAAAGACAATCTACGCAGATCTATTAGGATCTATCACAAAAGAAATGATCAACAAAATAGCAAGTAAACCCCCACTGCATGGGAGAACATATTTGCCAATGTGATATCTCATAAGGGTTTAATCTCCAATATTTACAGGGAACTCATACAACTTAACAAAAGGAAGATAAACAACCCAATAAAAAAAATGGGCAAAGGACCTAAATAGACATTTTTCGAAAGAGGACATTCAGAAAGCCAAGAGACATATGAAAACATGCTCAAAGTCACTAATCATCCGAGAGATGCAAATCAAAACAACAATGAGGTACCACCTCACACCTGTCAGAATGGCTATCATCAACAAACGGCAAGTGCTGGAGAGGATGAGGAGAAAAAGGAACCTTCCTTCACTGCTGGTGGGAATGCAGACTAGTGTAACCATTGTGGAAAACAGTATGGCATTTCCTCAAAAATTTAAAAATGGAACTCCCATTTGACCCAGTAATCCCACTTCTAGGAATATATCCCAAGAAAACAGAAACACCCATCAGAAAGGATATATGCACCCCTATGTTCATAGCAGCACAATTTACATTAGCTAAGCTTTGGAAACAGCCTAAGTGTCCATCAGCAGATGAGTGGATTGAAAAACAGTGGTACATCTTCACAATGGAATATTACACTGCTATAAAAAAAGAAGGAATTCTTACCATTTGCAACAGCATTGATGGAACTGGAGAGCATTATGCTAAGTGAAATAAGCCAGGAAGTGAAAGAAAAATATTTATGGATAATAAAGAACATTATAATCTGATGAATAAAAAGATAGATACAGAGGCAGAGAAGCATCGAACAGACTGTCAAATTACAGTGGGAAGGCTGGGGAGTGTTGGGGGTTGGGGGAGTAAGAGATCAACCGAAGGACTTGTATGCATGCATATAAGCATAACCAATGGACACAAGACACTGAGGGGGAGGAGGGGAGGGCATGTGCCTGGTGGTAGGGGAGGCCGGGGAAGGTCAATGGGGGGAAAAAAGAAACATATGTACTACTATTTGTAATACCTTAAACAATAAAATAAAATAAAATACAGTGGTATATCTACACAGTGGAATATTCTGCTGCTGTAAAAAAGAAAGAACTCTTACCATTTACAACAGCGTGGGTGGACCTGGAGAACATTATGCTAAGCAAAATAAGCCAGTCAGAGAAAGATAAATATCACATGATCTCACTCACTTATGGACTATAATGAACAATATAAACTGATGAACAAAAATAGATCCAGAGACATAGAAGCATTGAACAGACAGTCAAACCTCAGAGGGAAGGGAGGAGAGGGTGGAAGGGGGGTGAGTAAGAGGTCAACCAAAGGACTTGTATGCATGCATGTAAGCATAACCAATGGACACAGACAGTAGGGGGATGAGGGCATGTGCTGGCGGGTGGGAGCAGCTAGGGAGAAGTCAATAGGGTAAAAAAGGAGATATATGTAATGCTTTCAACAATAAGGAACTTAAATTTTTTTTAAAATCTGTCTTTATATTTATTGTGTTCTCTAATAGTAAGAAAGAAATGAAGTTTTACTAATATTTAAAATACTTTCTCAATAGCATTTGTATTTAATGTATAGATAATTATATATATGAACCATGCATAAATTTTATTTGTATAGTATACCAGCTTGCTTTAACACAGCCCAAACTATACTCAAAAATAGAATCAAAGGTTATAAGACCTAATATTGTCACTCTACAGTGACAGTTATGCCTAGACAATTGTTAGAGTCTTGATGCTAAACACTGTTAGCCATTTAATTTTCTATACTCAATTTTTTTTCTCTCTGCCATTATAACAAAGCATCCCAACTTTACTACCTTTCCAAAACCAGATGACACAGAATTGCTAACCATATTATTTTTACCACTACTTCTGGGGAATACAACTTTTAGTACAAACAATTATCAGAATTTCTTCTTGAAACTTTGAAGTGTCCTGTAGCAACTCTATAAGTTTCAAAAGGTAGAATCATGACTTTTAGTTGGGATTTTTTTTTTTATCATTGAGTGGATTTTAAAGATAGGAGCAGGAGGGAGAAATAAGTGCATATTTAGAAAATATTATGGACTCCCTATTTCCCTGTTTGCCAGAGGTGAACATCTGTTCTTTCCCTCAAGTCCTCAGATATGCCAAAGAATTAAGGATCTCTCAGTATGAGTTTGTAATCTATACTAAGCAGTGGAGAAGACTGGGCAAGCAATTTTTATAAATACTCTATCTTTAAATAGAAAAGACACCCTGCCACCAAAAATCTTGAAATGTCCTAGTTTCTTTTATTTCAGGTTTCTGCCAGACTTGGCTTCATATAAACATTAACTCTGCAATTATCCAGTTGAAATTACCTATATAGTTTAAATATTTCCATTCATTTCCCCAGGTTAGTGATATTTTTCTGAAAAATCCTTTGATGTCACAAGAACATTTTTCTCCTTCAAATGCCATTGCTGCCGATTTTCAGCAAGTATTAGGAAAGTATATGGTATGTAACCTCCAACTGTATTTCTAAACATTGTTAGTATTGCAGCTGTCAAATCAGTTAGGAATTATGAGTTAAGAGCTATAAAGATGAACTCGACTGAGAACTTCTATCTCTATATAATGATAAGTAATGATATCTATAATGTATTGATAAATGAATAAGGTAAAGTCTGTATGGTATACTGTTACTTGTTTACATATGCAGCCATTTAAGGAAGAGGGAATAAATACAAATATATGTATTTGTTTGCGATAGTATAAAAGGAAAAAAAAGTGCTGGAGGTGTTCAAGGAAAGGATAAATAAAAAACACTCTAATGGTTGCCTGTGGTAAAGATGGGCAGAAAATAGAGACTGGACCTCTCTGAATAAAACTTGTTTTACAAATTTGACTTTGGAACCATGTATATATTTTACCTAATTTTAAAATACTATTAAGTTAAATATTTAAATAATAATTCCGACTAAGTGAAATAAGGCAGTCACAAGAGGATAAATATTATGTGATACCACTTATATGAGGTACCTAGAGTAGTAAGATTTATGCAGACATCAAGCAGAATGGTGGTTTCCAGAGCCTGGAAGGAGGGGAGAAAGAGGAGTTATTATTTAATGTGTACAGACTTTCAATTTGAGAAGTTGAAAAATTTCTGGAGATAGGTGGTGGTGATAGTTGCAAAACAGTGTAGATATACTTAATATTACTGAAGTATAACAGTTAAAAATTGTCAAAATTGCAAATTTTATATTATGTATATTTTACCATTATAAAAATGTTTAATTTAGAAAAGTAATCCCTAAAACTGAAATTAAAAAAGAACCCAACTGTGTATGGAGTGTCCTCACCATGGCTGCTCGCTTCTTCAAGGCCAACAAAGGAATCTCTGTTACTCTAATCTGCTAAATATTATATAATCCTATATAATAAAAGGGTAATATGCAAATAGACTGAACGGCAGAACAACCGAACAACCGAACAACCAATCAAAGCGTAATATGCTAATTATATACTAAGGCTGCTCAACCACACACTGTGATGTGCACTGACCACCAGGGAGCAGATAGTCAACTGGTCAACCAGTTGGTATGACGTGAACTGACCACCAGGGGGCAGATGCTCCAATCGGTAGGTTAGCTTATTACTGGAGTCCGGATGGTCAGGACTGAGCGAGACGGGCTGGACACACCCTGGAGCCCTCCTGCGGTACCTCCCCAGCCCAATCATGCACTGGTGGGATCCCTCAGCCTGGCCTGAGCCCTCTCACAATCTGGGACTCCTCAGGGGATGTTGGAGAGCCTGTTTCAGCCCAATCCCACAGGCCACTCCCCTTAGGTGGGTGCCAGACACAGGGCTCATGGCTGGCAAGTGCTGCTGCTGCAGTGCAAGCCTAGCCTCAAGCCTCTCCTGACCGGGACTGATTGGGCAGGAGTCTGTGGCAGGCACAGTGGGGACGAGATGAGCGAGTGGCAGGTAGGATCTGCAGGGAGCGTTGGACTGCAGGTTTCAGCCCGATCCCTGCAGGCCACCCAGAGGGATCCCACCCATGCACGAATTCGTGCACCAGGCCTCTAGTTTTATATAATAAAGAGCTAATATGCAAATGGATATCACACCCTCACGCTGTAATGGCTCAGACACTCAACACTGGGGAGAGAGGAATGAAGCCCAGCCAGTCACAAATGAGCTCGCAAGAGAGGAATGGGGACCAACAGGCACAAATGAGCTTGCAAGAGAGGAATGAGGCCCAGCCAGGCACAAATGAGCTCGCAAGAGAGGCATGGGGACTAACAGGCACAAATGAGCTTGCGAGAGAGGAATGGGGACCAGACAGGCTGTGGCCCGGGAGAGGGACAAGTCTCCCACCCCGCAGTCCCGGACGCTAGTGGCTGCACCTGCGGCCCAGGAGAGGGACAAGCCACCTGACCCACGGTCCCCTGTGGCCGGCCCGGGCAAAGCCAGCCCAGGTCTTGGGTGCCTGCGGCTGGCCAGAGGGAGGGAAGACTGGGTCCTGGGTGCCTATGACTGGCCAGAAGAGGGAATCCTGGGTCCCGGGTGTGGGGCGAGGTAGAGGCAGTTAGGGGCGATCAGGACAGCAGGGGAACAGTTATGGGTGATCAGGCCAGTAGGGGAGCAGTTAGGAGCGATCAGGCAGGCAGGTAGAGGTGGTTAGGGATGATCAGGCAGGCAGGTAGAGTGGTTAGGGGCGATCAGGCAGGCAGGGAGGCAAGCAGTTAGGAGCCAGCAGTCCTGGATTGCAAGAGGTAGTCGGACATCCCCCAAGGGGTCCCGGATTGGAGAGGGTGCAGGCCGGGCTGAGTGACCTCCTCACCCCATGCACGAATTTCGTGTACCGGGCCTCTAGTGTAACATAATCATGGGACTAACATTCTGTCACCTTTGCATCTGTTAGTTAGAAGCAAATCACAATTAAGGTGAGGGGGATTTACAAGGATATATATAACTTATTGGGGATCACCATAGGTTATATTGACCACAATGTCTGACAAAATAACTAAAAGCTTTTATATTAAATGCATCTTATGAAGAATTCTGCATATTCAAGACAGCCAAAATATATTAACATAGCTCCCTGAAGACTAGTTACTATGTGAAAATAAGCACATTTTAAGCAAATACATCTGATATCAAAGAATTTTCTGTTTAACTTTTATAAGCTAACCTGGTAAGCTTTAAGTCTGTAGAAAATTGTAAAAGTTGTTGAATTTCTTATACTATAACAAAATGCACACAGTGAAAACAAAGAGTTTTGAGATATATATACCAATGTCACTGAATGGACTATGTATATGTTATTTTTAGTCTGAATCCTTATTTTGCCTTCAGCTGCATAACACTGAACAATTTATTAACCACTCTCAATCTCAGTTTTCTTATTTAGAAAATAAAAGATGATTGGCCTGGCCAGCACGGCTCAGTGGTTGAGCATCAACCTATGAACCAGGAGATCACGGTTCGATTCCTGGTCAGGGAACATGCCTGGGTTGTGGGCTAGATCCCCAGTGAGGGCTGTGCAGGAGGCAGCCGGTCAATTATTCTGTCTCATCATTGATGTTTCTATCTCTCTCTCTCCTTCCCTCTCTGAAATCAATTTTTTTAAAAAAAGATGATTAGAGTACTACTTTACATGGTGGTTTGAGAATTAAATGAGCTAATAATTATGAAGTGCTTAAAACAGTGCCTGACACATATTAAATGTTCAGTGAGTTATTACTTAATATTGTTCTGCACTGCAGCTCACTTTTTTAATGTAACACTATATCTTAGAGATTATTTTTGTTAATATGGATAGAGTGGAAGACAAAAATAGGAACAAAGAACTAAAACAATAAATAGAAAACAGTAATAAATATGGTAGATATTAATCTAATTACATCAATAATCACTTTAAAAGTTAATAGTCTAAATACACCAATGAAATGACAGATTGCCCAGGCCCGGTGGTCAGTTGGAGCATCATCCCGTACACCAAAGGGTGTGGGTTCGATTCTCAGTCAGAGCACATACCTAAGATGCGGGTTCAATTCATAATCGGGGTGTGTGTAGGAGGCAATTGATTGATGTTTCTCTCTCTTTCTCTCAACATATCCTCAGGTGAGGATTTTAAAAAAGAGAGAGAGATTGTCAGATTGGATTAAGAAAATCAAGAGAATGAGAAGACAAGCCACATACTAGGAAAAAATATTTTCAAAAGACAAATCTGATAAAAGGCTGTCATTCATAATATAGAAAGAACTTTTAAAACTCAACAATATGAAAATAAACAGCCTAATTAACAAGTGGGTCAAAGACCTGAGTAGATGTCTCATAAAAGAAGATATAGAGATGGCAAATAAGCATATGAAAAGATGCTCTGCATCATATGTCACTAGGGAATTGCAAATTAAAGCAACACTGAAATATCACTACACACCTTTTAGAATGACCAGAATTCAAAATACACCAAAGGCTGACAAGGATGTGGAACAATAATAACTCTTATTCATTGCTGGTGGGAATGTAAAATGGTACAGCCACTTTGGAAGACAGTTTGGCAGTTCTTTACAATACTAAACATACTCTTACCATACAATCCAGCAATCACACTCCTTGGCATTTACCCAAAGGAGTTGATAACTTTTGTTGACACAAAAACCTGCATACGGATGTTATAGCAGCTTTATTCATAATTGGCAAAACATGGAAGCAACCAAGATATCTTTTCACAGGTGAATGGATAAATAAACTGTGGTACATCCAAATAATGGACTATTATTCAGCACTAAAAGGAAATGAGTTATCAAGCAATGAGGAGACATGGAGGAACCTTAAATGCATATTATTAAGTAAAAGGAGCCAATCTGAAAATGCTACATACTATGTGATTCCAACTATATGACATTCTGAGAAAGGTAAAACTATGGAGACAGTAAAAAGACCAATTGTAGCCAGGGCTTAGGGAAAAGGGAGGCATGAGTAAGTGCAGCACAGAGGATTTTAAGGACAGTGAAATTGTTCTGCAGGATACTGTAATGGTAAATACATGTCTTTTTACACTTGTCCAAACCTATTGAATGTACAACAGTGAACCCTCATGTAAACTATGGACTTTGGGTGATATTGATGCATCAATGTAAGGTCATCCATTATAACAAATGTAACACTCTAGTGCAGGATGATAGTGAGGGAGGCTGTATCAGGCTTAACAGGCAGGTGGGAACTCTGTACTTTCCACTCAGTTTTACTAAGAACCTAACACTGCTCTTTAAAAAAACAGAAGTCTAGCCCGGCCAGTATGGCTCAGTGGTTGAGTGTCAACCTATGAACCAGGAGGTTGAGGTTCAATTCCTGGTCCGGGCATATGCCGGGGTTGTGGGCTCAATCTTCAGTAGAGGGTGTGCAGGGGGCAGCCGATCAATGATTCTCTCTCATCATTGGTGTTTCTCTCTCTCTCTCTCTCTCTCTCTCCCTCCCTCTCTGAAATCAATTAAAAATATATTTTTTAAAAAACGGAAGTCTAGATAAACAAACAATTTAAGTAAAAAAAAAAATTCCACTGCTGATTCAATACATTTATATATCCCTCTCCCACCCACCCACCCACCCACCCACCCTTTTTTTTTTTTTTTGCAAGATTAGGTGGGACAGTTTGAGGCTTATGCTGAAATACAAGTGAGATATTGCCTTTTATCCCCCAGATATTTTATTTATTTTTAATTAAACTTACTGGGGTTACATTGGTTAATAAGATATATAGGTTTCTATTGTACAATTTTATGATGTTATCTGTATATTGCATTGTGTGCCCACCACCCAAAGTCAAATCTTTAATCACCATATATTTGACTCCCTTTACCCTTTAAATCCGCCCCTCCCCTTCCTTCTGGTAACCACCATACTGAGATATACCTTTGACACTTATATTCTAATTTGTACAACATATTATACCATATTAGATTATATTTATAAAAAATAAAATTTGCATTATATTTCACTTCTATATAGATGAAATACAATAAAAATCAAGGTGACAGCTCGATATCCACACTGAGGAGTCAAGTAACTGATGTAAAAATTATTATGACCCAAAATATTGATAAAATATTGGAAAGCGAAGAAAGATTGAATAGCTTCACTGACAGAACAGATGATCTCCAAACAACTGTAAGTGATGCACACCTGTCTTGATATCCAAACAGTAATCTAAAACATAGGTTTAACCCACTTGAGGCAAATTGCCTAAAGCAAAACTATACCATGGGTACTGTTAAATAATCCTATGTTACCATTTTATGGCTTTATCAAGAAATTATTGGAATACAACTAAAATATTAAAAGAATAATTATAAAACAATCCAAATTTTTTCAAATTAATCAAACTTTTATTTTTTTATAATTATTGAATTTTTTAGGGTGACACTGGTTAATAAAATTATATAGATTTCAGGGGTACAGTTCTATAATACATCATCTGTATATTGTATTATGTGTTTACCACCCCAAGTCAAGTCTCTTTCCATTACCATTTATCCTTCATTTATCCTCTCCTACCTTCCCTACCCCTCTTTTTCTCTGGTAATCAATATACTGTTGTCTATGAGGGGTTTTCTTTTTGCTTAAATTTTTTTAAATTAATTTATTTTTTAAAATCTTTATTGTTCAGATTATTACAGATGTTCCTCTTTTTTTCCCCCCATAGCTCCCCTCCACCCGGTTCCCACCCCACCCCAGACCCTCAGCCCCTCCCTCCACTGTCCTCATCCATAGGTGTAAGCTCTTTGTCCAGTCTCTTCCCGCACCCCCCACCCCCTTCCCCCTGAGAATTGTCAGTCCACTCTCTTTCCATGCCCCTGATTCTATTACATTCACCAGATTTTTTATTCATTTGATTTTTAGATTCACTTGTTGATGGATATGTATTTGTTGTCCTTTTGTTGTTCATAATTTTTTATCTTTACCTTTTTCTTCTTCCTCTTCTTAAAGAATACCCTTCAGCATTTCATATAATACTAGTTTGGTGGTGATGAACTCCTTTAGCTTTTTCTTATCTGTGAAGGTCTTTATCTGCCCTTCAATTCTAAGTGATAGCTTTGCTGGGTAGAGTAATTTTGGTTGTAGGTCCTTGTTATTCATCACTTTGAATATTTCTTGCCACTCCCTTCTGGCCTGCATAGTTTCTGTTGAGAAATCAGCTGACAGTCATATGGGTACTTCCTTGTAGGTAACTAACTGGTTTTCTCTTGCTGCTTTTAATATTCTCTCTTTGTCTTTTGCCCTTGGCATTTTAATTATGATGTGACTTGGTGTGGTCCTCTTTGGATTCCTCTTGTTTAGGGTTCTCTGCACTTCCTGAATTTATAAGTGTATTTCTTTCACCAGGTAGGGGAAGTTTTCTGTCATTATTTCTTCGAATAAGTTTTCAATATCTTGCTCTCTCTCTTCTTCTGGCACCCTGATAATTTGGATATTGGTATGCTTGAAGTTGTCCCAGAGGCTCCTTACACTATCTTCATATTTTTGGATTCTTATTTCTTTTTTGCTCTTTCAGTTGAGTGATTTTTACTTCCTCATATAACTAATATAACACACAGGTTAGTCAGCAAATAAACTAAAAGGGGAAAAAAAGAGAGGGATAACTTACCAAAAAATGGATTTAGAGGGTATAATAATTGCAATATGCACTCCTTATTTGGATTTTGATTCAAACAAACTATAAAAATGAAAATTTACATGATATACTAAAATATTTATGAATAAAATTATATAACGTCTGAGATTTGCTTTAGAATAGTTTAGGATTGGGGGAGTATGGGGTATAAATTAAACAAAATTGATAATTGTTAAAACTGGATGTTGAATATTATACTATTCCGTCACCTTTTTTTTAACCTTTAATTTAATTTAATTTTTTCCATCACTTTTTATTTCCTCTATGCCCTCTACTCTCTCCACCCATCCCTCTTTACCTCCCCAATCACTATCCTGTTGTCCATGTCCATGAGTTCTTTTTCTTTGGCTCAATCCCTCCACACCCCCAACCCCACTCCATTCTGTCACCTTTTGCATGTGTTCAAAATTCTCTGCCTGAAAATATTTTTAATTCTTTTGATTTTTACACATTCTATTATACTGGTATATTTCTGTATCCTTGGGCCAGTACTTCACCATTTTAGTCACTGTGGTTTTATGTCTTAATATCTTATAAGAAGTCTTAATATCTTATAGTGCAAATTCGTCTACTTTTTACTTTTGAAATGTGTTGGCAATGCTTGCTTCTTTCTCTTCCAATGAATTTTAGAATGTATATCTCAAGTTATACACATACACTCACAAAATGTTGAGGTCTCAGTTATAATTGCATTAATGTGATTAATGAAAATCAACATCTTTAAAATATTTTTTCCCATCTCTGAACATGCTATCTCCTCATTTTTCTAGGTCTCTTTCAAAGTATTTTTTAATATATTTTTATTGATTTCAGAGATGAAGGGAGAGGGAAAGAGAGGTAGAAACATCAACGATGAGAGAGAATCATTGATTGGCTGCCTCCTGCATGCCCCCCATTGGGGATCGAGCCCGTAACCCATGTATGTGCCCTGACCGGGAATTAAACCATGACCTCCTGGATCATAGGTGACACTCAACCACTGAGCCATGCCAGCTAGGGTCTTTCTAAATCTTTTAATAGAGTTTTATAATTTTTTCCATAAAGGTTTTGTACATCTTTGGTGAGATTTATTCTTTGATATCTTACCATTTTTGTTGCTATTATAAATGACTAGAAGCCTGGTACATGGATTTGTGCACCGGTGGGGTCTTTGACCTGACCTGCAGGGATCAGTGGACCTCCGTGCCACCGCAGCCTGGCCTTACCTGCCAGCTCGTTGGGCTCCAGCCCGCTGTCCGTGTCAATCCCATATAGCACGAAGTAGTGCACGAAACAGCAGGCGGCTGAGGAGGAGCCCGAGCACAGGCTGGGTGCCACACTGCTCCCACTGATTACTAGCCTACTGCACCTGCCATCGCCACTGCTCAGGCATGCAGGGGGAGTGTCCACAGGAGAGGCTCGAGCCGCCACAGCTGCACTCGCCAGCTGTAAGCCCGATGTCTGGTGCCTGTCTGTCAGCTGAACGGCACTCCTGCTGTGATAGCACACTGACCACCACAGGGAAGCTCCTGCATTGAGCATCTGCCCCCTGGTGGTCAGCGCAACATAGCTACTGGCCGGTCGTTTGGTTGTCTGGTCACTTAGGCTTTTATATATATAGATATTTTTTAGACTAGTATTTTCCTAAAACCTTATTGATTAATAGGAATACAATAAAATTTTGCATACTGAATTTGTATCCCAAACCTTATTGAACTCTTTTTCTGATAATATTGTTTGTCTATGGGTTTCTTTGCATTTTTCACATAGAAATTCTATCATTATATAAATGACTGGATTTTTAAAAATGCTTTCTTATACATCTACTAGAGGCCCAGTGCACGAATTCGTGTATAGGTGGGGTCTGGCCAGCCTGCCCTGATTGGGCTGGGCCTGCTGTGGGAAGGATATGCAAGAGGTTGGCCAGCCGGCCTCACCCCTGATTGAGTGGGGGGGGGGCAATCGGGGTTGGGGCTGTGGGTGGTTTGTGGGCCAGCTCCACCCTGTGGTAGAACTCCCAGTCAAACTGTCGGTTGAGGGGACAATTTGCATATTAGACTTCTATCATCCTATCTAATAAAAGTGTAATATGCAAATTAACCCAACCAAGATGGCTGAGGCTACGGAGTGAGCAGGAGGCTTGGGTTTCCCTGGCAGTGGAGGAAGCCAAGCTTTCTGCACACACTGGCATATCCAGGCCTACACTCAAGGCTACAAAGTTTCAATTATAGAAGATAAATAAATCCCAGATACCAGGGCCTCCAATTGGGACACTGGGGGGCGTGGCCAGCCTGCAAATCACCACAGGCCCCTCGCCCAGGCCACCCCATGCCCCAAGGGAACCCCCACCCTGATCTGGGACACCCTTCAGGGCAAACCAGCCAGCCCCCACCAGTGCACCAAGCCTCTATTCTATCTAATAAAAGAGTAATATGCAAATTGACAATCACTACAACACACAAGATGGCTGCCCCCATGTGGTCAAAGATGGCTGCCCCCATGTGGACACAAGATGGCCACCACAAGATGACCAGCAGGGGAGGGCAGTTGGGAGGGACCAGGCCTGCAAGAGAGGGCAGTTGGGGGCGATCAAGCCTGCTGGGGAGGGCAGTTAGGGGTGACCAGGCCAGCAGAGGAGGGAAGTTGGGGGCAACTGGGCCTGCAGGGAAGGGCAGTTGGGAGGGACCCAGGCTTGCAGGGGAGGGCAGTTAGGGGTGAACAGGCCTGAAGGAGAGGGAAGTTAGGGGCAAACAGGCTGGCAGGGGAGCAGTTAGGCATTAATCAGGCCGGCAGGGGAATGGTTAAGGGGTGATCAGGCTGGCAGGCAGAAGCAGTTAGGGGCAATCAGGAAGGCAGGCAGGTGAGCAGTTGGGAGCCAGGCCTGCAAGGGAGAGCAGTTGTGGACCAGTAGGATCGGGCTTAAACGGGCAGTCGGACATCCCTCGAGGGGTCCCAGATTGAAGAGGGTGCAGGCTAGGCTGAGGGACACCCCCCCCCCCATGCACAAATTTCATGCACCGGGCCTCTAGTCCTATATAATAAAGATTTAATATGCATAACAACCGGATCACGGATCAGCAGGAGGGTGGGGCAGTGAGCTACAAGCAGGCAGCAGAGAGCTATGAGGCGGCATGACAGCAAGCTATGAGGGGGGTCAGGGGGGCAGAGGGAGCTACAGTAGGGCAGGGCAGCAGGCGGAGAGCTACAGGAGGGCAGCAGTGAGCTACTGGCTACAAGTAGGTGGTGGAGAGCTACAGGAAGTGGCAGGGCAGCAAGCTATGGGGGGGCAGGGGGAGGGGGTGCAGGGGGAGGTACAGGAGGGAGGGACAGCGGGCAGAGAGCTACTGGAGACCAGCAGCAAGCTACTGGTGCACAGATTCATGTGCAGGGCTACTAGTATAGTATAATTTTGTTTTACTTGCCTCACTACATTAGGTAGGACCTCCCATAAAATATTGAATAGAAATATTGATATCTGAAATATTTGTTTTGTTCCTGATTGAAAATGAATTATTTCTAATGCTTCCCAATTAAATATTAAATTTATATTCAGATTTTGATACATACCTTTTAACATGTTATAAAAGTTCCCTTCTGTTCCTCATTTACTGAGAAACTATCATGAACTGGGTTGAATTGTATCAAATGCTTTAGTCTGTCCTGTGCCTATTGTTAGTTTTATTTTCTCATTCCTAGCCTCTCTTTATTTTTTTTTTCTTCAGATTTTTTATTCACTTGATTTTTAGATTCACTTGTTGGTAGGTATGTATTTGATGTCATTTTGTTGTTCATAATTTTTATCTTTACCTTTTTCTTCTTCTTCCTCTTCTTAAAGAATACCCTTCAGCATTTCATGTAATCCTGGTTTGGTGGTGATGAACTCCCTTAGCTTTTTCTTGTCTGTGAAGCTCTTTATCTGACCTTCAACTCTGAATGATAGCTTTGCTGGGTAGAGTAATCTTGGTTGTATGTTCTTGCTGTTCATCACTTTGAATATTTCTTGCCACTCCCTTCTGGCCTGCATAATTTCTGCTGAGAAATCAGCTGACAGTCGTATGGGTACTCCCTTGTAGGTAATTAACTGTTTTTGTCTTGCTGCTTTTAATATTCTCTCTTTGTCTTTTGCCCTTGGCATTTTAATTATGATGTGTCTTGGTGTGGTCCTCTTTGGATTCCTCTTGTATGGGGTTCTGTGCGCTTCCTGAACTTGTAAGTCTATTTCTTTCACCAGGTAGGGAAAGTTTTCTGTCATTATTTCTTCTAATAGGTTTTCAATATTTTGCTCTCTCCCTTCTTCTGGCACCCCAAATATTCGGATGTTGGTTCGCTTAAAGTTGTCCCAGAGGCTCCTTACATTATCTTCATATTTTTGGATTCTTTTTTCTTTTTGTTTTTCTGGTTGGATGTTTTTTGTTTCCACATATTTCAGATCTTTGGTTTGATTCTTGGGGTACATTGATCTACAGTTAGTTGAGTTTCTGTATATTCTTTATTTCAGACAGTGTATACTTCATTTCTGACTGGTCCTTTTCCATTTTTTTGGCATTCTCATTAAGGTCCTTGAAGGTCTCACTAAGCTTCTCAGAAGTGTCATCAAGTTTCTTGGCGGTTTTTAGAAGATTCTTGAGTAACCTTATAAATGTGGTTCTGAACTCTATGTCGTCCAGTAGTTTGCTTTCCTCCGTTTCTTTCATTCGTGACATGTTTGTTTGTTTCCGCATTTTGGCTGCTTACCTGTGTTGATGGAGTGGCTTTGTGTGGTTGGTGACCTATAGGGGACAGTAGCTCAGCCTCCCCAATCACCTGATGTGGACGCTCTTGGTACACCCCTTTGTGGGCTGAGTGCAAAGTCTTGGTGTAGTTAAGCCTTAATTGCTGTTGGTACGCTGGGAGGAATTGACCTCCAGGCCAATTAGCTGTGAGCACTCCCTGTGTCTATAATGGAAGAACTGCTGCGCTGAAGACACGCTTATGGGGCAGGACTTGTTTCAGTGGGGCTTTGGTGCTCACTGAGTCTGCCTCTTGAATGTGTCACTTATGGATGTGAGGAGTTGAAATCTGGTGTCTCACACTGACCACTAGTTACACTGGCTTCTGGATCTCCAATGGGGTGCAGGTCAGCTACTGTCTGAGGCCACCCAGCAGGAGCTACAGTGAGAGCTATAGTTTTCTCCTCTTTGCTTGGGCTTTGGAGGTTTTGGAGCTGTCTGACCCAGGCTGCAAGTTTGCTAGGTTAAGCTGCAATAGGGCAGGCCTTTCTTATGCTAAATCTGCTGCTTGGAGCTTGGGTGGGTTTGTAGGTTGTGCAGGGCGGGGTCTCAAGGTGTCACTAGGCTAGGGCGTAGCAAACAGCAATGGCTGCTAGTTAGCCAGCTCTGCATCCCCAATGGCATCCCCTAGTCCCATGCCCCAGTGCAGTAAACAATTATTCCTGTGCGCAGCTCTGCAAGCAAGCCACCCTCACTGGCAGACAGTCCAGCTTCTCCCCATATGAGTTTGGGTCCCCTGTGTCTCCCCAGAAACTGGATTTCAGAGTAATCGGGGGCTTGTCTCCCTTCGGGTTGAAAAAAGCAATGCCTGCTGCCAGCCCGGATCACGCGCCTCCGTACCTCAGCTTTTCAGCACTTGTGCACGTCTCAGTGCTCTTTTCTCTTTCCTTCTAGTTGTAGAACTTCCACTCAGCCAGCTTTCCCGTGGTTCTGGGTGATAGACGTTTTGTCTTTTAGTTGTAGTTTTGAAATTTTTGTGTGAGGCAGCAGTTTAGGTGTTTACCTACACCGCCATCTTGGATTCCACCTCTCTTTATTTTTTAATCAAGATTTTTTTTTGGTCTTTTCAATGACCAGACTTTGGTTTATTTATAGTTCCTTTAAAACTTAGTTGATTTCTAATCTCTTTGCTTTTAATAATTTCCAAGTGCTTATAGCTACATGTAAAATTATTTTCTAGACATATCTCTTTGCTTCCTTGCCCTCATGCCTCCCTTTCGACTTAAAGGCATTACCTTCCCTCCAGCAGTGTACTAGGGTTCCCTTTTCTCCACATCTCCACCAGCAACTCATTTGTTGATTTGTTGATGGTACCCATTTGGACAGGTGTGAGGTGATACCTAATTGCCATTTTAATTTGCATCTCTCTGATGATAAGTGACCCAGAGTATTTTTTCCTATGTCTCTTTGCCATGTGTATGTCCTCTTTGGCGAAGTCTATTTAGGTCCATTTTTTTAAATTGGATTGTCTTCCTTTTGATAAGTTGTATGAGTTCTTTATATATTTTGAAAATTAACCCCTTATCAGATGTATCATTGGCAAATATGTTCTCACATATAGTGGGCTTCCTTTGCATTTTGTTGATTTCTTTTGCTGTGCAGAAACTTTTTATTTTGATGTAGTCCCATTTGTTTATTTCCTCCTTTGTTTTCCTTGCCTTAGGAGATGTATCAGCAAACATATCAAGAGATGTCTGAGATTTGGGTGCCTATAGTTTCTTCTAGGATTTTTATGGTTTCACGACTTACATTTAAGTCTTTTATCCATTTTGAGTTTATTCTTGAGTATGGTGTAAGTTGGTGGTCTAGTTTCATTTTTTTTGCATGTACCTGGATTGCAGACTACTGAAGCCGCCATGGAAAACAATATGGAGTTTCCTCAAAAAATTAAAAATGGAACTACCATTTGGCCCAGTAATCCCACTTCTAGGAACATATACTAAGAATCACGAAACACCAGTTAGAAAGAATATATGCTCCTTTATGTTTACAATTTACAATAGCTAAGATCTGGAAACAGCCCAAGTGCCCATCAGTTTTTATCAGATGAGTGATAAAAAAGACCTTTACACCATGAATACTATGCAGCTGTAAAAAAGAAGGATCTCTTACCCTTTGAGACAGCAGAGAGGGACCTGAAGAGTATTATGCTCAGCGAAGTAAGCCAATCAGAGAAAGACAAGTATCCCATCAGTAATGTAGGAGGGTTTTAATTTCTCCATATCATCTCCAACACTTTTTTTCCATTTTTTTTTAAATGACTAATGATGTTGAGCATTTTTTTATGTGCTTATTGGCCATTTATATATCTTCTTTGCAGAAAGTCTATTCAAGTCCTTGTCCCATTTTTTAACAGGTTTGAGGTTTTTTTGTTATTGAGGAAGGGCAGAATCTTAACAGGCACTTGTCATTAAAAGGCCTTCCTAATCTTCTTTCCTATTGCTTGAGCCAAAAAACCATCAACTTATTCAGTCTTTTAGTGTTCCAAATTTTGCATCCTCTCTATCCCTTTTCATTTCTTCTTGCAAATCAACCAATTGTTGCCTTGCTAAATGCAGCCAGTAACAAGAACTCACGCTACTTCCCTTCTGTTTTCCAACCTTTTCTTCTAAAGTGGCAGACTCAATAAGTACTTTATCTGCCTTCCAAGTTATCACAGGTGATAGTTTTAGCAAATATTTTACCCTCCATAACACAGGTTTTTGTCTTTCTAGCCTCTAATATCAGTTTCTTAACTGTCTACCATGTGATGGTTAAGCCAGGTTTTAGAGTTTTGTAATAACATAGCCTACTCCCAGTTTCAATATTAGTTAGAGAAAACACTTGCTGTAATAACATACCTCAGGTTTTCATTGTTTTAACTCAATAGTGTTATTTCTTGGTTGTGTAACAGTGTGAGGTAGGTTTTCATTGGGCAGACTTCCACATGCTAATGCAGTAACCCAAGCTTTTCCATTTTGTGATTCTGCCATTGGCTTGGGCCTCAGTATTTAAATTTCAAGTGGCAGTTGGTTAAACAGGGAATGAAGGAAGCACATTTGCTTATAGCCTCTTTAAGCCCAAAAGAGACACCCATCACTTCCACTCACAATCTATTGGTAAGAATTAATCTTATAGCTTTGTGTAGGTGCAAAGGTTAGAGAGAGGCACAGCACGGAGTGGGGTAAGGGGCCTGAGAAATGTAGTCTGTAATTAGAGAGTCTCTCTCTAGCAATAAACAACTCTACATTATGGAAGGGAACTCAAGTCTTCCTTGGATAGCTGGCTCTCTTTATTATATCTGCACTAAAGGAAATTCTAAAAACAGTATGTCAGGGTGATGAAAAATAATCTCAGATAAAAATTCTGAGTCTGAGCAAGAAATAAAGATCCAGGCTGGGTAGCTCAATTGATTAAAGCATCGTCTCAATACACAAGGGTTGTGGGTTTGATCCCTAGTCAGGACACATATAAGAATCAACCAATGAATGCATAAATAAGTAGAACAACAAATCAGTGTTTCTCTCTCTCTCTCCCTTCCTCTCTGTCTAAAATCAATAACTAAAAAAATAAAATTGCCTGGCTGGTGTGGCTCAGTTGATTGGAGTGTTGTCCCATACACCAAAAGGTGATGAGTTTGATTCCTGGTTAGGGCACATACCTAGGTTTCAGGCTTAATACCCGGTTGGAGCATGTACGGAAGGCAACCAGTTGATGTTCTCTCCCACAATGTCTCTCTCTTTTTCTCTTTCCCTCCCTCTAAAAAATAAAGATCCAAGAAAGTGGTAAAGGTGTCAGTAACACTAAATGAATATTGACTGCAATATAGGTGGTGAGAAGTAGTTGGATTGAGGATATATTTTGAAGGTGGGGTGAATTTGAAGTTGCTGACAGATTGGAGGTTTGGTGAAAGACTCTAAACTCCAAAGTTTTGAACCATAGAGTTCATCACTTTCCTCATGTGAGCCCCTGGCTTAGCCTGCTGTCCCTGTGAGCACTAAAATGCTATGCCCTGGGTGACAGAGGCCAACATCATCACCCTCCCAAATGCAGAGGAGCCACACCATTAGTGCAATTTCTCATTGCTCTCCTAGGTTCCTGCACATGGCCTTACTCTTACTTTCTTCCAAGTTCAGTTATGCATCAAAGATTTGCTTCTCTTCTTTTATCTAGCATTTCTGAGTAAAAATAGAGGCAGGATTATTGGATTACATAATCCATCATATCATCAGGCCTATTACTTTTTAAAAAATATTTTTGTTGATTTCAGAGAAGGGAGAGGGAGAGATAGAAACATCAATGATGAGAATCATTGATCAGCTGCCTCCTGCATGCCCCCTACTGGGGATGGAGTCTGCAACCCAGGCATGTGCCTTTGACCAGAATCGAACCCAGGACCATCCAGGCCTTAGGATGACACTCTAGCCACTAAGCCAAACCAGCTAGGGCTATTACTTTTTTATTAAATTATATATGTGCCTTTATTATAGGAAAAGAGACAACACCTAAGTCTCAGAATATTATACTACCTTGCCTTATTAACAAATCCCACTTTTATGTATACATTGTATTTTCATGATTACATACAGAAAAAAATGACTTCCTCTTTGAAGCCAGTTGAGTAGAAGCAGCTCAATAAAAGATAAAATTTTACTGAAGTATTTTAAAGTTTTCTCCCTCTTTTCTCATGGTCTTTTAAAATTTTTTTTAAAAATATAGTTATTGCCCTGACCGGTTTGGCTAAGTGCATAGAGCGTTGGCCTGTGGACTCAAGGGTCCCAGGTTCGATTCCGGTCAAGGGCATGTACCTTGGTTGGGGGCACATCCCCAATAGGAGTTGTGCAGGAGGCAGCTGATCGATGTTTCTCTCTCATCGATGTTTCTAACTCTCTATCCCTCTCTCTTCCTCTCTGTAAAAAATCAATAAAATATATATTTTTAAAAATTTAAAAAAAAATATATATATATATAGTTACTGATTTCAGAGAGGAAGGGAGAGAGAGATAGAAACATCAATGCTGAGAACCATTGACCAGCTGCCTTCTGCACGCCCCACACTGGGGATTGAGCCCACAACCCAGGCATGTGCCCTTACCAGAAATTGAACTGTGACCTTCAGGTTCACAGGTCAACACTCAACCAATGAGCAACACTGGTCGGGCTCTCTTGGTATTTTTGTAAAAGACTTTACTGAATATTACTTTTTGTGGTTGTTGTTAATCCTCATGCAAGGCTATTTTTCCATTTATTTTTAGAGTGTGGAAGGGAGGAGGGAAAGAGAGAGAGAGAGATCAACATCAACATGAGAGTTCCCCAACTAGGGCCACGGATCCAACCTACAACCCAGATACATGCCCCTGACTGGGAATCAAAACTGTGACCCTTCAGTGCACAGGCCTATGCTCTGTCCACTGAGCACCACCGGCCAGGGCTCTACTGAATTATCTTAAAAAACAGATTTGGTGGTGGGCTCTTCTCTATGGGTCTCTCCTAGTGTACTCATGCCAGAGTAAGTTGCAGTCTCAAATTGCCCAGCCTCCTTGCCTGTAGGCTGTGAGCACTGAAGAGGGGGGGTTATACAGTGTAAAAACAAGCAAACAACAAAAAACACAAAAGCAGATTTGGTTTTTAAACACAAAGTAGGCCAATAAGCTTTCTTTCAGTCTGCCTACAGATAAAGATGGGTTAGAGATTTTAACCTGGCAGATTAAACTTACACATTAATCTTGATATCCTCTCAAAAATCCAATAAAAGAATGGGTAAACAATAGAGAGGCTTTAATGTGTAAACCACTAGGATATTAAAAAAGAAAGAAAGAATAAACAAGAGAAAAGACAACAGGTAAGAAATGTCAACAATTTTAGAAGCTAGGAAATGGATTACTAGTAATTATTAGTCCCATTAGAACAGAAGAGCAGTAAAAAGCTTGAAAACATAAGTTAGTAAGCAGGAGAAGACATTAAGATGCAAACTGATCTGGCCCAAAGAACCTTGGAAAGGATCAGAAATTGGAGACATGCAGTATAGGCCTAGAAAGTAGAGACTGGGTAAAAAGTCTTTAAAAGAAACATTTTGAGAAACCAAGATGGTAAGCATAGGTAAACACCTAAACTGCTGCCTCGCACAACAATATCAAAACTACAACTAAAAGACAAAATGGACACCATCCAGAACAAAAGGAAAGCTGGCTGAGTGGAAATTCTACAACTAGAAGAAAAGAGGAAAGCACATTGAGACTCAGAGGAGCTACAAAAGGCTGAGGTATGGAGGCTCGCACATGGAGAGGAAGGGCAGCTATTTGCATGGGCGACTGAGTACGCGACTGGCTTTCTAAAGGGGGAGGAAGAAGGAAACTCCCGACTGCACTGAACTCCAGTCCTGGGCGAGACACTGAGAAACCAGACTCCTTTGGGGGGGATCTGGACTGTCAGGAAAAAGAAAGCACACTGAGACTCAGGAGCTGCAGAAGGCAGAGATCTGGAGATGCACGTGTGCGCGCGCAGAGAGGACTGACTGTTGAATGCACCGGAGGCTGAGTGCGCGGCTGGCTTTCTAAAGCAGGAGAGAGACAGAAGCTCCCGACTGTGTTGAACTCCAGTTCCGGGCAAGTTTCTGGGAACCCCAACTCATTCAGAGAGAAACTGGACTGTCTGGCAGCAGGCGAAACTTGAGGGCGGCTTTCTCCCAGAGGTACTTGAAGCGAATACCAAGGGACACTGAGACCCAGGGGCCTCATAGGGCAGGGCTGATAGGAAACCAAGGCTGTCTGCTCCGCCCTGAAACTCTGCCCCATCCAAGCTGAGCACAGAGGCTTTTGCAATTTTGCAACTCTTGTCTCATAGGAGTGTATCCAGCACAGAAGTGTTCCCAGTGTAAACACAGCTGATCCTCACAGCCAATTGGCCTGGAGGTCAATTCCTCCCAGTGATACCAACAACAATCAAGACTTAACTACAAGGCTGAGCACACAGTCCACAAAGAGGTGCACCAAGAGTATCCACCTCAGGTAACTGGGGAGGCTGAGCCACTGGGCCCTATAGGACACCTAGCACACAAAGCCACTCTATCAACTCAGGGAAGCAGCCAAAATGCAGAGACAAAGAAACAGATCACAAATGAAAGAAATGGAGGAAAACAAATGACTGGATATAGATTTCAAAACCACAGTTATAAGGTTTTTCAAGAATTTCCTAGAAAAGACCAATAAATTTAGCGAGACCCTCGAGGATATGAAAAAGGACCAACTAGAAATTAAACATACACTGACTGCAATAAAAAATATTATACAGACACCTAATAGCACACTAGGGGACTGCAACAATCAAGTCAAAGAGTTGAAATACAAAGAAGGAAAAAACACTCAGTCGGAAAAGCAAAAAGCAAAAAGAATCCAAAAATTTGAAGATAGCGTAAGGAGCCTCTGGGACAACCTCAAGCGTACCAACATCAAAATTATGGGGGTGCCAGAAGAAGAGAGCGAGCAAGATACTGAAAACCTATTTGAAGAAACAATGACTGAAAACTTCTCCCACCTAGTGAAAGAAATAGACTTACAAGTCCAGGAAGCGCACAGAACCCCAAACAAAAGGAATCCAAAGAGGACCACACCAAGACACATCATAATTAAAATGCCAAGAGCAAAAGACAAAGAGAGAATATTAAAAGCAGCAAGACAAAAACAGTTAATTACCTATAAGGGAGCACCCATACGATTGCCAGCTGATTTCTCAACAGAAACTATGCAGACCAGAAGGGAGTGGCAAGAAATATTCAAAGTGATGAATAGCAAGAACCTACAACCAAGATTACCCAGCAAAGTTATCATTCAGAATTGAAGGGCAGATAAAGAACTTCACAGATAAGAAAAAGCTAAAGTTCATCACCACCAAACCAGTATTATCTGAAATGCTGAATGGTATTCTTTAAGAAGAGGAAGAAGAAGAAGAAAGTAAAGATAAAAATTATGAACAACAAATACATATCTATCAACAAGGGAACCTAAAAATCAAATGAATAAAAAATCTGATGAACAGAATAAACTGGTGAATATAAGAGAATCAGGGGCATAGAAAGGAGTGGACTGACAATTTTTTTGGGGGGGAAAAAAGGGGTGTGGGGGCTGCGGGAAGAGACTGGACAAAAATCGTACACCTATCGATGAGGATGGGGGGGGCGGTAAGGGCAGAGGGTGGGGTGGCAACCGGGAGGAGGGGAGCTATGAGGGGGAAAAAGAGGAACAATTGTAATAACCTGAACAATAAAGATTTATTTAAAAAATATATATATATTTTAAAAAAACAAAACTAAGAATTGAAAAGATGTTGTTTAACTATATACCTATTATTAGCTCTAGAAACCAGAACATTTGTACATTAAAGTCAATGTATTTAAATACACTCCATGACTCAGCAAATATTTACAATGTTTTAGTTATAAAGAGAGGATATGAAAGAAAGTTTGTGTTTGGGGAAGGAGGGAGTTAGAGATATGGTAAGAGTTATATCCTCTTTTCCATAATTGTAAAGTGAAAAATCAGGAAATATAGATGTTTGCTTTCTAGTAACACTGAAGAAAACAAACATCAGGAAAAAAATAAACAGCTAAGTAAGTATTAAGTGAGCACCTACTATTATGTCAGACACTGTTCTAGGTCAGGGTTTCTCAACCTTGGCACATTATGGACTGATCAGTTTGTTGGGAGGTGGGTGGGTAAGCGGACTGTCCTATAAGCATTGTAGGATGATTAACAGCATCTCTGGCTTCTACCCATTAGATGCCAGTAGCACCCCCTATAGTCATGACAATCAAAATGTCCCCAGACATTGCCATATGTCCCCTGGAGAGCAAATCGCCCCCAGTTGAAAACTACTGTTCCAGGTAATATGGATATAGCAACAAACAAAACAAAAAGATCTGAAAGTGATTATCTCTAACAAAATAAGATCGGGAGGTACAGGAGAGGAGAATGCTGTTTTTAGAATTCTGAATTTTCAAACTATATATGCATATCACATTAATAAAAGAGAAAGCAAATAACCTAAGAGACAAAGGTGAAGTCTGCTTATACTTCAAACATTTCTTCATAAGGCAGTATAGAGTCATGCAACTCTAGATCTGAATTCCAGCTACACCACCTATGAGGTATATACCCTTAAGCAAGTAACTTCAAACCTCTGAGCCTCATTCTCTTCAATGCTGTAAAATAGGAATACTCACCCAAGATTATTATGAATATTGCATATTATTATGCAATACCACATATAATGTATGTCATATAGTACCTGAATTTAAAGCACTCAATGAATTATGATGTCCTGGAAAGTACAACTAGTCACTAGTGTCCATATGCTAGTTCTTTGGGAATAATGAACTGCATCTTTGGTATATAAACCTGAGGCTCCCTGATCTTGTCATATATTAGAGTCATGATGTCATTTTTCGCATGCATTGTAATCATGTACCTTGACTTTGCTCTGGAAAAGTCACCACATACACTGAGAGTAAAGATGATCTGATTGTGAATAAAGTCAATTGAAATACTTTAAAGTTTTACTTCTAATCCATGTGGCAGACAGCACAAGTCCCAATAAACACCAAGTGATTTATTTGTATCACAGCCATATGAGATATAGTTATCTATGTTTAAAAAACAAAAAGGAGTTGTGGACCAAATGGAAACAATAAAACTTTTTGCAGCACAAAAAAATAAAAGTAATTTTATGATTTTGTATGAATTTGTTTTATTTCTTCTCAATGCTCCTTGAATTATTTCAATATTTTGTATGTTAATAAGTGAGCTTTTTCTTAGGATACTTTTTAAAAAAATCCTCATCTGATATGTTTTTATTGAGTCTAGAGAGAGGAAGAGAGAAACATTGATGTGAGAAACATCAGTTGCCTCCCATACACGCCCTGACCAGGGATCAAACCGACAGCCTAGACGTGTGCCCTGACCATGAATGGAACCCACAACCTTTTTGGTGTATGGGATGACACTCCAACTAACTGAACCACCAGCAGGGACATGAGCTATTTTATTTAGGTTTAATTACATTAAGATATGAAACTCTGGTATCATAAAGTACTTCAACTCCAACTCATTATTCATAAAAAATACCTATATATATAAAAGCCTAAGTGACTGGCCAACCGGCCAACTGGCTGGTAGCTATGATGTGCACTGACCACCAGGGGGTAAATGCTCAACGCCCAGGCATGGAAACAAGGAATAGACTGATGAATCTGAGAGGGAAGGGGGAGCGGGGAGGGCGGGAAGAGATTAACCAAAGATCTTATATGCATACTAGAGGTCTGGTGCATGGATTCATGCACTGGTGGGGTCCCTCAGCCTGGCCTGCAGGGATCAGGCCAAAACCAGCTCTCTGACATCCCTGAGGGGTCCTGGATTACAAGAGGGCGCAGGCCAGGCTGAGGGACCCCACCGGTGCATGACTCTGTGCACTGGGTCTCTACTAATTTTGATAATAATGGCATAATTTATTCTTATATGGTGATTTGGATATATCATAATCACTATCTCAGTTAATCCTCACAATATGGGCTACTATGTGGCAGATATTATCCAGATTTAATAGATTTATTAATTCACTCATTCAACAATTATTCATTGAACCACTGATCTATATCAGGCAGAAGGAATATAGCAGTGAATGCAACAGACAAAAATTCCCACATCCATAATTTACATTCTCTATAAACAGTAAGTAAGTAAATTTTACATAAATGTTAAATATGGACTTTGGAGGAAAATAGCATACTGAAGGAGAATAGCGCTTCTGGAATGGAGTTTGGGGAGGGTACCAATTTTAAATAGGGTAGTAAGAGGTAGTGGCATTTAAATAAAATCATGAAGTGAAGATGAGGAAACTGAGGCTCAAAGGGTTAGTAACATGTTCATGGTCACAAAATTAATGAAGCTAATTAAAGTACGGCTTAACACAATAAGGAAGGCACCTGGAATCTTGGTGCATCATTTTATAAAAGCGGTTTTGTTAAGCTTCATTGAGACTTTATGGGATTGATCAAAACCAAATTAAATCCGTTCTTTTAGATATCTCTAAGTATTTGAGTGCACCCATTAATTCAGACATGAAAACTTTAAATTTGTGTTTATTTTTATTTCAGGCCAAAGACTCCCAAGAAACAAGAAAGATTCTTAAGAAGATGTGGTGGCAACACCTCAAAAGGATTATAATTGTCACTGTGGCAATTCTCCTTTCAATCATCATCATTCTTTTAAGTACAAATACAATACCAACCTGACCCTTTCTCTCTCCATCCCCAATAGGTACCAATAAAGTGTTACATGTAATTACAGAGCTCTGCAACCAACAATTATGAAAGCATTAGAGGCCCAGTGCATGAAATTTGTGCATGGGGGGGGGGGGAGGGGGGTCCTTCAGCCTGGCCGGCACCCTCTTGCAGTCCGGGAATGTCTTACAGCTGGACATCCTTAGTGCTGCTACGGAGGCAGGAGAGGCTCCCGCCACCACCGTTGCGCTCGCCAGCTGTGAGCCCAGCTTCTGGCTGCACGGAGCTCCCAGTGGGAGTGCACTGACCACCAGGAGTCAGCTCCTGCGTTGAGCATCTGCCCCCTGGTGGTCAGTGTGCATCATAACAACCAGTCGTTCTGTCATTTGGATGATTTGCATATTAGCCTTTTATTATATAGAATTCTCTAATGGTAGGACTGGAGGAAGAGGGGGCTGGAAGTATTTCCTTGTCCCTTGACTCATCCTTATACCTATTCTATTTCTATAATCCCATTTTTTTTCCAGCTGCTCCACTAATCCCCAGAATCCTTTTCTTTAAAAGTACAAACCCTGGAATCATACTGCCAAGGTTCAACTCTCCACATCCCATCTGGGTGACTATGATCAAGTTAGTTAACCTGTGTCCATTTCCTCATCTATAAAACGGGGCTAATAACATTATTGCATAGTTTTGTCATGTCTACCACATAGTAAAAGCTATTTAAGTGTTAACTAAGAACAGATGATAGAATTAATGCCATTGATTAAATCCCTATGATCCCTTCTCCTTACTCAGAAATGACCTTGTTCTTAAAATTCCCTATAAGAATCTGAACAGTAGTAGAGTGATACACATTTTAACTCTTGTAAATATTCGTTCATTTGAAATGAAAAGTCAAACCATTGTGTTTTATATTAGGCATTTCCTTGGGTAAAGACAAAAACAATTGGGAATCTTATCGCTTCTCTAGCAAATCACAGGTCCTGTCTTCCTATCTTACCACCCTAAAGGGCTTTTTCTATTTTTAGTAATATATTTCATCTAATAACTTCAAATCACTAAGATTTCTAATAACCAAAGCATCCAACTTCACTTTGCAGTTTGTAACAAAGTTTCAAGAGTCCTATTTCCTAAGTGGGAACTTGAGGTCTAAAGTCAATTTTAAAAATCATTTAGTGATCCATGAAGAATAAGATTAGAACAGGGGTTCCTGACTGCTAGATAACGCATTATAATTCTGATAATGATCAAATGTCAACACCAATTTCTCTAGCATCTTTCCATTCATAAAATATTTTAAAGGACTTTAAATGCTCCAAACTTTTGAGTTTCTGTAATTTATAACCAGTGTGTGTGTGGGGCGGGGGGGGGGGGGAGTGGGGGCGGGCAGAGAATAGGTGATGTGGTGAATATTTGCTCTGATATAATATAACAAGTGCTTTTGGGGGATGGGTGTCATTTAATTTTACAATGACTTGAAGAGGTCAAATCTATTGTTAGCATTAATATAAAACTCAAAGATCAGGCTGGCACATAATTACTATGAAAATATTAGTTCATTTTTTAAAATTGATTTCAGAGAGAGGAAGAGAAAGGGAGAAAGTAATAGAAACATCAATGATAGAGAATCATTGATTGGCTGCCTCCCACATATCACCTGCTAGAGATAGGGCCCGCAACTCTGGCATGTGCCCTGACTAGGAATTGAACCATGACATCTTGGTTCATGGGTCGATGCTCAGCCACTGAGCTATCTGGGAATAATTCATTCATATATATATATATATATATATATATATATATATATATATATATATATATTATTGATTTTTTTCACAGAGAGGAAGGGGGAGGGATAGAGAGTTAGAAACTTCGATGAAAGAGAAACATTAATCAGCTGCCTCCTGCACACCCCCTACTGGGGATGTGCCCGTACATGCCCTTGACCCGAATCAAACCTGAGACTCTTCAGTCCACAGGCTGACGCTCTATCTACTGAGCCAAACCGGTTAGGGCCATAATTCATATTCTTATTGTACAGAGAAGAAAATAGCAAGGTTAAATGACATGTTCAAGATCACATAGCTAGAAAGCTGAGATTTTCACTGATTAAAGCATATGGCCATGAATCCCATGTTTAGTTCAGAGTATACTAGTATTATCTGACCCCTTAATTATGGACAAGTCACATTAGTAGTATCTTACCTTCTACCAGGTTAGTAGGTTGTTTTTGTGACAGGAATTTAGAGTAATGTGAACTTGTCATGTATTTTGCTGCCATTATTTTTTTCTATTTCTTAAAAATATGGTTGTTTTCATTGATTTGAGAGCAGAGGGAAACATCGATCTGAGAATGCAACATAGATCAGCTGCCTCATGCCCTCCCCCCACCCCACCAGGAATCAAGCCTGCAACCTGGGCATGTGCCCTAACCAGGAATCGAACCTGTGACCTCTTGGTGCACTGACAACACTCAAATGAGCCACACCAGCCAGGGCTGCCATTATTTTTGAAGCTCTACAAATTTGCCTCCTAACATTTCTGTAACTTATAATTATGTATAAAATATATTTGTATCCTGGTTGCCACTGAATACTAGCATATTTATTGCTAGAAGACATGGAACTTAAAGATCATCTACTCTAGCTCCACCTCCCAATTTTACATATTAGGATTCCAAGACCCAGAAGCTCAAAAATGAATAATGTGCCTTTGCAGGCTATTCTCCACTTGCAGCATATTGAAATCACAGGCTATCACCCTGCTTCCAGGCAACAAGTCCACGCAATGCCTGTTTTCCTAGTCATATGAGTTTAGGAGTTTTCAAGATGACATACATCTTTATAAACTGGCGAAAGCTGCCAGAAAGAAAAGCACTTGTTTAAAGAGTTTAGTATTTCTACTACATCTGTCAGAACATAACTGAGTAGGAAGAAACAAATATTAAGGCAATCTTAGATCTTTCATTCATTTATGCAAATTTTGAGCCCCTACTCTGAACCAAAACAGTTCTAAAACATTAAGATTTATTCTAAATTACCACATTGATAGAAATAACCAAAGTTTGAGAAATTAATGGCTATGTATAGAAGTGCAAGAAACGGTCCTAATCCTAAAGGGAAGCTTATATTCCAGTTGAGGAGGCAAGACCAATAAAACTGTGCCCTGGCTGAGTGGTCCAGTTGGTTGAAGTGGTGTCCCTACATCAAAAAAGTTGCAGGTTTGGTCCCATCGGGGCACCTATGGGAAGCAACCAATAGGTGTTTCTCTCCATCTCTCAAAATCAGTTAAGACCTGGCCAGTTGGTTCAGTTGATTGTGTCATCCTGCGCACTGAAAGGTCACCAGTTCGATTCCCAGTCAGGGCACATGCCCAGGTTGCGGGCCCAATCCCTGGTGTGGGGCGTGCAGCTGATAGATGTTTTACTCTCACATCGGTCTCCCTCTCTTCCTGTCCCTTATTCTCTCTAAAAATCAATAAAATTATCTTTTTAAAAATTAAGTATCAATAAAAACATATCCTCGGGTGATTAAAAAATCAAAAACAGCCTGGCCAATGTGGCTATTGAGCTTCGACCTATGAACCTGGAGGTCAGGGTTTGATTCCTAATCAGGGAACATACCCACTAGGGGGGCGTGCAGGAGGCAGCCGATCAATGATGCTCCCTCTGAAATTAGTAAGAATATTTTTAAAAAATCATAAACATGTTTAAACAGAATTTAGTGAATTTCAGTAAAGATAACAATCAGCACCAGCTCCAGTCAACAGATTTTCATGGGTTTTAAGTGGGATGGATATCAGATCTTATTAGAAACTAAAGGCCCAGCACATGAAGTTCGTGCACTGGGGTGGGGGGGGGGGGCGGGCGCGACGGGGGAGGGAAGACCCTCAGCCCGGCCTGTGTTGTCCTCTGGCAGTCCGGGAGCCCTGGGGGGGATGTCCTTAGTGCTACTGCAGAGGCAGGAGAGGCAGCCAGTGCATGTCATAATGACTGGTCGTTCTGCCATTTGGTCTAGTTGCATATTAGCCTTTTATTATATAGGATGTAATTTGTCTCAACAGGTAAAGATAGTCCAGGTAACAGTAAAAATTAAGTTATTGAGCACTTATGTGCCAGTGTAGCTGTTTATGGCCTTTAAATTTTCATTTAATCTTCACAACAATCCTGAGGTAGGTACTATAACTCTCCATTTTACAGATGAGAAAAACCGAAGGACATGTCACTTGCCCAATTCCACTGGGCTAAGAGAAAAGGGATCACTGTGAATGGTGTGGCTCAACTGGTTGAGCATCATTCTAGTGCAGTGACAGGTTGCAGGTTCAATTCCCGGTCAGAGCACATGCTCAGGTTGCAGGAGGGGCATGCAGGAGGAAGCTGATCTGTCTGTCTCCCTCTCCCTTTCATTCTTTAAAAAAAAAAAAAAAAAAAATCAAACGTTTATTTTTATTATTTTTAAAAAAATATTTTTATTGATTTCAGAGAGGGAGAGGGAGACAGAAACATCAATGATGAGAATCATGGATTGGTTGCCTCCTGCACACCCATCACTGGGAATCGAGCTCACAACCTGGGCACGTGTCCTGACCGGGAATTGAACCATGACATCCTGGTTCATGGGTTGACACTCAACCACTGAGCCACAATGGCCAGGCAAAACATTTTTTAAAGAGAGAAAAGAGGATCAACAAATGCAGACATTGCTTGCTGCAGTGAACTTACGCTTTGGGAGTTTAATCATGCAACCATTCATTCAAATGGCCTTCAGCAGAGCTCAGCCTTGGCTCTTTCCCACCTTCTCCAGGTGCTTTTCTTCACTAACATGACGTAGACTTCTCCAGCAATAACCTCTCTTCTGAATAATCAAAACACCTCAAATTTTTAATCCCAGAACTGTATGTTCCTCCTTTCCCCACTAAACTTATTTGACCTATATCCTATCTCTAAAGGGAATCACAGCTATTCTATAATCTAGAGCTTTCTTAGCCTACCATGACTCCTCCCCCTTACCCATCTCATCTTCCCAAATTTACGCACCAAAATCACAGAGCTTCTAAGTCAAATCTTCAGAAGGTTCAGAGCCAGAGAAGCCCTGAGGAGTTACAGAAGCAAAAGTAGTGATTCCATGAAGGTGCCCAGGCTTCAGATAGGGCACTCATTGCATCATGGTGGATGGGGGTGTCTACTCCCCTCAGCCTGGCCATAGCATACTCTTCAGACTGCCCAGCACATACAGGCATTAACATTTGATACTTTTTCATATGCATGATTTCCATTATTTCTTAAACACCATCATAGCAATAAATATGAAGCTTGCGTTTTCAACCCTCAGCATCAGAACCATCTAGGGATCTTAATATAGATACCTGGGCTCCACCCTTGAAGATTCTGATTAAGGTTGGGATGCGGGGGAGCACACAGAGTATGTGTTTAACCCCAGGAAGAAGTTGAAAACTACCAACCTCAAAGCACTTTTCACATGTCCATACCTGAGGAAGATAGAATTTTACAGTTGGAAAAACTAATGCCTTAAATTCTATTTGCCCAGTATCACAGGGCAACTGACAAAGCTGAACCTAAGGACCATTCATTTGAAATTATCTATTCCATTGAATTTATAAAAACTAGAAAAATTTTAATCTAAGTAGAATGTCGCACACATTTCAATAAATTTGAAAAGGATTAATTTGTTTCAAAAGTTCATGTTATCTCATTATAGAATCTTGGCAGAATGTAGAAAAACAAGACCCATTTAATTCCACCCTCTGATTTTCAAAACAAAGATAAATCACAAGCTCGTTAGAAAGTTCATTGTGGAGAAGCAGAAGACCTGCTCAGCATCACACCATGGCAACCTCCCAATGTCAGGCCAGCAGTATGAATGACCCACATTCCTTAAAAAAGTTCTCAAAGGTCACACACACAGGAAGTGGAATAGTGAAATAGTGTCAGGATTTCTCTGTATTCAGGTCTCTCTCTCACAGTTAACGCTATTACTATCATAAACGCCTAATTCAATTTGCCATTTTCTAAAAAACTTTTAAATCTATGCAAATAGTAAATATTCACCAGTAATTTTAGTTGTCTCACATTTTACAGTAGAGGCCAAAAACTGAACATCCCCATATAGAATCTTACTAGTAGTACTCTTAATATCCTTCCTCATGAATATTCTAGAGCAAACTGGAAAGTGTTTTTCTTCTATCAAACTCAGTTTCTCTTCAACCTGTAATAATACTATTTGATGAATTATGAATAAACTTTCAAAAGAACCCATCATTTAAAAATCTTATCATTTAAAACACAATAGTAGTTGCCTTACCTTTTCAACTAAGAAAATAAGATCTGTATTATTTTAAGGTATTCACCCGCAGGGAAAGCTTAAAAAAAAAAAAAGACAGTGCAAAAAATGCATGAGTGCTATAAGATTTTAATTGTAAGACAAAAGCACTACATTATAATTTAAACATCTTTCAAAAGAAAATTTAGTGCAAATTAAAACCCCATTAAAGCCCACTATAAACTTCAATAAAGACTTTAGAAGTAGGCCTCTAGGTCTGGAAACTCTTGGTTCCACCAGAATTTGTTAGGGGAGAATATGCCTTGAAAATGTTTAATGAATGGTACAGAGAACATCATGTTATTTTAAAATCAAGTCAACCAGGTACTTTAAAAAGACATGCTAATAGGTCTTAATACATAAAATTGATTAGTGGTAGCATGCTTTATATATGATTGCAGAAGCAATTTACAACAAATTTGAACATCTCAAAGTTTTATTGCCTCAACCAATCTCTTAACTACACTGTGATTAATAATCAAAGAACCATTTTCCAATTTTAAAAGGGTTCCAATTCATCAGTCTGAAACTGTCAAGTATTTTCTAAAAAATTTGATTAAGCCCTGTGTAATCCAAAGCTATTCATACAAGAAAAAAAAAGGGCAATTATAGATTCCTTTCCTCAAGTACTTATTCAAAGCATAGCTCCCAAGACATGTTAAATGTCACATTTAGGTACTGGCATTAACCTACCTCCTAAGTTTCTCCTAGTATTTTCAAAAGCAATTAGGAGCCAGGAAAGTAACCTTGCTTTCAAATTCAAAAGTATGAACAGAATATAGCCTATCTATCCGATTACAAAATAAAATGTGTACCAACTGGCCTTGAAGTAAACTATCATCTTTCCAACATCAAGTGACTTAGATGTTTCTCTAAATAGAAATCAATAACCTCTATTATCACTGTTTAATGAACTAGCACATCTCCTAATGCTTACCTGTATTCTCTGAAGACTTTAAAAAATTCATACAATTAAAATAATTTGGACTACTGTAAAAAGGAACACTTTGCTTACTTAGCATCTATTCCTGTAATGCATTTCACCCTTTTTAAGTTGTACTTTTATAAGGTCCTATTTTCATGCCTTTAGAAAATGCCATCCCCCAAAGCTATCTACCTTTACAGGACTTGCGAATATTAATAGTCACCCCACTGCTCTGTCTTCCTAAA
Source organism: Corynorhinus townsendii (assembly GCA_026230045.1). Taxonomy (NCBI): domain Eukaryota; kingdom Metazoa; phylum Chordata; class Mammalia; order Chiroptera; family Vespertilionidae; genus Corynorhinus; species Corynorhinus townsendii. Next base: position 54,737,603 of record JAPDVU010000001.1, read on the forward strand.
TTACAGTCCCTTTACCAGAGAGACTGATGCATTACATATCCTTCTTGAGAATCTAAAAGGTAATAAGGACAACAGGGCAATATTTAGCCCAACTCACGGACAACAGCAAACATCAATTTTGATCAGTTGCTGATTACCAATTCCTAAAAATGGAATGGATGTGTGAGATCAATGACAAACCAAAGGGGACAATATACAAGCAATAAGGAGTCTTGCCAGTAGAGGAAAAAAATAAATAAAATGAAACCAACTTATTTTCCCAGCCTACAACCAGCCCAATGCCACTCTTTCCCCATTGTCATCTTGTATACCCATTTAACAAGCGAAATCTTTTTTGATTATTTTCTTTAAAGCTAGACTTGATTAAAATGATTAAAATGCTTGAGTGGTCCAAGTTTTATGAAACATGCACCTTTGTCTTTACAAGACGAAAGTAAAACCAATCCTTATGAAACAGCATGTTTAACCATTTTAAAGCAACAATCCTTCAAACCTCAGTGCAGCTAAGGTCATTTGGGGTGTGAGAAATACAGAATCCCAGGAAACACCTCCAAACAAGTCTGATGGCCTATAGACCTCTTTGAAATGCCAACCAGATTACAATAAACCCTTAACTCCATTTTCTGGATTATAGGCAACTGACTGCAACTAACATGCCAAGCCTACTCAATCTGCACATCTTTCTAGAATAACTTTTACCCATGAAAATCTTCAGCCTAGAGTCTTTACCTAAATATGACCCCAATAGTGAAGAAAGTTAGTCTGCACCCATCTCAACTGTATTAAAATTAGCAAAAAACCCACCATTTTATTAATAGTTTGGGTCATCCTTCAATATTAGTATATTGATAAACTGCACCATTAACTGCTCCCAAAGAAATTTACTTTGCTGAGATGTGTCAGTGTTGTTATGCAAGCATCTCTAGATTTTGATATTTGAGGTTAGTATAAGCCCAAACCAAATAAACTCATTATACATCTCAGGACCAACACAAGTATTGCAGTGGACAGTAAGTTGTGGTTTTCAAAATACCCAATATCTCAATGCTTTAAACATAAAGTATTTTTAAAGTAGGAGATATTTCAAAAAAACTTTTCCAAGCAGTAAAACAATAAAAGCAAAAAGATTATAGAACACAAAACCTTAATTGGATCCTAATGTTAACACTACCTTTCAAAATTATCTCAGCATGAATGGCACAGGACAGGTGTTGCACACACACTTATGTTCCAATACTTATGACCAACAATGAAGCAACTGCCACTCCAGGGTGGAAAGAGTAATGTGGTAACAAGACCTGCAATCTTACAACACATTAAGTGTTAGGAAAGGAATAAAAGATGAAACCAAGAACCCTAGAAAGAGAGGTAAGTAAACTCACCTGGAGGCAGGAATCTAGTAAACCAAAAGGTATCAAGATTTGAATGAAAGGAGACCTAGAAAGTTCATGTTACTTGAAAAGGAGGATTGATAGCTCTAATAAGGGTCTACAGAACTGATGAAGCATTGCCATCAGTTATCTAATACTGTCCATTAGTAAACTGGGATTGATTTTTAATAAACTAGCACAGCACCTATGTGCTTTGTTGGCCAAATTCTAGAGTACCAAGTGAGCTGCTTGTAATTTACCTGCCCTTTTTCCCCCGAAACGGCTGCTAAATACAGACCACGTCACTTCTAGTCTCTTCTGAAGTCCTCCTAAAGCTCAATACTTCAAAAAGGGGTGAGAGAGAACATGAAAAACCCTAGACAAACATGGGAGAACCAATTTTAAAAGCTGCAGTTTATGAACAAATGACTAAGCATACAAAAAAAACCTGAATGTACTGTCAGGTACATTCAGAAATGTACAAGGGACTGAGATTGTTGGGAAGTCTGTTTGACAAGCTGTTAAACCCTTAGATCCGCTCTGTCTGCTAGACAACTTAATTCTACCTGGCAAAAACTGGAGATTATGTGAAGTGGGTAAGAGAGGGTGATCTTTGGACTCAATAGGCATACAGTAATGAAAATAAAAGAATTAGTTTACTTATTCAGATCCCTCAAATTTCTTTTCCTACTGGGATCCTAGAATACTTGTAGCCAGGCTTTTTACCCTTCAAGCAGAATTTTGGAAAAAACATCCGTGGTGAACCTTAGTTTATAGCTCCCAACTCCCAGCCCAATTCACAATATCCAATTAGCTTTTTAAATGCTCCACAACGAAAATTGAGCCAAGGATCATCAAACATTTGAGGATATTTTCTACTATGAAAGGTAGGGGCCAAAGTAACACAAAAATAAAACACCTTGGGAGAAACAAACTTTTGAAGTCATCAATAACTGTATAGATGAGGTTAATAACCTTACATGGATAAGAATCCAACATG